>OU898278.1:37379924-37979924 GCA_918026665.1 Diabrotica balteata
TGAACGTAAACCCAAGAAACATTAATTTTATATTGAATATAATACGGTTCAAGAAACTTAGAACTACAATATATATATATATATATATATATATATATATATATATATATATATATATATATATATATATATATACAGAAATGTAGCCATAAGTACCCTTTGAACTGGAGCAGATCTTACAGTCAGCAAATTACATTGCCACTTAGACAACAAATTCTTTTTTTTTACATTTCTGTAATTCATTTGATTATGAATATACTTATAAATATAAATAAACTTTGTACAACTTCGAAAATAAATAGTCTTTTAAAAGTTCAATCAAAAGTGCATAAATTTATCTAGCACCCCATCATCCAAAAAAGTCGCAGAGGGAAACCGTGTCAGAATTGTCTTAATGAAGGCGATACTCAAAGTTTGGAGAGAGTAACTATTATACTTTTTTGTCGACAGGCACACTAACTATTATTATACAAATACTTCAGTTTAATTTTCCAACTTGGTGAGAGTCATGGCCACAAGCGATCATGCTACAATGAACCGGGAACTCTATAATAAATAGTTTTGCAATTAAATATGTAAACAGGAATGATAATACTCGTGATAGTAATTATCTAATATTAAAATATCTTCTTTCACCTAGAAATTAACCATTAAAATTAATTAGGAAAGTTTCACTTAACCACTCCCTTTTATTGCACCACCTAAATATTTAACGTATAGTATTCTAATACCTTTAACTGCGGAGACAATATCATTGTCAACGTTGGAATTTCTTCTAGTTAAATTATTTTTAAAGCCTTTCATCTTTTTTGATATTAGCTAAAAGAATACAATACGTATTATTGTCGTTAGTACCATTTGGACCGTAAAACTTACAGCATATAAGAAGGCATGAAATGTGTCACGTGCTTTACAATACTCTCTGCTCATTGGATACAATCTCCAAGTAAATTTCAATTGATGCCAGACATGCATCATCCTTATACTTATTATTTCCATTGCTCTAAAAAAAAAATAAAAACAAACAAATATGTTATTACCAGTCATGGTTAAAATCAGCATTTGACTATTTACGTGCTTAGTTAAAGTCAAGGGATTCATACGGAAATTTTTCATTTTGCATAATGAGAACAATAATAGAGTATACGTTGATCTAAACGATTGTAACCACTGTTCAATTTAACCACTGATTTTTAACTATCCTTATATCACAATTTTACAATGATTATCTTAGTCCAACCCTTAAATCCTCTCTACTCACATTTTAAACCCTATCCAGTACAAAAACATACAGTTTTTAAGATAGCAAAGAAGAAACGATCTCTCTTGATCTGACTACCGCCAAGGTGAGTCGTGCCTTTTTGGATTCTCGGCTACCGCTAAAGACAGTGACTCTGTCTCTCTTTCTTTGATTATCAAGAAGAGCAGCATCTATCTTGGCTGTTTTCTATCGCAATTACCTCTTTCCCGCCTTAGTTACGCGAGTAATACCGAAAATACTGTTTTAAATCGTGTACAGACAAAGTGTGCTCTATCTCGCAAAGTGTAGTACCGCCAAAACACGTGTTTAGAAAAACCGCGAGTGTGCCCGGACATATTCCGCATAAGAAAAGAAAAACCGCGAGTGTGTGGAGCAGAAAAAAATTGGTAAGACTTTCTATAAACTTAATTTGCTATTGTCTGTATACCTTTTACTACATATCCTAATTTATTTGAACCAGCCCTATATAATACAGTCCACATACACTGAAATTATACTAATAATTTCCCACATATGTACACCCTTTTTGTACATATTTTGGTCTCATTCAAGCCGGATATTAACCATAATCTCTCTCTCTATCTCTTTGTCTCATATCTTGATTCTACATAGTGTTTTACACTTTTGAGTCATATGTAAATCCTTACTATCTCTCTGTTTTATCTCATGCTTGATTGAACATATTTTGATCCAATTCGGATCAAAATTTTTATCCACTGTTAATCTCATCTAGATTTAATCCTTCGAAGTTATATATTTCTATATATGTGTATATGCTTCTTGATATAATGTATATGTACACGTATGTATTTGTAAATCAATATATTGATAAATCGTTGTTTAATAATTCTTTCCTGTGGAAATTTTCAATTTTGTAATTTCTATTGTTTTATAGCGTTAGAAAGTCAGGTAGAAGATTACCCAAGTAGATATCTGTGACGTAGTAAAAATTCAACCCATTGGTCAAGTAAAAATTGTATTGTTCTGCCTCACGTTTCTTCTTAGGTACGTGTTACAAGTAAAAATTTGGGGATCTGGTCCTAGGTTCTGAATAATAAACTTTTACAAGAATTCTATTATTCTGGATAATCCTCAGTATAATAATTGCTTCATTCAAATCGCTTAGTGACACATACTGAATTTTTACAATAATCTCTGCTCTTAGAAAATAATTGCGTTATAGGTAGTTGCTTTATTAAATCAATGAAAATTGTCTCTATCAGTGTTTATTGAATTAAATTCACGATATCAAATATAATTTTCACACAATAAAAAACGAAATTGATAATATCATTACACTCTTATACTTCTCTCTCTGCTCTTTGTACTCCTTTCAATGGTCGCTAGTTTTTATTCTCCTTATCATTCATCTCTGTCTGGTACACTCTTATTATATTCTATTTAACTATAATATACTCCAATTAAAAATGGCAGAAATTGCAGAATATTTTTATGCGATGCACATTTCACAAGCAAATATCGCTAGAATTGCGAAAGTTGTTAGTTCTAATGAACAAGGCCTCTCTAATTGTAGAATCAGAGAATATATTGCTCAGCTTAGGGCAGCTTATAATTCATATTTGGATGCTTTGGAAAACCTGGCTGACGACGAAACTATACTCGAAAGTAAAGAAGCAGATATTACTTATGAAAAATATATGGATGCTTTATGTTTCTTAGAAGAAAAACTAGATAGAAGCTAAACTAGCCTTTAAATTTGATACAAAATTTAAGGCGAACACTTCCAGTAAACACATTGTTAAAAGTACTGATTTGAATATAAATGGCCAAAAAGAAGTTGAAAATACATTTTACTCCGACTCTCTCCCAAATCAGTTCAAACAGATAAAGAAATAAATATAAGTACTTCATTTAATTCTGCAATTGTTCAAGCTCAGACGCAAGAGCTTGAAAAGCCGACTTACTTTAAATAACATTAGTTCTCAAGACGTAATAGGCCTTTCTCTCTTAAAAATGTGTTACCAGCACAAACAGTCACTTTTCAAACTACTCCAGAACAAAATGCGATTACTGAAACTGTAATATCTGCATCGCCTGTGCTTCTTAATATTTCTTCCCCACAAATATTGCAAGAATCCAATACTTTAGTTTCAACTCAAGCTCTACATACACAAAATGTTTTAGTTTCTGCTCCGATTCTGACAACTGTCAATTTGTCTCCATTAGTTATTTAAAACTTAACTCCAGTACCGCCTTCTTGCTGTGTACCAAACGAATTGGCAAATATACCTTATACAACCTGTATACAAACCCAAGATATCTCTCAACCTAAAACTTTAAATGCTCTAAATATACGACAGGTTAATAAACTCTCTATTCAAGCTCAGAGTATATCCACTCTCACTTTGTTACATTTGAATAAAATTCCAACATAAAAATCTATCGACTTTGCAACACCTTGTAAAGAAGGTGATGTACATGCCGATTTTTTGAAAATCATCTCTCCTCCGAATAAGTCCATACCTCCTCCACTAATACACGAAAATCAAATACTCCTCTCACAGCCTCGTACTGACATGGCTGTCATCAAAGTTCTCTCAAAACAAACTGTTCTTACTTATACCACCCTACAATCTAATTCATTAGATTTAATCAAACCTTTATTTTCTTCTGTTACTGTGACCCTACCATTAATAGAGAGCAAGTCACAACAACTCATGCAGTATTCGACAATATTCCGGTTTTGATGGCTCAGTCTGTCTTGCCGCCTCTTGATATAGAGAACGTCAATCTAACGTGCCCTTCTCCGTTGTTTACTGTCCCTCAGGTTCAAACTTTTGCTAATCAAAACGACGTTTTAAAGTATGAGAGACTCAGTGGCCTCTCATACTTTAAAACGTTCTGCAAATATCGACAATATCTTGACCGGTGCCAATAACTTAAAAAGGATACACATACTTTATTCTCAACTATCCTCGCTTCTAAAAACTCACAGTTTCCAATTCGATAAAATATATTCAAGTTCTCGTGCCTTTTCAAATGAATTTAATAATCTGATATCCACTTCAGAAGTCAATCTTGACTTAGTTAACAGTTTCTCTAAGGTCTTAGGTATTAACAGGTCACCTTATCAAGACGATTTCTCTTTTAAGTTGCCTGTTTGCGAAAAGGCGCCTCCCTTAACAAAAAGAAAATTATGTGCCTATGTGTCTCGAATGTATAACTCCTTAGGAAAACTCTTATCTTTTAGAGTACACTCTAAATCTTTCTTACAACGCCTCTGGTCATTGCCCTTAGACTGGGACAATGATATATTAGATGACATATTGATCTCGGATTGGAAATCATTATTGGATACATTCCAATCAATATATACAATTTCATTTCCCATATGCCTGACGCTTCCACTGCTTGTATCGCACATGCTACTACGACAAAGTAGGAGTAAGTGGAACATCGCTACTGATCTTTTAAAGATAGGTGATGTGGTAGTAATCAAAGATGAAGAGACTTCCCCACTCCTCTGGCCTCTGGCAAAATTAATCGAATTGCTTCCAGGCAAGGATTCTCTTGCTCAAACAGGTGTATCCACACCTAATTGCGAATACCTTAGGTTTATAAAGAAAGCTAGGTTACCCTTTAACCAATAGTGGCGCTTTCAGCCAAATATATAGCTTCTTATTTCTATAAGGTAGTCTTTAGTTTCACTAGATTTTAAATAATTCTTAGTTATCTTAGTTTTTTACAACAATTTACCTAATCTATACCGGTTTACCCTTAATCTCGAAGTAACTATTTGATACCCTATTTCAGTGGCGTAACTCTTCTCGCCCGCCCCCAGTATGTTCAATTTTTTCACATGCGAAAAATCATGTCATTTTTTCGCTGTATTATTAACTATCCTTATATCACAATTTTACAATATTTATCTTAGTCCAACCCTTAAATCCTCTCTACTCACATTTTAACCCCTCTCCAGTACAAAAACACACAGTTTTTAAGATAGCAAAGAAGAAACGATCTCTCTTGATCTGACTACCGCCAAGGTGAGTCGTGCCTTTTTGGATTCTCGGCTACCGCTAAAGACAGTCATTCTGTGTAAAATTAGGATATGTAGTAAAAGGTATACAGACAATAGCAAATTAAGTTTATAGAAAGTCTTACCAATATTTTTCTGCTCCACACACTCGCGGTTTTCCTTTTCTTATGCGGAATATGTCCGGGCACACTCGCGGTTTTGCTTAACACGTGTTTCGCGGTACTAACACTTTGCGAGTTAGAGCACACTTTGTCTGTACACGATTTAAAACAGTATTTTCGGTATTTCTCGCGTAACTAAGGCGGGAAAGAGGTAATTGCGATAGAAAACAGCCAAGATAGATGCTGTTGTTCTTGATAATCGAAGAGAGAGAGAGAGAGAGAGAGAGAGACAGAATGACTGTCTTTAGCGGTAGCCGATAATCCAAAAAGGCACGACTCACCTTGCCGGTAGTCAGATCAAGAGAGATCGTTTCTTTTTTGCTATCTTAAAAACTGTGTGTCTTTGTACTGGAGAGGGGTTAAAATGTGAGTAGGGAGGATTCAAGGGTTGGACTAAGATAATTATTGTAAAATTGTGATATAATGATAGTTAAAAATACACCGAAAAAATGACATAATTTTTCGCATGTGAAAAAATTGAACAACCACAATGTTTATGTCATGTTTAAAAATGATGAACTTACTTATCCATGGCATTAATAAATTCCAGTTGCTTTGTGGTTTGTACATTCATATTTGTTCCAAGCGCTGTTTCTAAAACATAAACAAATAAGCTTATAGATCAGGCGCAATCTGTTTTGGGTTGGGTAAATCGTATATGAAAAGAAAATGGTACAATATCTCGTTATATCCGCACATGCTCTGACAGAAGGTAAAGACAAATATATTAAAGATTACTTCTATCAACAATTCAAAAGAACGCTTGAGAAAATCCCCAAACAAGACATGCAGATAATCTGTGCAGACTATAACGCAAAAATTGGCAAAGAACCGATCGAACTAAGACTGACAATAGACAACACAACCTACACGATATCTTAAAAGATAATGGGCAAAGGACATCGGCTAACAATATGCTTGTAAAGTCTACTATGTTCCAACATAAAAACATTCATGAACAGACTTGGGTCTCTAATGACTACTCTACGCGAAACCAAATTGACCACATAATTATTATTGATGCTAGACATGAAAGTAATGTGCTGGACGTAAGAAGCCTTAGGGGAGTAGATGGATATACAGACCATAACCTAGTAAAAGCAAAAATCAGGTTGAGAATATCTTCAAAAAAACCTAAGGCCAACGAAGCATTGGGACAGTGGAACGTCCAGAAAATGTAAAATGAGGAAATTCAAGAAAATTACAAACAAAAAATTAAACAGCATCTATATACAGTAGACCAGAGCAATGATGTCGAAAGGCTGTGGCAACAAATGAAAAAATAATTAATTACGGAGTCAGCAGAACTAATAATAGGAAAAAGAAGAAAGGGAACAAGGAAATGGTTTGATAGAGAATGTCTAGAAAAGCTAAACGACACACAGATAAAGCCAAACATTATGCTTCAATAAGGAACAGCAGAAAATAAAGAAAACTTTGCAACTTTACGCCGAGAAAGAAGAAAATTAATTAGAGAGAAAAAAAAAGTACGAACAACAATAATATGAGGAAATAGAAAGGAATAGGCAACAGTCAAATAGTCGAGCATTTTACAAATCAGTGTCCAATGAAAAGAAAGGCTTCAGACCTAGATGTCTGTCTGTACTCAGAAAAAATGATAAATTGATAATAAATGAAAAACAACTGCTCCAAACATGGCCAGAATATTTCAAGACTTTACTAGACATATATCAAGAGGAAGAACATGGAGAAAATATATATTTTGTGGTGGACCTAGCGGGAGAGGACTCCAAAATAGATGAAACATTGCAAGCAATTAACAAATTGAAGAACGGAAAAGGTCCAGGCCCTGACAATATTTTGACTGAATTCCTTAAATACGAAGGAGAAACTCTACATATACAAATACACAAACAAATAACACTTATATGGAACGAAGAGGTAAAATACCAATAAAATGGCACGGAAGTGTAATAATCCCCATCCATAAAAAGGAAGACAAAACCAAGTGCTCTAATTATAGAGGAATCTCCCTACTTAATAAGGCATATAAAATCTTCGAACATCCTATTAATTAGGCTGACACCGTTTGTAGAAAATTTCATGGGGAATACCGAGCCGGCTTTAGAAAACATAGATCGACCATAGATTAGATCTTTACTCTAAGCCAGCTACTTGAAAAAGGATGGGAATTTAATATAACTATCCATAATATATTCATAGATTTTCGGCAAGCCTACGACAGCATTCAAAGGAATCAGATGTGGAATTCAATGGCAGAAATTTTAGTTCCAATAAAACTTATCCAGCTTGTTAAGTTATGTGTGAATAGCTGTAGATCCAGGGTACGGATAGATAACAAACTCTTAGAATCTTTCGAAATAAGCAGTGGCCTGAAACAAGGAGATGCGCTGTCACCTCTCTTTTTAAAATTATCCTGGAGATAGTAGTAAGAGCAACAGAACTTAAAACATAATTTCTGTCAGTAAATGGACCAAAATTACTATTAGCATACGCAGATGACATTGACATTGTGGGAAACAGAGTAACCGATGTGAAGGAGACTTTTAATAAATTGGAAGTAGAGGCAACGAAAACTGGTTTAAGGGTAAATGAAGAGAAAACCAAATACATGTGCATCAATATACAAAAGGGACGAGATAGAATAGGGCAAAATGTTACAATAGACCCATATAACTTTGAAAGAGTTCAGAGTTTTAAATATCTCGGAGCAACAATCACTGCAAATAACGATATCGCAGAAGAGATTAAAGGAAGAATACAGGCAGCAAACAGATGTATGTACATCCTCCATAATACTATTAAATCTAAATGCCTAACACGAACATCAAAGATTAGAATATATAAAACGGTGATTAGATCGGTGCTCATGTATGGGTGTGGGACGTGAACCCTGATCAAAGAAACTGATAGAAAACTTGAGAGGAATGTTTTGAGAGGAAAAGCCTCAGAAGAATCTTTGGGCCTTATCACGACATTAATAGCAACTAATACCGAATAAGAAAAAATGCTAAGGTCAAGATGTATAGATATACCATATACCATATACCAGTATATACCAGAGTATATATATATATATACTCTGGTAACTATTTTTCCCATAATTGCCTTAGTAGTCGGTGCGTTTTGATTTGGTTTGAGTCTTCTTACAAACTCTTTCTGATAGGTAGACCCAGAAACACGTGACACGGAGTGGTAAGAGACTCAAATTAAATCGAAACGCAACCGTCATTTATTTTGTTATTGTCCTTACTCGACGCAATGAGTACAAAAATGATAGTAGTTTATATGGGTAAATTGTTGATGCATAGTGGAATTTTAATATTCTCAGCATCGCTCTGAATGGCTTGATTAAGCTTGGGTTATACAGTTTACTTTAATTGCTATCGATATTTAACTTCATGTTTCCTCACTAGAGGCCTCTAGTAGCATACTCTGGTAATTATTTTTACTATAATTGCCTTAGTAGTCGGTGCGTTTTGATTTGGTTTGAGTCTTCTTACAAACTCCTTCTGATGACGGGTAGACCCAGAAACACGTGTCAGGGAGTGGTAAGAGACTCAAATTAAATCGAAACGCAACCGTCATTTATTTTGTTATTGTCCTTACTCGACGCAATGAGTACAAAAATGATAGTAGTTTATATGGGTAAATTGTTGATGCATAGTGGAATTTTAATATTCTCAGCATCGCTCTGAATGGCTTGATTAAGCTTGGGTTATACAGTTTACTTTAATTGCTATCGATATTTAACTTCATGTTTCCTCACTAGAGGCCTCTAGTAGCATACTCTGGTAATTATTTTTACTATAATTGCCTTAGTAGTCGGTGCGTTTTGATTTGGTTTGAGTCTTCTTACAAACTCCTTCTGATGACGGATAGACCCAGAAACACGTGTCAGGGAGTGGTAAGAGACTCAAATTAAATCGAAACGCAACCGTCATTTATTTTGTTATTGTCCTTACTCGACGCAATGAGTACAAAAATGATAGTAGTTTATATGGGTAAATTGTTGATGCATAGTGGAATTTTAATATTCTCAGCATCGCTCTGAATGGCTTGATTAAGCTTGGGTTATACAGTTTACTTTAATTGCTATCGATATTTAACTTCATGTTTCCTCACTAGAGGCCTCTAGTAGCATACTCTGGTAACTATTTTTACTATAATTGCCTTAGTAGTCGGTGCGTTTTGATTTGGTTTGAGTCTTCTTACAAACTCCTTCTGATGACGGGTAGACCCAGAAACACGTGTCAGGGAGTGGTAAGAGACTCAAATTAAATCGAAACGCAACCGTCATTTATTTTTTTATACATACCTTTTATAAAGGATTTTATTAAATTTTGTGTGATACATGGTATACAGCCATCTTATGTATGACTAACATCATATATTATGGTTTCGTATGCAATCCATCTAAATTGGTATAAATCCTTAAAATCAATAAAAATGGTTTTTAATGCATTCAATTTATTTTAGTTACACCGTTTTTAGAAAAATTATCATTTGACTTTTGTTTTCAGAATGGATCCTGGGAAGTTTTATTGCCCATCTAAATACATTAACTGTATTCCTGGTGATGGTGAAATAAGTGAAGGCGAATTAGGTTTAGAGTCCGATAATGAGTATACGCCTCGTCGTCAGTCACTGGTATAAATAGAATTGTCAACAAAATAAAGAAACCTGAAAATTGTTTATGGAAATCAAGCTACTTGAATCATTTTAATAAAAGTGATTATTCATTTAAAGGCGTTGTAGAGCTATCAGAATGTATTCTTGAGTTAGAAACTCCTGCAGATTTTTGCTTGTTTTTGTTTCCAAAATAATTAATATCCATGATTGTTGAACAATCAAACATAAACGCTCTGCCGGATAATACAAACAAAGCTGCCAATATTACCTGTAATATTTATGTTATTGGTGAAATTACCATCATCGAGACTTCAATGGAATGAAACTGTAGGTAAGCCATAAGTATTTAAATCTAGGGTCTGCAATAGATGGGAAATTATAATGAAACAGATTCATTTTAGTGATAATAGTAACTCCGTTTCTGCTGGTAATCCAGGTCATGAGAAATAGTTCAAAATTCGACCTCTAAGACAAAATTAAACAACTCCTTTAACTGGTTTCCAAGGAGGAAGATCTAGCTGTTGACGAACAAATTATTCCGAATTATATGAAATGTCGGCACTATCTCAAACAATAGAATCCAGCAAAAACTCACAAGTGGAGCTACAAAAATTAAGTACTAAGTGGCGTATCCGGTTTTAGTTATGAGTTTAATATTTTTGCTGGTGAACAAAGCAATACTTTTCTAAATGGAGCGCCTGATTTTGGAATCAGTGAAAATGTTGTCACTAGATTGACAGAGACAGTGCCGAAGAACGTTAATCATAAAATATTTTTCGATAACTTTAGATACAGTTCAAATAAACTGTGTTCCGAATTCAGGAATCTCAGTAAATATGTTCACTACCAACTTACGTTGGTACTGAACCTAGAACCACAAAACGTAGCTACTTCCGAAAAGAAACAACGTATAAATATATCTCCTGCTCTCAATCAGTTGAAGTTAATAATTAGCTCATTAGGAGAGTTTACTTATTAGACTCGATGCTGGGGCTTTGCAGAATCCATCTAAGATCAAGAAAATGGTATAAACGAATTTTTTTTTTTCATATTTTGGATCTATGTGTTGTGAATGCATGGATACTCTGGCGTAGAAAAAATGTACAAAATTGCTATATGCCATTATTTGACTTTAAAGAAGCTGTTTTTAAACATTTATCTAAATCTATGAAGTCACTAATAAGAAAGAGAGGTCGTCCAGTAGGACAAAATGGGACTCCAATGTCTAGTCAGCAAATAAGTCCAACGTCTAGTCGTCAAGGAACTCCACCTGTGTTAACCAATGAAACAACCCCAACACCAACAAAAATAACAAGAAAATCCTACAAGACATCAAAAGATACCGTTAAATTCTGTGCTTACGGACAACATTCGACATGTGCCAGAATGGCAAAAATATCGCCAACAGTATCAAATATGTACAAAAAAACAACAAATATAAAGTAAAAATTATTTTTGGTATAATATAAAAAGGGAATTCTATCACAATTTCATAACTAATGTATTTTTGTATATGAACATGTTATTAAAATATGTTCGTATAATATATGCGAAACTACATATGGATTTTCAAAAAATCTTCCAGTTTGTAATTATTGCATACGAAACCATATATGGGCTTACAAACTTCTGTATATAGGACTAAAAGGACTAAACAATTATTTGAAACACTAGTGTCTTAAGACACTATATATATATATATATATATATATATATATATATATATATATCCGAGTGTGGGGTTAAACCGCAAATGCTTTCTAGATCTTATTTCTTAAGTGGATCAGTCTTTTTTGTTTATCTTATCTTCTTGACAATATCTCTCCATTTTTTCCTGTCTCTAGTTCTTCCTCTCCGTTCTCTGACTCCTGCCCTTTGGAGGTATTCTTCAACTTCTTTGATCTCGGTCTTTCCCTTCTGTTTCTTCCTTCTCGATTCCATTCTATCATTGCGTATGTGTGTGTGCCTCATCGCCTGCTCGCCAAATGTGACGTATGCGCCTTTTATATGCCTTAATTAAAATCAAAATAAATAATATTTTCTATTTCATGTTTGCAAGGTCTCTAGGGAAAGTTTCTTTCCGTATTATTTCGTCATTAAGTGTAAGAAGAGTGGGGAAATGATCCGAATTCATATCCCAGGCTTCGAAACGCTCAAGAAATTAGAGGCAGCATTCTAAATTATGATCAAGTTAATCATGTCAGGATTTTATTCTAATCCGATGGCTACTAGGTTGGTTTTGCAGTCGACACTACTTCATAGTTTCATTATCTGCAGGCTTTTGCGATTTCTCTGCATTTAGTGAAAGATAAATTTAATACCCATTTAGTATGTTTTGCATTGTTATTACTTCTGAATTGCATTGTTATTACTTTTTAACTAAAATATTTTTTAAGGGTACAAAAAAACAATTGTTTTTAATTTAAATTCAACTAAATTACAACTAATGATTTAATTCATAATGTACTTTAAAGTATCCAAATTATGCATAATAATTATTTTAAATTAACTGTTCGAAATGCCATCCATTGGTTTCTTGACAATATGCGAATCTACGGAAACATTCATCAAGTACATACATAAACTTTTGATTTTATGTAACCTCACAGAAGAAAGTGTAGAGGTGTTAGATCTGGCGACCTTGCTGGCCACTCTATAAAATCTCGTCTTGAGGCTCCATCTTGTTAAAACCAGAAAGTTTGACTAGGTAAATTTGGATTATTGGCATTTGGATACATGTTAGCAAGGACAGGTATAAGTTGATTTCTCAAAAAAGTTAAATACCGTTCTCCTGTTAGATTTTCTTCAAATAAACAATAGCCAATGATTCTGTTATTAATGATCTCTGCGCATACATTTACTTTCTAAGGATACTGCGTATGTAACTCAGTCATCCAATGTGGGTTCTCTTGACTCCAAAATCTTCAATTTTGACGAATCTCGGTACCATGTGGCTTCATCGGAAAAAATGATTTGATTGATGAAATGTGGATTGCGGATACATAATTCCTGCATAATTTTGGAAAATTAAAGCCGGAGATCGATCGTCGTCGTTTAATTCCTGATATAGTTGAATTTTGGAGGGATGGTCATTATTTTGGCTTTACAACCCTGTGTGGGTCCTAGCCTCCCCAAGAATTTTTTTCCAGTCGTCCCTATCCATCGCCTTCCTCTGTCAAGCACGTACTTCCCTATTTCTCATATCTTGGTCTATGTTATTTAGGAATCTTGTTCTTGGTCTTCCTCTTCTTCTTTGACCACCAATAGGTCTATCGAGGAGCATTTTTCTAGCTGGGTCGGTTTGCTTCATCCGCATTATATGGCCTACCCACCTCAGACGTCCCATCTTAATGTGTTTTACGATATCTGGTTCCTAGTATATTCTATAGAGTTCAAAGTTGTATCGTCTTCTCCAGACACCATTTTTATTTACCGCCCCATAGATTTGCCTTAGTATTTCTCTTTCGAAACATCCTATGTTTTTATTGCTTTTTGTTAAAGTCGAGGTTTCTGAAACCATATGCTAGGACTGGGCGTATTATTGTTTTGTAGAGTTTTACTTTTGTATTTCTCGATATAGCTGTAGATTTAAAAAGGAGATTAAGCCCAAAATAGCATCTATTAGCCGTGCAAATTCTGCGGTTTATCTCTGCGGTAGTGTCATTTTCAGTATTGACGAGCATTCCCAGGTATACAAATTCATTAACTGCTTCGATGACGTCGTTTTCAATAACAAGTGGCCGTAGTATTTGTTGTTGCGTACCCATTTTCATGTATTCCGTTTTATTGGTGTTTATTATTAAGCCCATTTTTGTAGTCGCTTCCTTTAGTGCTACGTACGCCTCTCGTGCTGCGTTTTACGTTCTCCCAACAATATTGATATCATCAGCATATGCTAAAAATTGCACAGATTTGTTATATATTGAACCGGTAGTTGTGATTTGTGACGTACGTATTACTTTTTCCAGAGCTAGCTTCAATAGTATACAGGAGAGTGGGTCTGCCTGACGTAGCCCGTTATTTGTTTTAACAGGTTCAGAGAGTTCCCCCTGGATTCGTACTCTGCATTCAACTTTTTCAAGGGTTAGTTTTGTTAAACTTACAAACTGATTTGGTTCTCCTAGGTCTATCGTTGCTCTAAACAATTCTCTTCTATTGACAAAGTCGTAGGCTGCCTTGTAGTTCATAAATATGTGGTGTGTGTCTACACCGTATTCCAGTGTTTTCTTTAGAATTTGTCTCAGGGTTAAAATCTCATGAATTATTGATTTACCACCTCTGAAACCAGCCTGATATTCCAGCATATGGTGCCATACGATGGCATAGTATATTAGAGAATATTTTATATGCGGCATTTAGAAGCGTAATTCCTCGACAGTTAGGGCATTCAAAGATATCTCCCTTTTTGCGTTTGGAGCATAGTATTCCAATATTCTAATCTCTAGAAAGGGAGTTCTGTATCTATATTTCTTTTATAAGTTGCTGTAGCGCTATTATGATATCGTGGTCACCTTATTTATATAATTCAGCTGGGAGATTATCTATTCCGGGTGATTTGTTTCTGGGATGGTAGGTAAGGATGAATGAATTGTGGTGAAAGAATTATGTGTGTATTGTTAGGCAACCAACTATACATGTGTCTAAGAGTGTTGTGAATTAGAGATTCTAATATAAGGTCCTTTACATGATACTATGACTATAAGATAAGATATTGCGCATGTTTTTGTGACGTCATTGGAGACTTGCACGTTCGAAATGTCAGTTTTTGTATATATCAATAAATAATCTTTAATAAATAGTTTGGAGATATCCTTATGTGTACGATTATTGTAATTATTAAACCTCTTAACTTATTTTCGTCTAGTAATTTCATCACAGAATGCATACAAATCTCATTTAACTTTAACAAGAATTCAAATTCTAGTCTCCAATGACGGCATGCGCCAACCCGACCGATTTTGAGCTACGGGAAGATCCTATCTTGTTATTCATAGTATCATGGTCCTTTATGTTTCTTTGACATTTGGTACCTGAAAAATGGAAACTAGACATATGTGGGAAGTTGGATTCTTGAAAATTTATTGTTGATGGGTGTAATAGGAATGAATACATTTTATATTTAAAAGTGGTATTGAGTGAATAAAATAAAAACTTTTGTAATGTAATGTTCATGTAATATTTAACTTATAACTTAATTATAGAAGGCCCTGTATGTTAAAAAACAACATTTGGTACCTGGTAAATGTAAAACTTTTTAAGTTACAAGTTCATGAACATAAAAATAACTGATTAAGTGTTAAGGGACGAAGTTGGTTAGTTATTTTTTGTGTGTTAACGATTATATGAGACAAACAAGAATTGATAGTTGGGATGTGGTTTTGTAGTATGTTGATCATATAGTACTCAACTTATAACTTAAGAAGAAATGGCTCTATCTGTTATAAAGCAACACTAGGTACATGAGAAATATAAAAGGATAAGTTATAAGTTCATAAGTTTGATGGACTATTGGTAGATATTGACAAGAACTATGAAAAGGTGGTGGTACTGGTGGTAGCGAGTAGGTACTCTTCTACAATCCCAGTGGAGGATAGATTGCACTACGCTAGCCTTGATTCTCTCTCAACTCCTGTGGAGAGAAATCATGTCCTAACCCCATTCCTACCCAATACCTATTATCCTACCAATTTCTCAAACCAACTCACCAACCCGCCTGGCAAGCGTGGTGTTTAAATGCCAAAACCCCCTCAGCATGAACACACATTCAAGAAAATGGCCCTCAGTGCCCGGCAGCTCGCTAATGCCCAACCAAGGTAGCGGTAGGACTCACAAACAGCGGGTAGAGGGTGCGAAGAATCCCCGGGATGTAAAAGGCTACCAAGAACGACGAACGTTGCACATAATTATGTATAATGTAAGAACCTTATCTAAGGATGAAAAAATGATAGAATTGGAGGAAGAACTCAAACATGTGAAATGGGATATTATAGGAATTCCGAAGTCAAAAGAAGAGGTAAAGATCAGGTCAAACTAAAATCAGGAAACATATTCTACTATAAAGGGTAAACGGAATCGACAAATAGAGGAATGGGTTTATTAGTACACAAAAAATTATAGAAAAATATACAGAGCATTGACTGCATTTCTCCAAGAGTTGTGTATATAAATCTACAACTAAATAAGAGATAGAATCTGAAAATAATCCAGGTATACGCCCCCACCAGCGATTACGAAGATGAAATTGTCGAAGCCTTCTATGAGGAAATCGCAAGAGCAAAAAAACAGGAACCGGCTTACAATCTGATAATGGGAGATTTTAACGGGAAACTCGGAAGGAGAAAGGACGAACAAGAAGTGGCAATCGGAGATTTTGGAATAGGGGTAAGATACGAAAGAGGCAAAATGCTTACCAACTTTCTACTGCAACACAAACTGTATACAATGAACACCTTTTTTAAGAAGAAACAGAATAGAAAATGGACGTGGGCTAGTCCAGACGGAAGAACTAAGAGCGAATATGATTATATAATAAAAGACAAAAAGCAAATTGTCCAAGATGTCACTGTACTTAATAAACTATCAGTAATAAGCGACCACAGACCAGTAAGAGGTAGAGTAACGATAAATCTACAAAAAGAAAGAGCAAAGATGATAAACCGATGCAAACGCATAGTTTGGAATTCACCAAATCATCCAAAAGCATACATAGAAAATATAGCCGAACTTTACAGAGTAATAATCCCAAACTTCTAAGTATCGGCGAGCACAATAAATTAATAACAGACTCGGCTAGAAAAACACAACTGAAATTTTGCAAGAAAAATGACACCTTAAGTGAAAAGATTAGCAAAAATACAAAAGCTCTCATGGAAATACGACGAAACCTAAGCGAGAACGAAAAGGGAAACAAAGAAGAATATAAAAAACTAAATAAAAGAATTTCAGCGGAAATTAGAAAAGATGTAAGAAGATATAATACTAATGTAATTACTCAAATAGTAGAAGAGAACAAAGGTTTAAAGATAATGAAAAGAAAACTCACACAAAGTAAAAAAAAATATACAAGCTGAGAGATAAAGGCGGAAAGGCAACAACAGATAAACAAAACATTCTAAAAATAACCAGAGATTTTTATAAAGATCTCTATACTAGTCAAAGACCACAAGACAATTTCCCGATACGAGTAAAGACTCTCATAAATCAGGGATCGGAAATAGTTTTACCCATTACTGTGTCAGAAGTAAGAGCAGCTTTAAAGGAAATGAAGAACCATCGATCGCCTGGTGCTGATGGACTCGTTATCGAGGCAATAAAAGTAGGAGGAGAAATTTTATTAAAATCAGTAAGCGAACTGTTTAATAAATGCTTACATGTGGGTACGATTCCAAAAGACTGAAACAA
Organism: Diabrotica balteata; assembly: GCA_918026665.1. Taxonomy (NCBI): domain Eukaryota; kingdom Metazoa; phylum Arthropoda; class Insecta; order Coleoptera; family Chrysomelidae; genus Diabrotica; species Diabrotica balteata. Next base: position 37,397,362 of record OU898278.1, read on the forward strand.
TACAGTAATAGCCTTGTTACACAAAAAAGGCGATATTACTGAATTAGAAATTATAGACTCATCAGACTCTTGACACATATGTACAAACTCTTTATGAAAATCTTAACAAAGAGGTTAACACCTAAACTTGATTTCTATCAGCCCAAAGAACAGGCAGGCTTCAGGGCAGGATATGGCACAAATGACCATTTGCATACCATAAAGATCTTAATAGAAAAGTGCATCGAGTACAACATACCACTGGTTCTTGCATTTGTCGATTACGAGAAGGCTTTTGATTCTGTAGAGTTTAAAACAATACTGGAAGCCCTAAATCAAAGCCGAATAGATTACAGGTACACGACACTAATCAAAAACATCTACGAGAACGCTACATCAAGTATACGACTACACGAAGACACAGAAAAATTCAGCTTAGGTCGAGGAGTTAGACAAGGAGACAATATTTCACCAAAATTGTTCACGGCAGCTCTAGAGTCAATATTTAAGAGCACTCAATGGCAAGATATGGGCATCAATATAGATGGAGAAAGATTAAATCACCTAAGGTTTGCAGATGATGTTGTATTAATCGCAGATAACTTACACGATACAGTTTCTATGATGCATTCGCTTAAAAGTCTGTCTGAAAGAGCAGGATTAAAGATAAACTTTGAGAAAACTAAACTTATAACAAATCTCGTAATGAGTGGAAATATAACTATTGACAATAATACCATACAACAAACAGACACTTACAAATATCTGGGACACGAAATCAAAATAAACAGAGACAATCAATGGGCTTAACATAGACAGCATTTGGCAAATTAAGCCATATTCTAAAAAGGTCAATTCCCATGTGTCTCAAGCGAACGGTTTATAACCAACCATTTTGCCTGTACAAACTTATGGAGCAGAGCAGAAACTATTAAAGAAGCCGAGGACGACCACCCACTAGATGGACCGATGATAAAACGTGTAGCGGGAAACTGGCTACAATCGGCCCAGTGTAGAGAACACGGAAAGAACTAAGGGAGGCATATGTTCAGCAGTGGACGCGATTGGCTGATTGATAAAATGTAAAACTTTTTGAGTTACAAGTTCATAAACATAAAAATAACTGATTAAGTGTTAAGGGATGAAGTTGGTTAGTTGTTTTTTTTTTGTGTTAACGATTATATGAGACGAACAAGAATTGATGGTTGGGACGTGTAATATGTTGATAATTAAGTACTCAACTTATAACTTAAGAAGAAAAGGCTCTATCTGTTATAAACCTAGGTACATGAGAAATATAAAAGGATAAGTTATAAGTTCATGAGTTTGATGGACTATTGACATATACTGACAAGAACTGTGAAAATAAAATGTTTGTAGGTGGCTCTGGTAAATTTAAGTAAAAAGGAAAAAATTATGGTGTTTTTTTTGAAATGGTGAGACGAGGAAAGACTACAGAAGGCTGAGGTCTCCAGAGATTCGAAACCAAGTTCTCGTAGACACACCTGTCTCAGGATTAGCAACTTCACGTGGAGTCATACGTCGCCATGTTTCCAAATCTACTGGTAACTTTAACATCATAATAATATATAACACACAATGTAAACTAAATTTAAACAAATAATTTTTAACGGGTTTTTACCATTATATTTAGTGGCTACATATATGTATATCTAGTAACCACATTTTGCATTAGCCTTGGTCAAAATTTAAATTTCACATTCTTTTTAATTAAGTGGTAATATACTTTTTTAGGACACTAATGATGGAATATGGATTCCGAAAACGTTTTGTGATATAGCCCGATTGGGTTTTTAAATTATATACCCTTTATAAAGGATTTTTAATGATTTTTTTATATATGGGATACAGCCAACTATAGGAACCTAGATTCCTTGTGGATTATTTTACTAGATTATACTAGATTCCTATCTTGTAAGAGTAATTTCAGCTCGGCTAATGGATTAAGTCCAGAGTAAAAGAAAATTGATAGCACACATACACACACTGAACTAATACCACCTGGACTATTAGGACAGAAAGTAATTATGTTTATATTATTCTTACCACATATTATATCCAATGTACAACTAGATATTAAGCGGTGGAGTTCTAAATTTTTATTTCCTACTTCTTTTTGAAGTTCACTTATAAATATTTCTGATTTTTTGCAAAATATATTCTGATAGGCGTCTAGTATTTTTTGGTTAAAAGCTGGCATTATAGTTCTGCGATGCTTTTTCCATTTATTTCCTAAAAATCAATAATATCAAATAATTTTCTTACCAAAGGTAGAGTGTTCCAATCATTAACATACCTCCAACAGTAATCAGACCTTCGCTTGCGTCATTCAGGAATTCATAAAGATAATCTTTATTCAAAGCTGATGGACTTGATAGTACTTTTTGTACATATTCCGGTTTCGATATTAGATAATGAAGTCTAGGTCCAAACCACACAGCCGCTACTTGTGGATAGGCACTTTGCATATCCAGAAAACGTTGTAACAGCACTGAAAACAAACAAAAAGTCTACAAGAAGCATAATGTTAGATCTTCAATTATTTTCTTGTGGTATTTCATTTTATAAAATTCATGTATAATGAAAATTTACCATAATTGCAACATTGGAATTGCTTGATTTGACTTTTGGGGATCAAGTTGAAATTTGTTTTTCACATAACCCTTAAAATTTGAACAATTTCAATTATTTTGCTTTTGTTACGTTAGAAACCAACTTCTTCAAATACTTTGTTTTTAAACTTAAAGAGATAGTACAGAAGCTTTATTTTGTAAAAGTTATATTTTGGTAAAAATACCAACAAGAATTATTTACAAATTATCACAAGGGAAAAGCAAGTGGTTTCAACATAATTTTATACGAAATGTCAATAGTTTTACCAAAAAAAAAAAAAAAATGGTAACAAGTATATTATACATAACTACAGCTTCTGCCGCTTCTCGCATTTTGACCACCATCGTTTTCTGTCCATCAATTCGTCTTCTTTGATAGCTCTATTTCTCATTATGTGCCGTACACTTTCTTCCTAGGCCTTCCAATTCTTGGACTTTGTTGTGGTATGTAATTTAAAGCTTTTTTGGCCATTTATCTTCATTTATTCGCTTAACGTGACCATACCACATTAGTTGTTTTGTTTCAATTATGTCTACACTTCAATTTACAGTATTTGTCCCCCGTCTAATATCTTTATTCCTGATATTTAATTTTGTTTGGATACACCACACGCTCTCCTTAGAAAATCCATTTCTACTATTTCTAATCTTTTTCTATCTTTTTTAGTGATCTGCCAAAATTCTGTCCCATAAGTCATAATAGGCTCTACCAAGGTTCGATAGATTGTTAATTTCGTTTCTTGTCTAATATCTTAAGACCATAGTAGAAAGTTTATAATGTTTACCGCTATTTTTCTCTCCTGCTTATTGTTTTCGACGTCTCTTTTGTTAGTGCCTTCTTTAGATATTATAGATCCGAGATATTTTATTCATTACATGTTTTTGTGTTTCTAATTTTTAACTCTGGATCTTTTTCATTATCTCCTAGTTTAAGATACTCTGTCGTTGACATATTCATCTTGCTGCATTTTTTCTATTCGTTCTTTAGTTCTCTAAACATGTAGTCTATATCTTCTTCATCATTCGCTACGACTACTTAATCTGCGAAAAATAAAGTTGTTAGACATTTACCACCACCTATGTTTATTCCCATTCCGGATACTTGATTCCTCCACTGCTTTAGTATTGATTAAAAATATATTTTAAATAAGGTCGAGGATAGACAACGTCCTTGTTTAAGCGCCTTTCTTATTGGAAATGATTCAAATATAAAGTTTTCTTGTTTAAAAACACTTCTTGCATTTTATATATATTTGCGATAGCATCCACATACTGGGACTTACTTTCGTCAATGTTTGAAACAGTTTTTTCAAAGGTACCTTATCGTATGCCTCCTCTAAATCTACAAACAATAGGTAGGTAGATAGATTCCTTGCCTTTCGTTTGTCTATTACCTGCTGCCAAATTAATATACCATCAGTGCACGATCTTCCTGCACGAAATCCATTTTGTTCTTCTATGTCTTCGTATTCTGATTCTATTCTTTTTTTTTTATTATTCGACCGTACAACCTCCCCACTAAGCTGATAACAGTTATTCTTCTTATAATTAGAACACTTGCGTTTATCCCCTTTCTTGAATATTAAGCTGATGTCCAACATTCCAACCATTAGGGATATTTTGTCCTTTTAAGCATGTGTTAAATAGTTGAATGAACATCTCATACAATATTTTCGGTCCATACTTTAACAACTCAATTGGAATGTCTCCAGAATCTGCCGCTTTACCGTTTTTCGATCTTTTAAGGGCATCGCTTAACTCTCCGGTTGTTATCTTAATTACCTATTTGTGTATGTTTTATATTTCTTCCATTTCGATCTCTTGAAATTTAGATCTATCCTCTGTTAGTGAGACCCCATAATCGTGTTTTCCTGTTTCAGATCTATTACCTGTAAGTTAAATTTTTCCTTCCCTCTGAAAAGACTTTATTACCTTCGACGCTTGCTTAACTTTTTTCCACCTATATACCTATCCACCTCTGCACATCTTCGATCCCACATCTCATTTTTACTTTTCACTACTTCTCTTTTTACATCTGAATTTAATTTTTTATATGCCTTGTAACCTTCCCCCTTTCTCGTTGACATCCATTTCTGATAAGCAGTTTTCTTCTTGTTTACTAACGTTTGCATATTCTCCGACCACCGTTCTTGATTTTTTATTTTATGTTTGTCATTATACCCCAAAGCTTCACTTGCAGCGTTATGAATGCATTTTTTAAGTTGCTGGTATAATTCTTCCGCTAATATATTTTTTCGATCCACGTTTTGTAATTTTGAGGCTAGTCGTAATTTGTTAAGAAAATTCATTAAATCTTTTTTAAGCTTTCTAGGTTATATTTGAATGAAATTGAACAATATGAAAAGAAACACGATACATTTCATCTGCACAAGAAATTAAAAGAGGTCGCTGGAAACAAATGGAAACAATTATCCCAAAGTTTAGAAGACAGAAACGGACACAGAATATTAGACATCAATGAAAAGTTAAAAGAATGGGAAAACTAGATTTCTGAATTATCTGAAGATGAGAGAGTAGAACACTATACACCGATTGCTATATCAGGTCCATCTATAACAGAAAGTGAGGTAAGACGTTCAATACAAACGGCAAAAAATGGAAAAGCACTTGGCCCCGATGAAGTAAGTGCTGAAATACTAAAGTTTTTGGGAGAAAATGGAATTAAAGCTCTGTGTAATCTCTTTAACAGAATTTATGACACTGGGATATTACCAACTGATTGGTTACAGTCGACATTTGTCACAATACCTAAAAAACATCGTCCAAAGACATGCGGTGATTATCGGACAATAAGTCTGATGAGTCACGTTTTGAAAATCTTTCTGCGAGTAATACACAGCAGAATTTATACGCTGTTAGAGGACAGAATTAGCAATACTCAATTTGGGTTTAGGAGTGGCTTGGGTACAAGAGAAGCCTTGTTTAGTATACAGGTGCTAGTATAGAGATGCAGAGATATAAATCAAAATGTATATATTTGTGCAATCGATTTTGAAAAAGCTTTTGACAAAGTCCGACATAACAAAATGCTAGAAATATTGGAAACAGCTGGATTGGACGATAAAGATCTACGAATAATTACAAATCTATACTGGCATCAAGTGGCAAGAATAAAGGTTGAACAAGAACTGTCGGATGAAATAAATATAAAAAGAGGAGTGAGACAAGGCTGTATATTGTCGCCTTTACTTTTTAACTTATATTCGGAAGAAATATTTAAGGAAGCCTTAATGGAGACAACCGAAGGTATTATTGTGAATGGAGTAACCGTCAACAATATTAGATATGCCGACGATACCTTAGTCCTTGCCAATTGCGGAGAAGACCTTCAAAATCTAATGAACAAAATAAAACAGACTTGTGATCAGTATGGATTAAAACTCAACGTTAAGAAAACTAAATATATGATAGTTAGCAAACAAAATTTTATACATGATGACGGTATAAAAGTCGGAGATGCCACACTGGACAGAGTAGAGAAACTCGTGTATCTCGGCAGTAATATCAATGAGAGCTGGGATCCAACCGCAGCAATTAAAAGCCGAATAGAACAAGCCCGAGCTGCCTTTGTAAAAATGAGAAACGTACTTTGCAGTCATGATCTTAGCATTGACCTTAGAGTTCGTATGATATCTTGCTACATCTTTCCTGTCCTGCTGTATGGAGTAGAAGCGTGGACCCTAACTGAAGCTATGCTTAAACGCTTGACAGCCTTTGAGATGTGGGTATACAGACGACTACTGAAAATAAGCTGGGTCGACAGAGTTAGAAATGAGGAGGTCCTTAGACGGCTGAACGAAACAACACAACTGGTCAATATAATAAAGAAACGCAAGCTGGAATACTTCGGTCATATTATGAGACACCCTGAAAAATATGATCTTTTACATCTGATCATTCAGGGAAAGATCCAAGGTAATCGTGGTCCTGGTAGAAGAAGAACATCATGGCTAAAAAATCTAAGGCAATGGTATGGAAAATCAACTACATCGTTATTTAGAGCTGCTGTCAATAAAGTCACGATAGCGAATATGGTAGCCAACATGATATCCAACGATCGATAACGGTCATGGAACTAGAAGAAGAAGGTTATATTTAAGGGATGTTACTTATTGTCCCTTTTCTATATTATTTACTTAAGTATTATTGTTTCTGCGATAGTTAACTATCCCGTTGGCCATAAGTAAGCGATGGTCGGATCCACATTCTGATCCGCGGTATACCCTTACGTCAGTTGTTTTCAGCTGGGAAGTTTGTCGTTGGATTACATGGTCGATTATCGAACGCAGATTCCTAGTAGGTTCTTCTTCTTAGAGTGCCGTCTTCCTACGGAGGTTGGCAATCATAATGGCTATTTTTATTTTAGAACTTGCTGTTCTAAACAAATCAATTGATCTGCATTGATACCAATTACGTAGGTTCTTTAACCATGAGTTCTGCTTTCGGCCAACAGATCTTCTTACTTGAATCTTTCCCTGTAATATGAGTCTCAAAATTTTATATTTTGGTCCCCTCATCACGTGGCCTAGGTATTCCAGTTTTTGGGTTTGTATAGTGGTGCTTAGTTCTGTATCTTTACCAACCCTCTCCAGTACTTCTTTATTTGTAATTCTATCAGTCCAAGATATTTTCAATACTCTGCGGTATAACCAGAGTTCTAAGGCCTCGATTCTTTTTAAATTAAATTTTTTTAATGTCCACGTCTCAGCTTCATATAATAATATCCAAATTTAGATTTTTGCACGTTAGGAGTCCTAGAAGGTTGTGTCCATGTAAATTTGTGGATGTCACTATCTTGAGAAACATTGTTTCACAAATTATTTTGTGAAACAATGTCTCTATAAATCTAAGACGCATTCTGTTGTCATTGGTTATTTGTTCACCATAACCTCCTACGACTCTGTTATTTTCTTCTCTCCCTACTTTGTCCTTTACATCTTCTAGTATAAAGATTTCACATTTTTTCTAATTTCAAAGAATATTACATTTATCTTGTTGTAGAAATCGCCTTTAATTTCTGGATCAGCATTTTCATTTGGGGCATACACTTCGACAATTACGATGTTGTGCCCATTCTTTTTTATTTCCAGTATTAGCAGATTTTTTCTAATGGCAATAAAGACTCCTCTCTTAGCTCTGTTATCTTTACTTACTCCACTGTAGATATGTATATATTCTCCTATCTCTTCATTTCCTTTTCCCTTTTTCTCGGTCTCGTTGAGAATACCCATATCTTCTTTATTTTCCGCTAATTATTTGAATACTTCTGCTTGTTTGGTTCTAAGTCCTTGTACATTCCATGTAGCCAATATCATTTTCCTTTTAAGTTGCATTAGTTCTTTTTTGTTTTGATCTATCCTTTGTATTCCGAGGCTTGTGGTCGAAATTTTTAGCATTAATTTGTTTCGACAAGGGACGAGTTGCTAGCCCATCGCCTCAACCCTCCTTCTTTATCCGAGCTTGAATCCGACACCGGCATTTACTGAGCTACTTAATCCACCCAATACTTACCGGAGGCGAAGTGGTAACAAATAATAATAAAAAGTTATCAAAAAGGCGTTGAAACACGTCAACTTTTAAATATAAATATGAGCTTTTAGTCCAGTCGTCAGAGATTAATTGATATCTAAAAACGAGACAATTTAATGTTCCCTCGGCCATAGGTAGCAGACAGCGTATAGCAACCTGTTATTATATGCAGCAAAATAATATTTTCTTTGTGAAAGGTGCTCCAAACTCTTAAAAGAATAAAATACTTCTGATTTATTATGCCGATCAGGTTTCATGAGACAAACTTGTTCGATAGAGCGAGGGCAGTAAATAGCACGATTATCTCAGTATCTTCTGCGACAATAACTTCTTCTTCTTCGGGTTCCTTCTCCTAGCGGAGGTTGGAAATCATCATCGCTATTTTAACTTTGTTGGCCGCATTTCTGAATAATTCTAATGAGCTGCAGCCGAACCACTCTCTCAAATTTCTTAGCCAGGACATTTTGCGTCGTCCAGGGTTTCTCTTCCGACAATACTACTTTTTTACTAATACAGTACGTAAATCTTTCAGCTAGACATAGGTCATATACATTGAGGTAAGTATGGCAACTGCGTTTTCTCGAGTCTTTGCCAATATTCCATGACACTAAGGATAGGCTGCAACTACTCTGGAACAATGCAAGGAACAAGAACATGAATACCGGTAACACTGTCATAGGAAAGGGTGATTTAAAGATAAAAAACACAAAAAAGGCAATAGAAACACATATCCAAAAGATCACTTAATGGTAGAAACGTGGAACGTAAGGGGTACTTTTGAGGAAGGAAAACTGATACACTTAACTAAAAAAATAGAAAAGTTTAAATTTGACGTAGTGGCACTGCAAGAAACAAAGCAACTGGGTCAGGAAATGCTGGAAATTGAAAATAGCTTATTTTTTTAATAGTGCAGGCAGAAACAGAATATTAGGCACAGGATTTATGGTAAATAAAACGTTAAAAGCATCAATTGTTGAGTATAAACCAATATCTGATCGTCTATGTTGTCTAAGAATAAGAGGAAAATATCAAAAAATCACATTCATTAACATTCACTCACCGTCAGAAGATAAAGATATTGAAGTAAAAGAGGATTTCTACTGTGAAGTTATTAGGGTATTTAAAAGTATTCCAAGATATGACATTAAAGTAGTACTGGGAGACGCAAATGCAAAGATAGGAAGAGAAGAAATATATAGAACAACTATAGGAAAATTTAGCAAACGCGAGGAAAGTAATGAGAACGGGCAGTTTCTGATAGATTTTGCCAAAGAAATAAATATGCTAGTAATGAGTACATATTTCGAGAAGAAAACCATCTACAAAGCAACATGGCGATCCCCAGATGGAGAAACATTAAATCAAATTGATCATGTCCTAATAGAGAAAGAAGACCGAAAATGTATAAAGAACGTGCGAACATACAGAGGACCAGACGCTGACTCGGATCACTTTATGTTAGGAATTAAAATGGCCCAACTGATACCAGAAGAAAAAAATCGCAAAAGAAAAAATAAGAACACAAATAAACCAGTGCGGCTTGTAACGCAAGAAGAACAAGAAATGTATAAAAAAGGTATCGATAGAAAATTAAATGAAATACACCTAGAAGGGCACATAGACAAAGACTGGGACAAAATTCAGCAGATTATCAGTAATGCAGCTAAAGAATGCAATAAAAATATAACTAAAATAGAAGAAAATTACAAAAATCGAGAAATTAGAAATTTATATCAGGGAGTAAAAAATGAAAAAAGAGGATACCAACAGAAAACAATATTTTACAAAGATAAAGAGGGAAACACCATAAGTGGAGAAAATGAAATAGCCGCTAGATGAAAAGAATACATGATAGAACAGCCACAGCCTATAAGAACGGAGAAACATAGGAACCAAATAAATGAGACAGAAGAAACACCCCCTACCAGAAACGAGATAAAGGAAATAATAAAGAAATTAAAAAATAAGAAGAGTCCAGGAAGTGATAATATAACTGCAGAGATGTTCAAATATGGAGGGAAAACGCTAGAGGAGCAAATGTTCAAATTAATAAAGGAGATTTGGATTAAAGAACAACTACCACAAGAATGGACAGATGCAATTATATGCCCACTTTATAAGATAGGCGATAGGACAGATTGTCAAAATTACAGGGGGATATCACTGTTGAATACTGCATACAAAATTCTTGCAGCGTGTATAAAGGACAAATTGGCAGGAGTGATAGAAAACATTGTCGGCGAGTACCAATGTGGCTTCAGACCTGGTAGAAGTACAACAGATCAGATATTTACGCTCAGAGAATTGCAAGCGGAAAGTTACCAACACAATCTGCCGACAAGGGTCCTCTTCATTGATTTCAAACAAGCGTACGATAGAATAAAACGGAACCAAATGAGCAAAGCACTAGAAGAATTGGGTATCAGTAGAAAACTTATAAGAATGATACAAATAACGTTATCCAGAGTAATGTTGCAGAGTTAAAATAAATAATATAATGTCGGAAAAATTTGAAGTCAGTGAAGGAGTAAGGCAAGGAGATCCCCTATCATCGATACTATTCAGCTTGTGTTTGGAGAAGGTCATACGAGATGAAAATGTCAACAGAGAGGGATTGTTATACCAAAGGAAGCACCAATGTCTAGCCTTTGCTATCGATGTAGTAATACTGGCACGAAGCAAATGGGAGCTTCAAGAAGTAGTAAAGAGGCTAGATATAGAGGCAAAAAAATAGGCTTAGCCATCAACGAAAGTAAGACAAAATACATGGAATGGATAGATGACAGTAAACAAAAAGGAGGAAATCTAAAAATAGAAGTAGAGGGTGAAAAAGCATATATATATTTGAAGCAGTGGAAAGATTTACATACCTGGGGTCGATGTTCACATGCAAACCAATTATTAGGGAGGAGCTACAATCAAGAATAATGGCAGGAAACCGATGCGTGTACTCATGAAACAGGCTATTAAAAAGTAAACAGATATCTAGAAATGCCAAAATAAGGATCTACAAAATAGTTATACAACCAGTGGTAACCTACGCCAGTGAAGTGTGGACACTGAACAAAGGCGAAACAGGTATGCTCGAAATATGGGAAAGGAAGGTTTTGAGAAAGATATTTGGAGGCAAGATAGTAGACAATACATGGAAAAGAAGAACAAATAAAGAATTAGAAGATATGTACAAGAATCCTAGTATAGTGGGAGTAGTAAAGGCTCAGAGGCTCAGGTGGCTAGGGCACATAGAAAGAATGACAAATTCTCGAGTACCAAAAATGATTCTGATGCATACAATGGTTACAAAAAAAAGGAGAGGAAGGCCGAGAAGTAGATGGAAGCAAGAAGTAGGATTTTAATAAATTTTTGGTGATACATGGTATACAGCCAGATGCAGGAACTTGGTTTCCTTGTGGGTTTTCTTTGTAGTTGCTCTAATGAGTTACTTTTTTAGGATTTGCCTTTGTCCAGACTCGAGTATTGTAATAATTGGTGACCCCATTTACTATAAAGGTTGCTTTATTGGTGGGTAAAATATCCTTTATAAAGTTAAGTTTTCTTCTAAAAGCCATTGACAAAATCCTATACGATTTTTCATTATATGTCCCAAATAGTGCAGCTTACGGCCCTTTACGATGTTTACCAAATCCGCAGTTGTGTTCTCCTCCGCACTACTTCTTCATTGGTGACTTTGTCTGTCCATAGTATCTTCAGGATCCTTCTGTATGACGCGCGTCGGTACCTGCACATTTCAATTCGGCGCATTAAAAAAAGACAACATTTGGAATGCGAAATGTCCTATCTAACGTCAATTCTAATTTACGGGAGGAGGCTGTAAACATTGTGCTGTATAATCTCTGTAAATAGTGATCTGTTTTACTAGAAAAATGTATGTATTGATTCTTAAGTTCTGTAGCCATCGTATTATCTGTATAGAATTGGATAAAACCCTATTTAAATTAAAAATAACGTTGAATTTAATGTTTACTGTTGTATTGTATATAATTTGTATTGTATATAATGTTGTATTTAATACTTGTAAAAAAAGTAGAATCCTTTTAGCCTATCGCATAAGTAATAAAAGTGTCTGTTCAGATTTGCCCCAGGTATTCAGCGGTTTTTCCTCATTGACTTGGTTTAGTGCATCTTGCCAGAGTTGTAAAACGCTGGCATCGTCGGTGGTCTTACATGCATGTTTATCATAGTAGTTTTTAGTGATTCTCCCAAAATTCAATTGGATTGTACTGGCAGTGATGTGGTAGTCTTAGGATCTCATGACCATATTTTAGTGCCATTTGGTCAACGACAAATTTTTTTTAAGTAATGTGTTCTTTGCCCTTAGTTAATAATTCAGCTTTTCAAACTAGATGTTCGTGTTCTATATTTTTCTCCGACAGCCACTTTCTTAAGTCTCCTTTTTTCCAGCTGCTTGTGGGAAACTTTTTTCCTCTCTGGTGTGATACGAAGCATTGTCTAAGACTATTAATGACGGATTTTCCAGATTTTTAATAATTTTTCCTCAAACTAATGTTTAAAAATATCGGCGTTCATATTTCCGTGGTAGTCATCAGTTTTTTTTTGTTAAAGACAATACTAGACTAGCATTGGGTATAAAACCTTCCGTATTTCCTGCATGCAATATAATATATCTTTTGTCATTACCCGCACTAGTACTCGAATAGCATTTGGTAGAATGATCTTGCCAGGATGATTTGGTATTATTTCCTTTCGCAAAATCCATGTTTCGTCAAGAAACACAAATTGTCTGGCAAATTTGGAATTCTTGTTTTTTAAAGAGTTTCTTATAATTTACCACCTTTCTCCAACAACATTGGGGAGCTCGCACAATACTTTACGATTATTGGTTTTTTTGTATCTAAAACCCATAGCTTTTAATACTTTTCATAAACTGGTCAAACCCATATCACAAAAATTTTTATTTCAAATCCTTTATAAAAGGTATATAATAAAATGCCCAAACGGGCTATCACAATTACATTACAGAACGTTTTTGGAATGTTAATTCCATCATCAGTGTTAACAGAGTGTACATGCTATGAGCTACCAAAATATATGGGTCAAAACCCTTTAAATGTTACAAATTTATAGTTATTTTACATTATTTATGATTCCAAATTAGGATGTTTAAGTTACCGTTGGAATTGGTAACATGGCGACGTTTGACCCTACATAGGTTATACCAATTCCAACAGTAACATCCTAGAATATTTGAATATTTGTAGACTACAAAATTCGATGCAATCCTGCAATAAATCAATAAAACAACCTTCCACAAAGGTATTATTTTTTACTGGATATGATCAACCCTCCGCTTACGTAACATTTTTAATGGTTATATTAGTTTTTTTATTTTTAATTAGTAATTTTTAGAAAAATTAGGTTTCTGAAGTGACCGATTCATCCACTGTCACTCCAATAACTATCCGAGGTGAAACTATTGGCAGTGAAATAATTTCAATTATTGCAAATCTTATATCTCTCCCAGAAAAATCTTAATTTCTCCAGGATATTACTCATACTGCTAATACTTCTCCTTTGTATACGATGAATGATTTGTTGGACTTAAATAATATTTCAGAATTAAATCCTGAAAATGACACCGAAAGTTACACAGACAATATTTCTCAAGAAATCTTAACCGATGGATACTATATTCAGAACCATAATGAACATTCTGATTTAGATACAGCCACTAATTTATTTAATGAGTTGTCCGATTAATATTTTTCTGATGATTTAGTAAATGATCACAATATAATTCACGGTCAAGAAAATAGTAATATAAAATAAATGATCCAAATAATTATAATATTACAAAAGACGACGACAGGCTAATTGCACTCAGGGGACACCTAATATTAATAAACAGTCGAGAATGGAAGGCAAACCTTATCTTGGATTTGCAAAGGGTGAAAATCAAAAGTCCGAACAAAACACCCAGCGATCAGCTCGAAAAATCAAGCCAACTTGTAACAGTACCTTATGTCATAGATCAAAACTTTGATAATGTTCTCTTTTTACTGGAAATATTAGACGTACTATTTTTGATAAATTTTGAAAAATCACTTGTCCACAAAAACAGTCTTTTGTGACTGCTCATGTGATAAAAATTAAGAAAAAAAGAAACACTGTAGATCAAATTGACTCTAGACGCAATTTTACGTTTCAGTATAGATTAAATAATGGACAAAGTGTAAAGCAAGTTTGTCGACAAATGTTTTTGAACACGCTTGATATCAATTACAAAATGGTTCATAGATAGTATCAACAAAGTTCGTATAACATCCCTCGTCTAACACATCAGCGTAATAAACAACTAAGTGACCGACAAAAACTAGCAAGGAGAATCAAGTTCCTTTAGAAATTTTTAAACGATCTGCCCAAACTGCCGTCACACTACGCTCGAAAACATTCACGTAGACTATTTGGAACCCATATTTTATACAATTTCTGAAGTTTTTAAATTGTACTTTAGTAAATGCGAAGCTGAAAGCGTTCCCTCTCTTGGCAGAAAGAAGTTTTCAGAAATTATTTTAACAAAATATTTTAGTTTTTTGCAATAAGAAGAACCAGAGTAATACGTGTTGTAGCTAAAGAACTAGAAACATAACAGAATAACAATGGCAAGCTCATCGAAAACGTAAACAGGAAAGATGAAATGGAAAAAAATCGTGAATCTCAGTTAGGAAATTAGTTTATAATACAATTAGATTTACAGGCTGTAAAATTAGTTCCCTTTACATACGCAAACGCGTTTTATTACATGACCAAGCTTGCCTGCCACAATTTGACAGTATACGATTTGGCTACAAAACATGCCAGTTGCTATTGGTTTTCTAAAAATCGGAATAATCAGCATGGTGCATCAACATTTACTTCTTGTTTACTAGATTTTCTTTCAAGATATTTTGGAACAGAAAATAAAAAAAAACCTATAAAATATTTGCACTGCTCAGCATCGGAATGCAGTTATTGCCTATGCCCTTTTAAATTTCAGTATATTGCATAACATAACAATATATCAGAAATTTTTAGAAGTTCGGCAAACACAGATGGAGGTGGATTCTGTACATGCGTGCATTAAGAGAAAATTAAAAAATAGAGAAATTAAAGTTCCAAGTCATCCATTGTGATCTATATCACAAAACAAACTAAAAAGCTTCTAAACCCATATGAAGCTATTAATTGTGATTTCCGTTTTTTAGGATTATAGCAAAACTTTAGGGTATTCTTCTATTTCGGGTATTCGTCACAGGATGAATAGTAAACAATCAAACTGTTATGGATATAAGTTCTATTGTCTACAGTCAATTAGGACATATTTAGGCAAAACTTAATCACACTGATTTCGTGTGAATTTGACTGATATTCTTTAAGAACGATGTAAAATTTCCAACGTAAAGTGGCAACATTTACAAGAATTAAAAAGTGTTATTCCATCGGATTGTCACATTTTCTATGACAAACACATTTTTTGTAGATAGAACATATTGCCTGATCACCGTTGATATGTAGAAAAATTGGAAAAAAAAATTTTTTGCTACTTGGTTTTACTGGCCACGGTATGCTAACACATAATATAAATTTTCATAAAACAGTTTTAAACCTTTTTGGAGCAATATTGTAACGGTTTCAAAAAAATTAATATTATAATTCCGAGTAATATTCAATTTATTGCTGCTAACGCCATCTATCCGCCGAGTGCATTATAACTGCCTCAAAGACCCTATTGCAGTTCCTAATATCTTCAACCCTCATCTCAAAATCAGAGCGTTCATTAACTCCACGAAATTCATCTCCCACCTTTTTCCTCTCTTTGAACGTCCAAGAGACAAGACGAAAATTCTATTTGAGTGGCCTCTTGACGAGGCACGCCGAAAAATTCCTTTTCCCTTATATATATTCAATTAGGTATTTATTTTAGACCCTTACCGGGAGCCCTAATACAAATATAAAAGTAGAACAAATCAGTATAAAATACGACGAATAAAAAGGTAAGCAAAATATTATAAAAAATGAAAAATGTTCGTAAAACACAGAACTGCACTATTACAGCGACTCTAGGGGAAGGTGGTGGTGACATCATCCCTATCCTCGGCAAGTTTAATCATCGATCGATGCTCCCTCGACGGGTTCGTCTTCTTCTCGGTATCACTTGTCTCATGACTATGTCCTGACGGTAGAAGCTTGTTTCCCATTTAGCGTTCAGTTACCAGGCAAGCACTGCGTGCTACTCCGGGGACCTTCCATCAGATTCCGGGACCTCAAACTCTGAAAAAGACACCTCGTCTCAGGCATCTGGTACACAGAAGACGTCAGATATTTGGATTCACTAGTGCAGGCTTATGCGTAGCAGCGTCACATTAGGAAGTGGGTTCGAAAACCGGTTGGGCGCTATGTCGTCTTATGGGGAGTAGGACTTCTTACATTCTCCACTCTGCCTGTACGCTCTACTTCGGTAAGAAGTACCCCTAGCACTTATCCAATGTAAATTAGGATGTTTTAGAATTCTACCTTCTTGATCTTGGTATAAATTCCATACATGCAATAAAAAGTTCTTCAATACAATAAAAAAGAAATAGAAATAAAAAGACTTCTTTAATGTAGAAAAAAGACTAGCTACAAAGTCTAGGTAAAGAATGCGGCAGAGCTCCGACTTTAGACTACCTAGATCATATGAGGCTCTAGGTAAGGCCGTGGTCGAATGACTGTCCCTTGACTTGAAATCGTGCAAATATTTATAGACAAATTATAAGCCAAGGTCGGCGGGGCGATGCGCATCAAGTATGTTCTAATGGTGGATAGACTAAGGCACTTAATGACAAAAGATCCAACATTTTTGTCAGCTAAGTAACTAGAAGGTAAGAAAACATAATATTGGTTCTACACGCCACACCAGCATTTGGATAATTCAGGTTGTACCCATTTTATATTTTTTTTATTGAACAGTGAAGATTATTCATACACTAAATAACCGTTAAGTAATTTATTATTGATCATTTAATTAAAATGAATATCTACATTCTACCTAATGAACAAATATATTTTTTATGTGAACGAATTTCGCAATTTGAGATTCGAACTTTTTAATGTAGAATCTCTTATTAACTTTTTTTTTTGTTACAAAATAATAAAAGGATAGTTTCGTTTTAAATTTTTTATTTTATTTCTTTTCTGAGCTCCTTTCCTTACGAAGATAAATTTTAAAGAGTGTCGCTTATTTCATTTTAATTTTAAATATAATATTACAAACAGCTTCTATATGATTTTTGAAAGAACCGCACCCAAATTCTCCGACACGAGCAAAAAGATTGTTTGTATACGTGAAGTAAATAGTTTGCTTAGGTTATACAATATTAACAAATTCGGTTTTGTGATGTAACTTCAGCACCCGTAACTATTTTAGGTACAGTTTAGCATATAGCTAAGTTGGGCCAAATCGACTTAATTTTGTCTCTAAAAATCGTGGTATAAGTGTAGCTTGTACACTAAATATAAGTTTATTAATACAAATTATTAACTTACCACTTAAATCTCGTGTTATAAATTTATAACCTACACCAATAAATGGAAGACCAATGGGACCTGGAGTTTTGTAAGAGTACCAGTATAAACGCCTATTTTTCCATAACATTTGTAAGTACAATATAAAAATGGTAACTCCACATAATATAAGCAAATACGTACTAACAATATTTGGAGCGATTTCTTCTACCAATGGGGTTAACATTTTTTGAACAATCTCTAAAGGTTGAGTTAATACAATGGGAGAATCTAAAAAAGTAACAGAAAATATATCAATTTTTTAAAGTTTGTCATATTTTACAATATCTCATGGTAGAAAAAATTTAAATAATACAGTTACACCTGTATAAATTGAACTAACGATAAAAGGACACTATCTCAAAAATATAATCAATGTTAAATAATATACTAACAAAAGAGTCCACTATCATTATCGATCGTGAACTCAACACAAATAATAAAAAGCATACAACTTAAATTTTCGACTGTTTCTTTATTATTATCCGAGATAAAATAACAGTATAATTTGGTGCACCCGCTGCCAGGTCTATGGGCACACCACATCATATTGCTTAATAATCATACAATTGCGTACAATGCAGTGATCCCCATGGTACAAAACCATGTATTATTCGTAAAGATCCTCTTGAAACTTGCTATTTATGCAATGATAGCCATTTAGTCAATTACAGAAGTTGCACTATATATAGAGGCCAATTAAAACAGAGAAACAAAAATAGTGTAAGCAAAACATATAAAAAAATATCCAGTCTACAAGTTAGTTAATCTCTTAGTTAATCCTTTTCCGGGTTCTTTTTCATAAATTGGTAATTTTCGTCGAAGGCGCGTATAGTAATCTTTTGACAATAACATAATCCAAAGGATTGTATGTTTCTCAGGTCCAATTGTTAGTACCGTAAATACCTCAAACTTTCCGAAGTCGTTAAGACCTTATTTTCTCAGAACTATATACGACTGGCCTATGATTCTATTCCTTCTTTTTTCTTGGGCAGTTGGTAAAATTTTAGAAACACCAACTTACTTATGAGTGGGCCGTTGTTGAGAGAAGACTGAATTCTCGTGGGCCGCTTCGCGATACCTTATCGTCTCTATTATCGTACCGTTCTCTGTGTATTTTTTTTAAGTGTGTATACACTTGTTTATTTGAGTATTTTATCTTATACTATATTAGATTAAATATAGTTATAAAGTACCTTTGAGGTTAATTAAATTCAGTGTTTGATACAAGTAAAGTATTAACTTCAGTGAATTAGGCTGCAGTCATCAGGAATTACTGTAAGTTACCGTAATCATTATCTTCAAATTATCTGGGCGAGTAATATGGTATGGTAACATATCATCCTCCATTATCTGGACGTATCTAAAGTTCCTCCATGTCTTCACCTGTCGATTGCTGATTTTTTCTTTCAATTTAAAGAACATTTTAATAGATTCAAGAACTTTCAATAAATAATAATTATGAACATTTAAATCTTAGTTTCTCATTAAATAATAGTGCGAGATAGTTAATCCACTTAGCCAAGTGCGGTTTGGTTAAATTTTTATGTTTTCATTTCTGTAATCTCTTTGTATTTTTGTAAATTTTGATTTAATTAATTTTTGTTATCTTTTGAGTTTGTTATAATTTTTATTCATTTTTTTTTGTAATATCTCGAGGTACGCCCATAACACTTTATTTGTAAATGATTGTCTTATATATCTTTGTAAAGGTATTTGCTAATTACATTACTGCTTATTTTTATGTGTATACCACCATTTTATAGTTGTTGGTGTATTTTTATTACTTGTGTTGCATTCAGCAGCGTCATAATTTTGTTGTTGAATATATTGTTATTGTTTTATGTATGTATTTTATTTGTCGGCTCCTAACAAGTTCCCTGATAAAATAGTAACTCTGAATATTTGCTTTTTATCTTTAAATATTACTATACTTTTGACCAGTAGAAAGATCAGGCTGATTAAGTTTCGTAGGTAAGTAATATATTTATTATTTGTTTATATATTGTGTTGACCAAATTTATTTGATAATTAACTGTTGGTATCTTTCCTTGGTTTGATCTCTGAACCTAAATATCTTTCCTTATCTCTTTTCTTTTCTAAGGTTTCTTAATTTTCTCCTTAACCCCAAAAAATTGAGTGGCGCCCTGTTTCTATCTTATCGTATCTTTGGTAATTTTACCCATCTATCTTTTTGTTTATTTCTATATCTTTTCTAATATCTCTTATCCTATCTTTACTTATTTCGTCCGTTGGACCCATTCCCGATTCCAAAAGCTAGCTTCGAACCCACAACTCGCTCTCCACCAACCATCTGGCTGCCGTCCGCAGTGTCTCCATTGGTTATCTTTCTAGCATCGTCCAAAAAAAAATTCTTAAGTTACAAACTGTCTGACACTATCAGGTATATAAGGTATAACAACTTACCAATATCTTGGAGCTTCACTTTTTTAAGTGGTACTTTACCGGATGGATAACAAAATATTGAGGGAAATTCAACTGATTGATTGTAAATAAAAAAAGTTTATAGGTTTGTTCCATTAACCATAAAAGACCGTCAAACAATCACACCTTTAGCTGTTCCATAGGTAAAGTACATGAAAGAACTTATGCCAAAAGATATCTTATCCTTAACAGAAAGACGTTTTCCTCTTTTTTCCTCAGAAATACCCGTCTTTTTATAGTAGGTTGGCCACCAATGTTAAAAATCTAGTATATCGTCTGTTCTTACTTCTTTGACTGTAAACTTACCTATCGTAGTACACGAAGTAATAATAAGTTCGGAGTTGAGTTTACCTAAAGTACAAGCTGATGATAGCCGCAAATGTCAAACATAGGACAATAAAAATAGGTAAAGAAATAATAATAAGACTTACTCACAATCAATTTAATTTAACAATCTGACGACCGGTTTCGCTTTCTACAATTTGCAAAGCATCTTCAGGTCGAGATACAAAGTTAAACTAATGCTGCAATAAAATAAACCCAATTAGGGTGGTGTCTCATAAAGATAAAATAAACAAATAAATTAGTTCATACAAATTATAGTAATTATGCCAATATTACATGTCTGTGGTTTTCAAAATGAATAATTTGAATATATAAAAGGTATTAACAGACAAGGTAAGACCCACAATTGGTATAAAGTAGCAATCTTATATTGTAATAAATTAATAAATGAGCAAATAAATAAAACAAAACAAACATTACTTACATGCCGGTACTCTATTAATTGATGGATGGTAGGTCATGGTTGCAAAAATCATGTATTGTTGATTGGAGAACTTTAATGTGCTATTGCAGTTGTTTTGACAATAAACGGGAAGTTCTTGAGGAGAACAGATTTGATCCAATGAATTAGAGATAGGTATATTGTGGTTGTT
Source organism: Diabrotica balteata (assembly GCA_918026665.1). NCBI lineage: Eukaryota > Metazoa > Arthropoda > Insecta > Coleoptera > Chrysomelidae > Diabrotica > Diabrotica balteata. The sequence continues at coordinate 37,418,468 of OU898278.1, forward strand.
TGTCAGATGAAAGTGATGTTCTTTACTATTGTATTATTTAAATTATTTACACTTATATCAGAGATATATTTTTGGAATGTGTGTTATTTATTGACACAATTGACACATTCTCAATAAATAACACACATTCCAAAAAATATATCTCTGATATAAGTGTAAATAATTTAAATAATACAATAGTAAAGAACATCACTTTCATCTGACAAACAACCACAATATACCTATCTCTAATTCATTGGATCAAATCTGTTCTCCTCAAGAACTTCCCGTTTATTGTCAAAACAACTGCAATAGCACATTAAAGTTCTCCAATCAACAATACATGATTTTTGCAACCATGACCTACCATCCATCAATTAATAGAGTACCGGCATGTAAGTAATGTTTGTTTTGTTTTATTTATTTGCTCATTTATTAATTTATTACAATATAAGATTGCTACTTTATACCAATTGTGGGTCTTACCTTGTCTGTTAATACCTTTTATATATTCAAATTATTCATTTTGAAAACCACAGACATGTAATATTGGCATAATTACTATAATTTGTATGAACTAATTTATTTGTTTATTTTATCTTTATGAGACACCGCCCTAATTGGGTTTATTTTATTGCAGCATTAGTTTAACTTTGTATCTCGACCTGAAGATGCTTTGCAAATTGTAGAAAGCGAAACCGGTCGTCAGATTGTTAAATTAAATTGATTGTGAGTAAGTCTTATTATTATTTCTTTACCTATTTGATATGGACTCACACAAGCAACACATTCATGAATAGAACAATAAATTTCGATATAGCAGTGTTGGTATGTTTTTAGAATGTAGATGTTGTATACTTCAAATATAAAAAGATAAAGCTTTAGAAAAGTACATTTTGTTTATATTGTGTTATGAATTCTGCAATTTTTGATTTATATAAAACAACAATGAGTAAGTATTTGTTTCTTTGGAGATTAATTGCAGTTAATTATTATAATTTTTTTAGCAGTTACCCTTTGATAGATTAGGGGATAGATTTGGCAATCGTCAAATCAGCAGTTGCCAGATTACAAAAGATGTTTGCAATTAATCTCGAAAGAGACAAATATCTACTCGTTATTACTTCATATATAATAAAAATTGCAGAATTCATAAAATAGTATAATCAAAATGTACTTTTTAAAAGCTTTATCTCTTTATATTTGAAGCATTCAACATATGCATTATAAAAACATGCCAACACTGCCAAACCCAAATATTTGTGACATTTGCGGCTATATTCAGCTTGTACTTTCGGTAAACTCAACCAAGTTCGGTTATCTCGTGTAAGGTGTATACCCTATCATGTCTTTTAAGTTTCCTTTTGATGATTGAAAAATCCCTGTCACAAGGAAGGTAGGAGTGTCTTCTAATGGGATAATATTGCTCAATTCGATTGAATCGACCACTGTCGGTAAGGGCTAAAAACACTCTGTTTAATGTATGGTTCTTATTTTGACCTTTGCAATTATTTGAGTATATGTGGACTTCCGTAAACTGAGGAGGAGCAGAGTTCAAATAATTATATACAAAGGAACAAACCTCATCCGGACTTTTTCTGGCGGTGGTTATTTATTTTTATTAGGAATTCATAGAACACATTAATACAGTACAAACACAGATGTTAACAGTGTTGCCTACAAAAACATTCTGACTCACTGACATAGAATCTTTTAGTCTAAAATGATCTATTTCAGTTTTCTATTTAAAATACATGGAGAGTAGAGACTTAGAATGTTTTTGTACCAAAAGATGCGACATATAGAACAATTTTCCATCAAAATGTCAAAAATGAAAAAAAAACGACTTAGAATGTTTTTGTTTACACTGATTTAAATAAAAACGGTAATCCCGAAGACAACAATATGCCATTACATATTAAACAAATTATAATCAAAAAAAGGAGACCGCGTGCAAAACCTTGGAATAGCCTTCAAACATAAAAATTGTACAGACCTTCCATTCAAAAACATTGTTTGCGATAGCTAACGCTCATTGATGTGATCAATATTACCATCCACAATTAGCTAGTAGCAGCAAATGTAAAATATATCATATGTCAACATAATATCATACCATATGACAAAATATGTCACTTTACGCCAACAAGGCCAAAATTCGTAATTCACCGCACCACAGAGAAATTATCAGTGAATTATATCAGTCACCTATGGAAGAACAGAGATTGAAGAGGTCTTGGCTAGAAATTTGGTTACATAAGTGAAAATAAAGAACCGTCGTTGAATGATACCCAAATCAAGTCCCTATTGTCATAACTATTATATCTCATATCATCTGAAAGTAAGTTTGACAACAATATTTACACTGGTTCTGATGGAGTTACTAAGGCTTTTGCCTTTTACTTCGAGTTAGTTTATAATATATTATCTGCTAATACCTTATTACTCAACTAGTAATGTGACATTTTACAGGGCATGATACATACATACAAAATCAAGGCAAACTACTTTTTTTCTTCTTCTAGTGCCGTCTCCGCTAATGAAGGTTGGCAATAATCATTGCAAATTCGTCTCTGTCTTCTGCGTTTCTTAAGAGCGTCTGTGTATTTAACCCTGTCCAGTCACGAATGGTTTTCTGCCGGGATATTTGTAGTCTACCAGGACCCCCTTTTCCATCGATTTTACCCTTCACAATCAGCTACTATAACTCGTTCTTATTATTTCTAAATATGTGCCTCAAATATGTCTTTCGTCTTTTAATGGTGGTTAAAAGTTCTTTGTGTCCTCCCATTCTGTGCAACACCATTTCGTTCGTAATATGATCGGTCCATGGTATCTTTAAAATTCTCCTTAAAAGCCATATCTCAACAGCTTCAAGTTTTCTCATAAAGTCAACAATAACAGTCCAGGCTTCCACACCATAAGGAGGCTGCTAAATATTATCAAAAAACAAAGATATCGTGGATTACCAAAGTTCTCTTGCAGTCTCTGGAGATACAGACTACTCAATTTAAAGGCAACAAAAAAACTAAAACAGCACAAAAATATTGTGCTCCAATATATAATGCAAAATAAAAATACAATTATGAAAAATATAAAACCAAAAAAGTCCCAGGGTTTGCTATGATACGAGGCAAGTTATTGCATAAATGTTTAATAAACGGGTACAAATGTCTGCAGCTATCATCAGAACAGGCTACTTTCCGATGCAAAATTTCACAAATTATCCTGACACCAAAGACTGGAAAAAACAGAACACTAAAGCCCAAAATATAGAAATATAGAAACAAATAATATACCGATTGCGAGAGGGGTTAGGCAAGGATGCGTCTTGTCTCCGACGCTTTTCAACGTGTACTCACAGGTCATATTCAGAAAAGCCTTATGGGAAAGAAAAGAGGGAATAAGAATTGGTGGAGAAATCATAAACACCATGAGATTTGCAGATGACACGGTAATTATGGCTGAGAGTATAGAAGATCTACAAACTTTACTAGATGCAATAAATAGTGAATGCATTCAAATGGGACTTGACATCAACACAGATAAGACCAAATTTATGATAGTATCAAGGAGTCCAATAAATAATGAACAACTAACTCTTGGTGGACAGCAAATAGAGAGAGTGACAAAATATAAATATCTGGGAGCTTACATCAACACAGAATTAGATCCAGACCAAGAGATCCAGATACGAATAGAAATGGCAAGGGCAGCATTCTTAAAATTCAAACAATTGTTCTGTGACAAAAATCTGAATATTGCGCTGAGACTGAGGTTTGTTGAATGTTACGTCTGGTCGCAATTATTGTACGGGGTAGAAACATGGACACTAAAAGCGCAAATAGTTAAAAAGATTGAAGCCTTTGAACTTTGGATATACCGGAGAATGTTGAGAATCCCATGGACTGCCAGGGTCACCAATGAGGAAGTGCTGAGAAGAATGGGTCGAGTCAAAAAATTGTTGAGAACGATAAAAGTACGCAAGACTGCATACCTTGGACACATACTAAGAAATAATAAATATAGTCTTCTGCAGGTCATCATGCAGGGTAGAGTCGATGGCAAAAAGGGAATAGGTAGAAAAAGGAAGTCATGGCTGCGAAATATTCGAGACTGGACAAACATGACTGTAGACGAATTATTCCACGTTGCAAAAGACAGAGAAGCTTTTAAAAATGTGGTCGCCAACCTCCGTTAATGGGGACGGCATAGGAAGAAGAAAGCCCAAAAAATCTATAATTTTGCTGCCAATTCTCTCAAAGTTATTAGAAAATCTTCTATTAATAGGATTGGTTCCAATCTTAAAAAAACTAAACTTATTTCGGACCACCAATTCGGCTTCAGGTTAAAGCATTGGACAACAGGTCCATATAATAGTAAAAAAATCCCCTATGCACTGAAAAATAAATCCTACCTCTGGAGCCTTTCTAGAAGGCAGTCCTTCGATAAGATTTGGCATAAATGCCTACTTTATAAGATAAAGAAACAATTGATATTTCCTTTTTTTTTCACTCCTAAAATCCTACCTATCGGATAGATATTTCCTGGAAAGCAGCACGATAAATACATTAACTCTATTCAAGCAAGTGTTCCACTAGGAAGTGTACCTTTTCAGGAAGGTCCTATGAAGGACTTGATGGCCTGAGGATTCTTGATGTTCACTGCATACCCCTCATCCAGCAGTAATACCGAAATTGCAAGTTTTGCAGACGATACGGCAATACTGACCATAAACTCTAGTCCCACAAAATCATCAGAAAATAATTTACAAAACAAACCTAAATCAAATAGAAACTTGGCTAAAAAAGACCGAATTAGAGTAAATAAGAACAAGTACACACTTATTTAAACAGTCACACTTAATGGCAAACAGTTAAGAGGGACAAACAACACAAAATACTTGGGTATTTATCTTGGCAAACGACGAATCTGACAGAAACACATCTCTACCAAAAGAAAACAACTGAACATTAAATTTAGACATATGGTCCATTGGTAGAAATTATAAATTAACGTTAGATAACAAACTGCTTATATACAAGGCGATCCTCAAGCTAAGATGGACATATAGTATTAAGCTATGGCGCACCGCTAGCAATTCTAATCTAGCAATCTTCCAACGATCCAAAACAAAGTGTTAAGGTCTATAGTAAATGCTTCATGGTATGTTACATCCTCCTCTATTGAAAAAGATCTGGAAGTGCATTCGGTAAAAGAAGTTGTAACAAGTTACAGCGTCAAATATGGTGAACGGATAAAAGTGCATCCCAATGTACCCGCAAAGTGGTTATTCGATGACAATAATGAAGTGCGTAGGCTGAAACGTTTTAAACCAAATGATCTACCAAACAGATTTATTAATGCTTTAGCAAAACTAACTGTGTTTTAAATTCTACTTTAATTATGATATGTACTTGTAATTGTGTTTTATTCTATTGCTTGTAACTTACATACCTTTTTATTAAACTATTCAGAATAAATTAGTAACATTTACAATTGCTAAATAAAGAAAAGTATTTCTCCACTGGGCGAGGCTCCTACACTTAATATTCTTTATTTTTGGATAAATTGTAATTTTAATTGGAGTTAATGAAAAAAGACGTATTTTTTTAGTTATTTACGAAAAACCAGTGAAAGTCGTTATTTTTAAATGTGAATTGGCTGTTTTCAACCATAAATAGTTCAAACAATATTGACTTTCTAAAAAAACTCTATAGCATAAAAGTTGTTTAGAATTTAATTCTCCATCGATTCCCGTAATTATTGTGATCAAAGAAATTTCCACCCCTAAGAAGGAGTGGAAAGCACTTATGGGGCGGAAGCACACTTCGAGTTGTATAACTTTTATTATTTGAGTACTTTCCCACCAACTAACCAATTCCCAGTCAATCGTTTTGGTTCGACGAATTGCGAGGTGTATAGCCCGAGTGACTAAAGAATATATGCCGTCAAACCGTGACCGTCACACAAATATTCAATGAAGTAGGTTTCAAAAGCAAAAATCTTTTGATCTCGAGGATATCGGTCAGAGAAGAAATAATACATGGAAATCACAGTTCCATTCCTATATTTGAAGACGTTTCGCTTGTGGAGTTCACAAGCTTCATCAGTTCAATCTAAAACATATTACCATGGTGGTAAGAAATAATATACAAAAACATGAAAAAAATAACTTACGAATGGTAAGTGAAGTATAAAAGATATTAAACAAACACACTATTCCCTTGGTAACGGTGGTACATTTTAATGTATTGACCACAGTTACCAAGGGAATTTTTTTTAAAACCATTTTTTTTTCGTTTTTATAGAGGGGGGGGGGGGTGTGGAATCTTCAAAAGACATCTCAGTCCAGGACGCCGCCTGACTAACCTTAGTGCAGGATTCGTTCTTTGTACTCCCGGCGATAGTTCCTGAGGTACTTTAAAATGCCCTCTCGTCGCCGAGTCTACGCCGAACGCCTACCTGCTAAACCAGACCCTCCTCTGTCATCCAGCGATCCGGAAGCGGAATGGCCGCTGTAAGGCCGGCATCACTTCCGAAGCACTACCTTTATTCATTCATTCTCCATTCATACACATCCACACTCCTAGTTCGGCATCATTCCCAGAAGGACATTTCCTCCTTCCCCACAGTCAAACTCACGCATTCTAACTCAAAAAGTGTGACCCACTGTTCTAACTTCACCTTTCAGCATCATTAACTCTACCTTTGCCGTTGGTCCAACTGTCTTTCTTCCTCTTCCTTTTTCTTGATCACTGCACGGATATAAGTGTGTATGTTAATCCAACCAAATTTATTTTCAATCATTCTCTCAATCATTTCTCTCACTGTAACAAAATTCACACCTGTCTCTCTCTCCATTCTGTTCCTTTCCACTATCCATCTGCTGCAATCTAACATCGTATGTGTCACAGTGTCCGAGTATCCACAATATAGGCATTCATCTGTGTCAGCCTTTCCGATCCTATAGAGGTAGGCCCTAAAACACCCGTGTCCTGTGAGCACCTGCGTCAGGAAATAATCCAGTCGCCTGTGGCCACAGTCCACCCAAGCTCTTATGTTCGGGATCAGCATTTTCGTCCACTGTGCCACATCCTCTGTATTGTTCCATTCTTCTTGCCATCTTACAACTGACCTTTCCCTTACCTGTCTTCTCTCAGCCATGTAAGGTTTGGGCCTCTTCTCTCATAAAGCTCTTTTCTTTCTCTTTTTTTCTTTTTTTGAAACCTACTTCATTGAATATATATAATATATATATTATATATATATATATATATATATATATATATATATATATATATATATATAGATAATATTAAATATCAGAGAAAGGAAGGTAATCAAAATGTTTAGAAACCTAGAAAGAAGTAATTTATGAGTTATATACTAGAGAATATTATAAAAAGTATTTATATGAGGGCATCCTTAAAAAAATTAGCATAATAGTTTATTTAAAAAGTTTTTTTTTGCAATATATTTGGTTAGTTTGATAGTTATGATATAATAAATATATTTAGATGAGTAAATTTGTTATATTTTGGTACATTTTGTGAATGAAAGTTCACAATATGGGGCAGTGAATCCAGGTGAAATTGAACAGAAAATGCACATTTGAAATAATAATTATGGGTTAAAATAGTGTTACTTACTAATTTAAGATGTTTAATTTATATACAAACACAGCTCTACACAACACAGGATGGTCACTGTAAAACTGAAGGATGAAAAAATGAAGGAAGTGAAAAGAAAGGAGTACAGGAAAGTAAATGTAAACAAACTAAAGATAGAAAATGTGCGAGAAGTTTACACGGAGGAAACTAACAAAAGACTGAGAATAATATAGTGAGAAAAAGAAACATGGACAATGGAAGAAAGATGGAATACTTACAGTGAAGTATTAAAGACAACAGCAACTAAAGTATGTGAAATCAAAAAATATAATAAACAGTTAAAAAGGACAAGATGGCGGAATAAAGCAGTGAAGACAGAAATAAAAAAAGAAGAAAATGGAATTAAAAAAAATACATAAGAAAAATATTATATTCAGAGCCGATTGGTACAAAAGACAGTCACACAAGCAAAAGCAAAAACATGGAAAGAATTTGGAGAAGAACTTCAGGAAGAATATATAACAAATAATAGAAACTTTTTAATGACAATACGAGACATAAGGCAAGGAAAACAAAAGGAAATAAACGCAGTAAGAGATACTTCAAACCAAATACAAATAAGCCCAGAACAAGTAACTGGGGTATAGAAAGAATATTATGAGAAACAATTTGATACCGAAGTGATAAAGGAAGACAATATAATCAATGAAGGCGAAGAAAACACAGAGCTAGAGCAAATAAGTAGAGAAGAAGTAATAGAAGGATTATCAAATATAAAAATAGGCAAGGCAGGTGGAGATGATGAAATTGAACTGGAAATGGTAAAATACATGGGTAAAGAAGGAATAAACTGGATATGGAAAATATATAAAAAGGCGTGGGAAAAACAAACAATCTAAAAAGACTGGAAGAACAATATCATCGCGCCAATATACAAAAAAGGAAAACATGTAAACTATAGACCAATATGTCTGTCATCGGTATACTCTAAAACATACACGAAAATAATAGAGAAGAGACTGAGACAAGAAGTAGAAACGGTATTGGGAAAAGAACAAACGGCATTTAGACCGGGAAGACAGTCAAATGACAACACATATATCATTAGAAACTTAATAAAAAGAAGCATAGATACGGGGGAAAACTAGTATTAGCATTCATAGACCTAAGAGCTGCATTTGACACGATAGAAAGACATATTGTAGGCAGATGCTTGAGAAAAAATAAATGTACCTAATGCGTTGATAAAAATTATAGAAAGTACTTACAAAGAGATAAAAGGAAGGGTACAAATAACAGGGGAAAGATCGGAAGCATTTAATTGGAAGAGAGGTATTAAACAAGGAGATAGTCTCAGCCCTTTGCTATTCATAATAGTAATGAACGAATTGATAAGAAACACTAGAGTCAGAACCAATCAACTACAGTCAATTATAGGTTACCACAGATTACAAACGGTAACAAAAGAGTCCTTAATGTATGCAGACGACATAGTACCAATAGCAGATTCCGAGAATAAAATGCAGAAACTAATGGATATATGGGTAGAACAAATAGCAGAACTAAAAATTGAGATAAACGAGGAAAAAAGTAAGATAATGATAAACACCGGCAAAGGACATAAGAAAGATAATCAAATAAAGATCAAATGTAAAAACTCAGAATTGGAAATAGTAACATTTTACGAATACCTGGGAAATATAATAACTAACGATGGAAAAATAGACTGGGAAATAACAAATAGAGCAAAGAAATCAAACAAGTTATACTACGCGTTAGCCCCAATAATAGGAAAAAGAGAACTTGCACGAGAATCTAGAATAAAAATATATAACAAAATAGTGATACCGACTATGCTCTATGCAAGTGAAAACTGTACAATTCTGAAAAAAACATAAGAGCAGGATAAACTAAATGGAGATGAGACATCTAAGAAGGATAGTTGGAAAGACAAAATGGGATAGATTAAGCTACGAGACTATTAGGAGAATGACCAAGCAGAAACCGATAATGAACAAAATAGCAAAGAGACAAATGAACTGATATCGGCATCTGATGAGGATGCAATCCAATAGAATTACAAGAAAAGTTTATGAAGCAAAAAACATCGGAAAAAGAAAAAGAGGCAGACCAAGAAAAAAAATGGATACAGCAAGTAGTAGTGGCTGGAAAACTTAAACAAAAATCACTCGAGGAATTGAAAATAATGACAGGAAACAGAATAGAATGAAAGAGGTGGGCAAATGGAAATTAAAATAGCTAGCTTAAATCCGACAGCCTAATAGAGTAAAAAGAAGGAGATAAAGAAAGAAAGAATTTATATATAAGTTTTCATTCTGATCTGAAAACCTAAATTTCCATAAAAATTCTACATAAAAAAGAAAAGAATTTTCTAGAAGTTTAAAAATAAAACGTCAAAAAGTCTAAATATATCAAAATAGAAAGAATCTAACCTCTTTTCGTTCGAGAATTTTCGCAAACATTGAAATATCTATAAATACGCTGTCACTTTGAGCGTAAAGAAGATTGATTAATTAAAGAGAAGTAAAACTGTCACAATTCATTTTTGAAAAAAGTCAAGTTTTTGTTAAATTTTCATAGAAAAGAAATCAAACAAACAATAATATATAAATTATTAATAATAAAAAGTCAATCACAATAAAGAAGAAATAATATTTTACTCAAGTATAAATTTTAATAAGAAGAAAAATAATTTGAAATGGTGGAAGTTGACAATTGAAACATTGTGGTCTATTTTGGAAAGCAATTTCATAAAAAGAAGGATAACCAGAGGCTGATAACTGAGACATTGAGTGGCGATTAAAACCTTTATTTTGGAAAACAATTTCATTTAGGCATTCAGTGACAGAAAGGTACCAAATTTTGTTAGTATAATTTAATTAATGGGATAGATATAATAAATAACGAAGAACTACTTAGTGTGATTAGACATGCAGATGATACAGTAATTCTATCAGCAGTAGCGCACTTAGAATTTTCCTCTGGGGGGTTTGGTTGGACACCGAAACTTTTTAATGCTGCCTCCACCATTTTAAGTGGTTAAAATTTATAAATAACAGTGTCGGAGAGGGGATTTGCGATAAGCCCAAAACCCCCACTGGGTGCGCTACTGTCTATCAGATAATATTAAAGGTCTTCAAATTCTGCTTGATTGTATTCACGAGATAGGAGAGGAAATGGGCATTAAAATAAACTCAAACAAAACCAAATTTTTTTAAAGCTTCAATCGAACGGAGTCCAAGTTGAAAAAGTTCACAAAATGACATATTTGGGAACTGTGATAATGGACCAACTAGATCCAGACATAGAAATAAAACGTAGAATAGCAATGACTAAAACTACTTCTATGAAAATGAAGTCATTTTTTGCAATAATCATCTCAGTTTAAAACTAAGGCAAAGAATGGTTAAGTGCTATGTTTGTTCCGTACTTTTGTATAGTGCAGAAGTGTGGACGCTAAAAGTATCGATCATGAACAAAATTGAAGCATTGGAAATGTGGGTTCATAGACGAATGCTGAAGATACCTTGGACAGCAAGAAAAACTAATGAAGAAGTACTAAGGAGCGTCAACAAAGATAGAGAACTGCTAAAGACTGTTAAACATCGAAAAATGTCTTATCTGGACATATAGTAAGGAGAAGTCGATATAAAATATTACAACTGATCCTTAAAGGCAAAACAGAGCGTAGAGGTGTAGGAAGAAAACAAGTTTCTTGATTAAAATACTCAGATACAAATGCAGGACAATTATTCCATATTGCAGAAGATCGAGAAGCCTTCGCAATGGTGATTGCCAACGTCGGATAATTCTGATATGGCACGCAAAGAAGAAAAAGAGACTTTGTTTCGATTGTCACTTTCAGAGTTCAGAAAGCTCACCTTCAGAACTTTAAATATTTAGCTCATTGTCGGAAACAAATATTATTTTATGTACCTACATTATTGATTGATTTATAGACTTGTAATAATAAGTAACTTATTCAATTATTATGCATCATACCTATACTAATATGTAATAATTATTGTCACTCACCTGGCGCAGCACAAAACTGCTCGATTCTGAATCTAAAAGTAAAGAGAATATCCCAATTAAATCACTTTTTATTAATCTTGTACCATTAGAACAAACCTTTTTTATGTTAAACATTATTCGCTTATTATTATAATCATTAATTTGTGATAAGCAATTAAAATTTGATTTAAAGTAAAAAAGCCAGTATGAATACATGTTCTTTTTTATCATCCTAATTAACCATGAAAACTAAGATTGACGAATGGATTTAGTGTCCGCAGTCATTTAAACACAAACAAACAACAACAACAACCATGAAAACTTATTAGCATTACACAATATTAACGAAACGTTTTTTTGCGAAATAAACACAATGTAACTATTTGTAAGAAGTTAGAGACAAAGCTAATGAAGTGGAGATAAATAAAATTGGGTTTAAGTAATTTATAACTTATAATGATATATGATATATATCACTACCTTAATTAACAGACCTTGTAACTCCAAAATAGAACATTTTATAGGAGACAATAAAAACTTTGTAAAATTGTAATTATATTAGCAATCATATTTTTGGTTTGAAATATATATTTGTATCCTTGAACTCAAATAGCTATTTGTATTTTTTTATCTTATCCCATTAGTGCCCAGATTATTTTTTTCCAGTTTTTAATGTGATGCTAATATTTTTTTGGAAGCAGTTTGATTACAAAAAATAATAATAAATGAATTTGTGCATTCGGATTTATAGATCACTCAATATATGACGTTACATATATGTAACGCTAGGAGCTAATGGGTGCAAAACATACAAAATATAACTGCAAACAGTTTTATTTATTTAAATACGGAAAATAAAGAAAATGGAATTTAAACATTTTGGTTTGTATGATAGGTAACGAAACAATCGATACAAAGACCTACGTTACATTTCCTACATATCGTGCGTGTTGAACTTTTGCAAGATGTTCCAGCACAGCGCCTTCTTTTGTCGTTTGGAATTTTAGCCACTAGGTGGTCCATCCTATCATATCTAACTTCATCGGCTGCTCTTTGCGCATTAGAAGATGGAGATGGAGTTCTGCCAGTGCCTTTGGGCGGTGACGAATATTTCTTCAAATAAACTTTCACGATAGCCCTTCGAAAATCTATTTGGGACGTCTGAGAGTTGTTTGATTTTCGATACAAACACCACGCGTTATTGACTGAAACATCAAGAAGCCATGAAAACAATGCCCAGTACCATTTCCTGTTTCTAATTTGAATCCTGTACTGTCCAACGTTCTGATCCATTCGATCAGTACCACCCATTTTTTTGTTGTATGCTGCAAATACTGCTGGTCTGCTAACTTGTATGTGTTTTTTTTTCTTTTTGCGAATAACGTCTAACATTTGTTATTGGATTGATACCATATTTATTGGAAGCAATGCAAACTACGGAATTATCGGCCCACTTAGCTACTAGTACAGCATCTGTCTTACTAATAGCACTTTCATAATATCCCCTTTCCTGTTTGTGAAGATCTTTTTTGGCCAATAAAGGGCAGCTCCTAGGTAAACGATTTTCTCTTATAGTCCCCGTGCCTCCGTATCCTTTTAAACGTAAATAAGACAATAAACTGAATGTAGTAAATAAATTGTCAAAGTAAAATGAGAATGGAAAAGATTTCAGATTATCAGGTAGTTCTTCTATCATTTTCACCAGTGGTGCTGCCGCTTTTCCAAAGTTTCTTTCTATGTCAATATTAGGAGTTACAGATTTTCCTTGATATATCTCGAAATCAATCAAATAGCCCATCACTGAATTTAGGCACCAAACTTTATAACCAAATCGTATGGGTTTGGCTCTTAAAAATTGCTTGCAGCTATGTTTACCGTAATATTTGACCATACTTTCATCAAAAGCCAGATCTTTTTCAGGAACAAAATACTTTCTGAACCTGTCTTTCACTTTATTTATAAATGGCCTTTATTTCCAGAGCTTATCACCTTTATCAATATTTGCGTTAGAATTCAAGTGAATAAGCCTCAAAATTTGCTCAAACCTGTTGCGTCTCATAGAATTATATATAAGTTCGTTTCTGGTGTCAAGACTTTGCTCCCAATACATACGTTTGCTGGGAAGATCATTATAACCACTGAGAATCAGTATAGCAATAAAACATTTCATTTCCTCTGGCGAGACTCCTGGGTCGGGTAGGTTGTTAAAAGTAGCATATTGGTTTGTTTCCTGTACCAAAAATAAAATGATTTCTTCATCTATGAACATTTCGAATATATCTACAACTGATTTTTTTTCAAACAGTGAATAATCTGACTCAGGAAATTGTGTCTCGGTATATGTGAAATCTCCCGAAACCCAATCCCGGGCTGCAAAAACTTTTGGATAAACCATATGAGCAGGTGTAATATCGATATCATTATTTGTCAAAGAAATGTTACCTTCTGTCGATTCTGGCGGTTGAATAGAATCATCTTCTCCCAGTATAATTCCATTAGTAGTCCTAACTTCTGCATCGGCAAGTAGCTGACGTTTGCTCAAATTGTCCAAATCTCCGCCCTCGTCCTCATCTCCGGAATCCTCATCCGTCAGAGTAGCTGCATCCGGTGGCGCTATATAAACTGCCTCTATAGAGTCATCTATCCCGTCATATTCTCCAAAGGCTATATCGATAGCTTCTTGAACAGTCAGGCCTCTTTGAAGAACTGCAGCAAGGCCTCTGAAATAAAAAAAAACAACTTAGTAGGTACATACTGCATTTTTAAATTTCCTCTGAAGTCCTATAAACACTCTGTATACTAATATTTCGAAAAATATTATTAAAAATACCATAAAATGGAAACAAAATACGTAATACATCCGTACAAAATAACTGTAAAATATGCTTACATTACATCCTAGCGTTACAAATATGTAACAGTCAACTTCCTAACCTAGCAACTTTTTTATTTGAAAAAATATCAAAGCTTTTTTACACAAAAAATATGTATTTATATTTACTTTTACTATTTGTTTTCTAATATTAACGTTATTATACAAAATGAGATTTATATACTTACTCTTTATCGACGAAGTCCATTATTTGAAGCTTTATTTGTTTAGTTATACTTTATCGAGGCACAAACTCAAAACAAAGTTCTAATAAAATAGCACACTTCAAACGATGTAAACAGTATAACCTTCTGACAAGAACTGACCTGTTTTCGACTGAAAATTTGCGACGTATGCAACAGAGGATCTATTTAGATGGCACCACTTTGCCGTTACAATTATAAGGAGTTAAAAGTTTTGCAAACACACTATATCTTCGATACTTCATTTTCCATTTATTTGTTAAAATGGAAAAAAGAGTGATCCAAAAAAAGTCTTTTTTTAAGTCTATTAATATAAAAATATATTTTGAATCCAATAAATTTTAATAAAAATTATAATATATATATATATATATATATATATATATATATATATATATATATATATATCGCACCCTCAGTAATATAGAGGCACAATTCAAAAAAGTAGATTTGTGGGAAATCGCGTTTAAAGATTCTGGTATCCGACATTACAGCTATTTTTTCAAATAACGTGCTTATTATTTAAGTTATAAATATGAAATTTGGCAGATTTGTTATTTGATAACTGCACTAAAAATTACAATGAGGAAAAAATAATAATATAAATAAATTCTATTAATTACAAGGAATGGAAAAAACTACTTTCGAGTTAGTCCCGTATAGTATAAAAAACCATAACAGAAATAAGGAACTATTAAAGTTTGATCCCTTATATTATTAGTGTACCTGCCACTGTTTAATTTTTAATCGTAAATGGTACTCTATATCACCAATCCCAACCGATGTTTGAATTTATTGTTTCTGTTTTATAAATAAAATATCAGGTAAAATAATAGTAATACTTTATTAATCAGTGCAAAATATAACAATAATCTAAAAAAAATTCAAAACAAGAGTTAAACATAATAAGATAGCTTTAATATTATCACATTTATTAGTTAAACTTTTTAATTCCAAATAAAACTTACAAGTAGTAACTCCTCAATTTTTACATTGTCGTTTACTTATTACTTAATTGTATATCACAATATCTCCACAGTAAACTTAAAAAATTATACATAACAAAAAAACATTCATTCCTCCATTCTAAACTTAGAAAACTGCACATAACAAAAAAATTCATTCTAAAAAATAAAGTCTTCAAAAATAAAATTCAGTCTCAAAACTTAATTATTGTACTTTGACTATGTACTCAGTCTACACAAAATAATGTTGAAATCCCAAAGATTAGTAATATTAAGACAACATGTTGTTATAATAAGACGCATAGTATGGATCTATCAATTGTTTATTAATAAGATCCTTAAGATCATTCTTTTTAGCACAACGAAGTGGAAGTGCCTGGAGGTACGCTTTCTGCATGGTTATTTCTTTAATATTTGGCATTCTCTTCCTCTTATCACGAACATTAACTATTTTAAACTCATCGTTATATGAGCACTTGTAATAAAACGAAAATGGGTCTTCTTTGGTAAATTTCAGTACTTTAATACTATTCCATACAAGATTATTTTTCTGTTCATCTGTATTAAAATTATAGCCCCAATTTTCTTGTAATTTCTGAAGATCGTAAAAAACATTGTAAGTTAAACTGTGAACTATAAATGGAGCACCAGTTTTCCTTGCTCTTTTGATTGCTGAGATTTATTGAACAGGAGAGTATATTGGGCCAGTTTTCCTATCTCTAGCTATCTGCTTTTGTATCAAACTATGCACGTTATCAGCTTCGTTCTGAGTGTGCCCTTTTATGAGATATTTGTGAGTTATCGACGACAAATTTTTTAGATTGGCAACAGCGTATAAGTATAAGCATGTGAGATATTTATTTTTGTTTTGCCCACAACAGTTATCGGAAAAAAATGTTATATTTACTTCCCTGTCACCAGCTTTATCAGACACAATCTGTAAATAATGGAAAACACAGCTCCCTATCTCTGTAGCGCCTCTTTTCGCTTGAGTCTCGTCCCAAAAATAACAATGGACATTTTCATAGCCTTTAGAGATGTCCATTGTTGACACATCGTTTTCATGAATTTTTTTTAATTCCGTCATAGTGAAATTGTAACTATTTAATTTAGATTTGTAGTAGAATGCTGATGTTTCACCGTTAGGACTTTGCATAATGGCTTGTACATCGTAACATACACAAATATTGCACTCATCAATGTTCTTTCTGTCATTCTTTTTTTCCTCCCTGCATAACTTCTTTTCTTCCAAATGCGTATGATATTGATCCCTAAGATTCTGTTTTAGTGGTTCAGTAGGATTTTGGAACTGCAGGCAAAGATCGCATTGATCTTTTTTGGGTTGATAAAAGCCAAGGTTAAATTTTGTGTTAAAAATTTCATAAAACGTGTGATATAGTCCAGCCGGGCGAGACCTTTCCTCTTGCAGTACTTCAAAATCTCTAAAGAGCTCTGCAATACTTTTACCACTGCTGATGTACTCTCTAGAGGTAGATGCTCTTAGATAATGTGACTCAATGCGGGGTATAAGGTTGAGAAAGTTGGTGATGTCATTTATAAGCTCATCACTTACACTTTTATGACTATTGTGTTTGCCGCGTTGGTCATCCTTTATGAAGCCCAGTTTTTCTATTATCTTCATGTACATTTCGAATCATCTTATGAGAA
Source organism: Diabrotica balteata (assembly GCA_918026665.1). Lineage (NCBI taxonomy): Eukaryota > Metazoa > Arthropoda > Insecta > Coleoptera > Chrysomelidae > Diabrotica > Diabrotica balteata. Next base: position 37,435,803 of record OU898278.1, read on the forward strand.
ATATCAATAGTATTAATAAAAAAGCTTTTGCATACCCTAACTCTTTCGTTGTCTACGGAAAAATAGAATGCATGGTTTGGATTTCGTGGTTTTTCGGCATTGGTATACTTGTACCTAGGTGTAATCTGTGCGCTATTAGACAAAACATACATTCCTTGTAATTGTCTATCCCCTAATGCCCAAAATGCACTAAATAATTTCAACCTTTTGGAATCATCGATTCGCTCACTGCATTTTAATCTACATTTTTGGACACAAGGTGGTTTCATATTACGTGCAGGAACCAATTTCTTCGAATGTATAGCTACATAGCTTTGACCCAAGTTTCGTTTCATTTTTTGCGTGTTTTGTATCTATTTGGTTGGATCTGCTTTACGTTTTCTGGATTGTCTTTGAATGTTATCATTTGTCATAGTTACATTGTTTGTATCAATCGAAGTTAGAGTTGCTGTGATCCGTGGACGTCGACGAAAATGTTCTTGTTTGTAAGTGGGATCGTCATCACTGAGGTCTACGTCGCTTTCCTCTGAATGTATTGAAGACATTATGTAATTACCTACTGTTCTTGATCTAACTGATGGCAACTCATCGCATCTCGATAAGGATGGCATGGAAATATTGGCTTTAGACGTACCTTGCTGAGGAACGAACTCGGATTATATAATAAAATAAAATGTAAAAATTTTACACTACAAACAATACATTGCATCTATGTAATAAACACTGTTTTAAAACTACAACTTAATTATTTTTCTGTTAATTTAATCGGATCAATTAAAAAAATAGTTAAAATTTTCATGTAAATAAGGGCCAATTACAAAGTTCGCCATCAACAATAAAACAATTTACGTACTATAATGAACCAATAAGATATGATTCCGAATAACATCTCTACTTTTTGGCAATATAGCGAGCTATTATGAATTAGACCCATTTATTAATTACATTTTACATAATATAAGGGCTAAACTAAAAATTGTTCTATATAATACAAAATGTTAAGATACAAACTCACCAGGATTTTTGTCATAGAAGGACACAAACACGAATCGCACGACGTTTGAACAGTCCGCCTTTGATGACTATGGACACGTTACTGATTGTTACCTTGTAGCAGTAAAAACAATAGGTTGGCGGGGAGAGTAAGAGAGAGGAACAAATATATTTACCGAGCAACTAATGTCCTATTCCTCTCTCTGTCAGCGCTAACCGGTAGAGAATTTAATTTTGTGCCCATAGCATCTAAAATCTCAATTTGCCAAAATTTTGAGTTGATCCCTTATATTACTGAGGGTGCGATATATATATATAATCAATAACCCTTCTACCCTAAGGTGTTGGGTGTAAAGTCTCTTTTAGTTTTCATGTACAAACTTCCTCCAATTCTTCTTGTTGCTTACCAACTTCTTCGCTTGTTCCTTGGTGACTCCTCTCCTGTCTAGGATGGCGGCAATTTCATCGTCCCAGGTCTTCATGGGTCTGCCCCTCGGTCTTTTCAAGGTTCTTCTCGCTTCCCACACTTGTTTCACTTGGCTTTTTTTATCCATCCTTACCATGTGGCCGTACCATCTCAGTTGGGCTTCTTCGATTTTCTTCTCTATTGACTGGACTTTAAGGCGTTCTCTTATTTCATTGTTCCGTATCCTGTCCATTCTGGTCACCCCTAGTACTTTTCTTAGATACTTCATTGATATACTTTGCAGTTTACTTTTTAGTCTGGTGGTGAGCGTCCAGCTTTCACATCCAAATGTTAAGATAGGTACAAAAACTGTGTTGTAGATAGCTATCTTTGCTTTTTGGGATACTTCTTTTTTCGATAGGAATGTGCTCTTAATTGCGTGGTATATCCGGGAAGCGTTTGCTATTCGATTATTTATCTCTGCTTCTTGTGTACCCTTACTCTCTAGTTGCACTCCCAGGTATTTGAAGGTTTCTACTTGTTCTAAAGTATAGTTATTGATTTTAATGTTTGTATGTTGGTCTGTTTTCCCACATACCATCACTTTGGTTTTACTTTCATTAATTCTCAGATTGCGTTTCTCAAGTTTATCTCTCCATATTTGGAGGTTTCTCTTAAGTGCGTCCTCGTTTCTTCCAAATACGACGAGGTCATCTGCAAATGCGCACTCCGCAATCTGTATCATTTCCAGGTTTCTATGTCCAACAAATAATCTCGATGTTTCTTCTCTAGTTTCCTTCATTACATCATCTAGTACAATATTGAACAGGATGGGGCCTAGTACACCTCCTTGTCGTAAGCCATCATTGACTCTAAACTCTTCTGATTCCATATTATCTGTTCTTACCCTGTTTCTTGTGTTCTTGTATAGGCTCATAATAGCTTTTCTGAGTTTGCCGTCTACTTCTCTGTTTCTTAGGCTTTTGTCTATTTCAGTTCGCGGGGTTCTATCAAATGCTTTTTCGAGGTCTATGAAGGCTTGGTATAGTTCCGTACTTGTATTTCGTGCATTTTGTATTAGATGCTTGAGTGTAAAAATATGGTCATGGATGCTTCTTCCCTTCCTGAAACCGCTCTGTGACTGCTCCAGCTTATGGTCTACTTCTTGTAGTAGTCTTTTCTCCAGTACTCGTTCGTAAACTTTGGAAGGGATACTCAGGAGAGTTATACCTCTGTAGTTGCTGCATTCTCGTCTGTCACCTTTTTTGAAAATGGGTAGAATAACGCCCACTTCCCAGTCTTTTGGGATCTTGTTCTCATTCCATGCTTTATTGCAAACTTTTCTAAGCATTTCATTTCCATTTTCTCCCATATTTTTTAGCATTTCCGCAGTTATCTTATCATAGCCAGCTGCCTTGCCTCTTTTGAGCCTGAGTATTATTTCTCTTATTTCTTCTATTGTTATTTCGTTTTGGTTTGGGTTCTCAGATGTGTTTTCTTCAGTGTTGTCTATTTCATTATTATAGTCTTTTTGAGTCAGAAGGTCTTCGAAATATTCTCTCCACCTGTTCATAATACTTTCGTTCTCGCAGAGGATGTGGCCATCTTTGTTTTTAATTTGTTTTGGTGTTTGTTGTCTGTTCTCTGTTCTTAGGCTTCTCAGAGTTTTGTAAAATAGTTTTTGGTTAGTGTGGTAGTCTTTTTCCAGCTTATTCCCAAAATCCTCCCAGCTCTTCTTTTTTGCTTCAATCACCATATCTTTTACTTTTGCCCTCTGTTGCTTATATTTTTGATAGCTTTCTGCATTCTGGTTTCCTAGATATTTTTTCCACGCTAGCTTCTTGGATTTGACCTCTTCTTTTATTTCATTACTCCACCAATTCGTACATTGTCTGTTTTTATTGATTTTAGCTATTCCGCAGATTTGCTTGCCCCCATCTAGGAGAGATTCTTTAAGTTTTTGCCAAGTTTCTTCTAAGTCATAGTTCTGGTTTAAGTGCTTTTGTAGACTATTGTTCACATAGCTTTTGTATTTCTGTGCTATTTTCTTATCTGCTAACTTGTATGACCTAATAACTGCGTTGGTGAGGTTTCTTGGGGTTCTGTCTCCTTTTCTTGGTACCTTCTGCGTGCGTTTTTGTTCCACACCGATACTAGTTCGGGATACTACCAGATAATGGTCGCTATATATTTCTGCTCCCCTTCTGACTCTGACATCTTTGATACACTGTCTTAAGGGTCTGTTTACCAATACATAGTCAATAATGGACTTTTCTCCTCTACTCTTGACTTCTCTGGTATATTTGTGCACATCTTTGTGTTTAAAAAAGGAATTCATAATTATCAGGTCATTCTCTCTACAAAAGTCTATAATTCGTTGACCATTATTGTTTCTTACTTGTTCTCCGTGTTGTCCTAGTACATCCGAGGATTCTTGGTCTTTTACGCCTACTCTACCATTGAGATCGCCAATTATTATTATGTTACCTTCTGCGCTATCTATGATCTCTGTCACCTTTTCCCAAAAAATGTCCTTGGTGTTCGCTCTTTCAGTATCGTTTGGTCCGTATATAACAAAGATGTTGACTAGTTTCTTCTCTTCGGTTGTCATTCTAATTTTTAGGATCCTTTCGGTAATACATTCCCAATCTTTAATGCTACTATACCTTATTCCATTAAGCGGTGCAGGGCATATAAACAACGATAAATTTAACAGATAATTGTTAAAGATGTTCCAAATGAGTCTACTCGTTCCGATAAGTAACAGTATAATTATGACACTTTATTATTTTTTTTCTTTTCTCAAATATTCGTGTTTATTGCATAGTAAATAAATTAATGTTATCACTGAATACAAAGTAAGTGAAAAAATACTCCGATTTATAAAATTAATGAATATTTTATGCATAAATGCAAGTAAAAGTTCTTCAAAAATATTTAAAAACTAACCGGAATGTCCATCTTTATTTCGTCTGGCGATGTTATCGGCGGTTCATACCGGTTCGGACACGATTTAATGTTTATATTTTCCTGCACCGCTTAATGAATTTTACTATAGTCAAGTTTCTATTGATGAGACAACCAACTCCTTCACGTGCTCTTTCTGACGGGGGTGCTCCACTGAGTATTAAAAAATGGCCATTTTCCAGAAACTGTGTGCTCTTAGCTTTTCTTTTGGTCTCTGTGATCCCTAGTATGTCTATTTTAGCCTTATTAAATTCTTCTACAAGTTCAGCCTCCTTGCCGTTGAGACCTCTTACGTTCCATGTTCCTATTGTCCATCCTTCAGGTATTCTGGTTTTTTGAGTTGTCGTTGTTTTCACACTTTTAATCTCATTGATTACAGTTGCTTTGTGTATTTGTAAGCGTTTCTCATCTTCCTTCTTTTTTACGTTTCCACACTGGTCTTTGTATAGTGCTTTACTACTATTCATGTCCTTGTTCATTGCCTGTTTCGTCATCGTTTTTCCAATGCCGTTTTTTATTAGTTTTTTGGTTTATCTATCTTATTTTATTTACTATTCCATTTCCATTCTTCCTTATTTACCCACAATTTATTTGTGCCAATCTTTACGTCGTTGCCTTTATCTATCTCTTCTCGTGCAATCATTCTTATAGTTTTTTGTATTTGTCTTTCTTTCATTGTGGTGTCGTTGTTGATATATATTTTTTCCTTGTGGTTTTTTAGCTTGTACTTGTTCTTCATGACTTTGATTTTTTCTTCCTAATCTTCTATTTCGATCAGACAGGTTTTTGTTTCCAGCTTGTATGCATTTTTGATTTTAACCTCAATTTCCATATATGTTTTGAATATATTCAACATCGCCTCTTTTATTACTCTTTGATCATAGGTATCTATTAATATACCATTCAACACTACATTGTTTTTCCTATTTTGTTTTTCCATAAATTCCATATTCTCCTTGATTTGTTTCAATTCCTCTTTGATTTCTTTGTTTTCTTGTTTTAGTTCTTTGTTTTCCTTCTTTAACTTTTTATTATCTTCGATGAGCTGTTCTATTGCTTCTTTACTGCTCTTTTGGTCGTTCTTTATCTCTGTGACATCTTTTGCCAACTTGTTCATCATTTCAATTATGGTATCTAGTTTTGATTCATGTTTATTCCGTGGTGAGTTTGTTGATAGCTTTCTATTCTTCGTATGCTCTCCTCTTTCATCATCTTCGATGTCATCCTCCCTCATTTTTTTTTATTCCGTCGTCCGTTACTGAACTATCGCTCTCCCAATCTTTTCCTTTCTCCAAAATCTTTTTCATTATTCGGCGCCAGGCACTATTTTCCACCTCAACGGTTCAGAGAAGACAGTGTCTACCGTTTATTTATTGCAACCAGCTAAAATATTGTCGCCTGGGATATTTTGCTCACAGTGGCAACGTTGCATAAAAATTGGTAAAGACTTCAGTGAATGTTTTGCTTTTTATCCATAGATAAATAATATAGTATATACAGATAGATAGGCAACTCTATATATAAATTTGGTTTATTAGCACCACTGGTGAGTGGAGTCAATACTAATCACCATTTGGCGGGAAATTCAAATGGTTAAGTATTAATTTTATCCCTTTAGCGCCTCTGGTAGGTCATTTCGGTACTAATTAAAATTTAGTGGGAAATTCAAAATATTTTATTATTTTCCAATGGAATAATCTCACATATCGTGAGTGATGTGACAATACTTATCTGCTTTTTCACAAGTTTTGTAGGGAGAAGAAAATCTTTATTTATAGGAACTATAACTAAACTTTAAAAACTAAGGAATCAAATAAAACTAAACTGAAAAAACTAAAGAATCAACTAACCGAACTTAAAAAACTAAGGAACCAACTTAAATTAAAATTATCAAGATTAAATTACAAACGAAAGTTAAAGATAATTAAATTAAAAATGAAAACTAAGGTATCAACTAACTAAACTTTAAAAACTAAGGAACCAACTTAAATTACTAAGACTAAATACAAACGAAAGTTAAAGATAATTACATTAAAAATGAAAACTGTAAACAAGCCAAAGCACGTGGAAGACGAAAATGGACGAAACTCGAAAATATACAAATAGATTCCACCGAACTTCTAACTCGATGACAAATATCAATCATCAACTTGTCATTATTTTTGACGGAATTGACATGGCGGAATTAAGCTTCGTTTGATTATTTTATTTGTGACATTCAGAGATGGTGTTAAAATAAAATGATTGGTTAAAGTCTTCGTGAGCGAGATAGGCTGTCATCTCTCTTTATTAACCGACTGGAGTCAAAGAGATGGGGGAAATATTCAAGGTTATTCATATAAGATTCCAGGCCATGTTTTTATCGCGCTTATCAGTTAACCTCTTCGGTGTATTTTGGTTAATTGCATATAATTATTTCACTGACTCACCTTTTAGAAGTCCACTTTTTATAGTACTGATTAGTTTTTAACTTTGTTTTGCACTCTAACTAATTTTGATTGTTTATTTCTCGTTGTAACTCTCGATAAATCGGGTTAATTACAGCCGAAACAACAAACGTCATAAAAATTATAATACTAAATAAAAAAACATAAATTTCACAAACTACAGTAAAGTTTAACAAAAACAAGGTGTTTAATCGTGAGGAATTGCAGCATAAAAGGAAGCAACAACCAGACGAAAATATGGTTCCAAAATGAATGTTAAGGATTGTAAAACAAGTTACTTCTATATTTAATCGATATTCTTTTGGTGTAACGACTTGAAATATTGTGAAGTGTCGTTGGATTTAATTAATTTGTCTTTTTTTTTGGGTAGGTTTTCCCATTCATCAGAAAAATTCAATTTGAATTGAATTGTTTGATTAGGTCAGCGTTTCTCAACCTTTTACCAGTGGTGACCCAATTTTATATAATTATTTTTACCGCGTCCCCCCTCATACAATAAAAATATATGAATCCAGGACCGATTTTCAGGAGGGTGGTGGTGATACATGAAGTTTTTTCGGTTGTACCTTTTGAATTTTTTTAAGGCACTTTTCACAGACTTGAGTGCCATAAAGACAATCAAACCTTATCGGTATTTTTTTTTTTTTTACTTAATTAGATGGCTTTGGTAAAGACCAATTAGCCAGGACCTTATCGGTATTAAAGTATATTTATTTGTCAAATTTTTTAGCCAGTCTCTCTGGATCCGCCCTTGCACTAAACTTACAGTAAAACCTTAATTACCAAATTGCCGAGAATAAGTAAATTTATTGATATCTGGCAACACCAATCCAGAACCGATCGTCTCTCTTCGCGAGAAGTTCCGAGTTCCGAGTTCTCCTCTTTCCTCCTTAGACACAGACCTTAGTCGATCCAGTTTAGTCAGTCCAGTCAGTCCTTCTGTACATGTTAAATTTATGTACATGTTGTAGTTTGCGTGTATTAATTGCAGTTCACGGTATTAAAATATTCCAAGCAGTAGGTAAATATACTTAAATTTATACAAAATCATGGATACATTTTTAACTGGTAAGCGAGCATTCGATACTAGTGAAGCATCAACAAGGGTACAGGCGAGAGTGGTTCCAAAAAGAAAATCAAGAAAATATTCTCAAGATTACTTAAATTTTGGGTTTACGTTTACTGAAGTAAATGAAGATTAACGGCCTCTATGTATCATTTGCTCAAAAACTTTAGCAGCTGACAGCATAAAACCAAATAAACTTAAAAGACATTTGGAAACGCTTCATAGTGAGTGCGTTAATCAACCCCGAGAATTCTTCGAGTTAAAATTAAAATCACATGAAAAACAAAAATCATTTTTAAAAAAATTTTAAGTGTGAATAAAAAAGCTTTACCTGCCCCTTATAAAACCTAGATGTAAAAAGCCTCACACTATTGGTGAAGAGCTTATTTTGCCAGCTGCAATTCAAATTGTAGAAACTATGTTTGAAGATAATTTTGCCAAAAAATTTGAGTCTATACCTCTATCAAATGATACTGTTGCCCGTCGAATTTGTGATATAGCTGAAGATGTACAGGATCAGCTACTCGGGAAGTTGCGCGACAAGCTGTTTTCGATTCAGCTTGATGAGGCAACAGATAGCAATAAAGATGCTCATTTTATTGCCTACGTTCGATTTTGTGATGGCATATCATTAGTAGAAGAACTACTTTTTTTGCAAACCAATAGAACTGAAAGCAACGTCGCTCGCATTATTTGCTATCTTAAACGATTATATAAATGAAGCAAAAGTAGAGTGAAGAATGCGTCGGAATATGCACAGATGGTGCTCGTGCAATGTCCGGAAAATTTCATAGTCTACAAGCGCTTGTGAAACAAAAGTCTCCAATGTGTATATGGACACACTGTATGATCCACAGAGAAGCTCTGACTTCCAAAGAAATGTCTCCTGGCCTGAATATTGTGCTAACAACGGTTGTAACAGTAGTTAATTACATAAAAATGAGACCTTTGAAAACCAGAATCTTTTCTGCACTTTGTAAAGACATGAGTGCATTACATTCAACATTATTATTTTATTGTGAGGCAAGATGGTTATCACGTGGGAAATTTTTACAACGTGTTGAATTAAGACATGAAATCGCTATTTTTCTAGAAGAAGAAAATAGACCAGAAGCCGAGATGTTTCGAGATAGTTTATTTTTGATGAAATTGAGCTACTTGATTGACATATTCGAGAAACTAAATATTTTGAACATTCAGCTTCAAGGAGCCAATACACATAAGTGTATTGGATAAAGTTAATGGTTTTTGTAAAAAATTGGAATTGTGGAGCAGAAATTTAAAGCAAAAAAACCTAGAAATGTTTGCATATGTGGATGAATGTATTAAAACTTTCAAGGTTAAAGAACAACTCGATGCTGACTAAAAATTTTAAAAGATATTTTTTTGCCGACGACAAATTAATACGTAGTTACGAGTGGGTTAGGAATCCGTTCCAAATTACACCGGAAGGGCTCTCTACTGCCGAAGAAGAAACCTTCATTGACTTCACGGCAAATGATAAAATCAAGAAACAGTTTAATAATAAATCCCTCTCTGAATTTTGGGCAGAAGTAAATGATGAGTTTTCTGCACTGAAAACTAGAGCGTTCCGTTAACTGTTGCCGTTTTCAACATCCTACCTTTGCGAAACAGGATTTTCTGCGGTGGCTGCTTTGAAGACCAAATATAGATTGCAGCTAAATAAAGAAAAATATCTGAGTACGTCTATTTCTAATATTACTCCCCGTTTCGATAAACTGTTGTTCTAAAAAACAAACTCAAGGAAGTCACTGATTTATTATTAAATTTGTTCATAGTTTAGTGTTCAGTTTAGTAATTTTGTTTTCAGATGCTGTCTGGAAAAACTCCAAAACCAGCGTTGCCACGGAGAACGAAATTGAAACTTGATAATGAAATATCTGAGATCTAAAGAGAAGGCAGATAAAATTTAATTTACACGTCGCATTAGCAAATATGATTAATTTTGTAATAATTAAAATGCGTGGTTGGTGCACAGAAAGCAACAGTCAGTTTTTGAGACTTTTATTTATTAAAAATAGGTACCTAAAAATTTATCTACAGCTGAAATAAAACAGACAAAGTTCCATATTACTATTGATCTTTTTCATACTTATGATTTCAACTTTCAAACTCAACAATTGACTTGTCTGATTTTATTTGCCGACCACACACTTGTGAGGTAAATCAGAATGGGAGTGCATAAGGGAAGTTGAATGGTTCTTTAGTGAGCCACAGTTTTAACGATTTTGCCAATATCTTTAGCAGTATTCACAATCCTTCTTTCTCCTGTATAGACAAGTGTAGTTAAAGATCCCATATCGGTCACAGCAATATTCACAATATTAACTATTAACATTTGTAACATTCTAGCATGCTTACAGTGTCTTAATCCCAGTAAAGATCTTGGTCCAGATGGAATATCGTAACTTATTTTTAAGGAATTGTGCATTCTTTTTATGTAGGTCTCTATAGCTTATTTTTTATAAATCTCTGACTGAGGGTCACTTTTTATCACAATTTATTTATTGATTGTATTCATTGATTCATCCATTATCTCATTGATTTCTAATTATCGTTCCATTATAATTCTTTCTACTATTGCTAAAAATTTCGAGGCTTTGATGACTGATTTTTTGACAGTAAATCTGAATAATCAGCTTCATACTGGTCGGCATGGTTTACTCATTGTCTAGTTGGACAAGATTTGCTTCTCGTATAACGTTCTTTATAAGTCATTATCTTTCTATTGACTCTTTTTAAGGCATTACATGAAAGTATGATCATTATCTTCTTCCTAAGAGAGACCTACTTCTTCGGTTATATTCTCTTTTTCTTCATGCTTACATTGCCTTTAAACCTGTACTCTTTAGTTTTCTATTTCATTATTACTAATCGCTAGATGCTTCCTCAGATGTGTAACTTCAGATACCAGAGTATGTTTTTTTACTTGTGTGGTCACTTATAAATAATCGATTTCTTGGAGACATAATATATCTACTAAAAGTATTTCTAGTAGGATTATGTAACGGGCTTTTAAATACCGATCTGGCTTCTGATCTCATTGTTTGGTTCTTTTGATCTTGCCTAGGATCGGCTTCTGCAATTATTTGCAAATGCTTCTACATGCCTTATTCTTCCGCAATTAAAACATCTTCTGTTTTGATTTTGAGATTCTTGTTGAAAATTCTACAATATACTCAATATTTGGGCTAATATTGGTTATTGGATATCTGCGTTTGTAATTTCTTTATTGTCTCGAAATTTTATTTCTTTTTAATTTTGGGCTATATCTATAAATATTTTTCGCCGTTTCGTATAAACTTTTATGATTCCGGAAATTCAATAATAAAGTAACGTGTAACAATCAATATAAACAACTTTGTGATGTAAATATCAGATGCTTACAATAGGTGTTATATGTATTCTAAATAAATTTTAAAAACTGATAATCATTGTTGGAATGCAATAATATTGTTAGGTATGTACATATTTTGAAATAAATAATGCATCTGCTATCAGTCATTTGATATCGATGTTAGTGTCGACAACTAAGCTGCTAAAATTATACTGAACTACAGTGAAAGTTGATAGTGCAAATAAAATGTCCCGAAACCATTATTAGCTGCAGAACTGCAAGATATTGCTAATAATTTACGGGATTCCGATGGCGAAGAATCTCCTGAAGTAGGTGGTATTAAAAGTGGCTCTAAAATTGAAGATCATCTTTCGGAAGTAAGTAAAGGGGATGATCAGCAAGTAGTTTTGAGTGATAATGAAGAAGAATGTGTAGCTACAAGTTCCCAGATTTCAAAGTGTGTAATCTTTAAAGCCCAAGCAGACCAAGCAGACAAAAGAAAACACAATTCTGAAACAAAAACACGATAAACCAGCGACAAAATTTGTCGTCAAAAGACAAAACAAAATTGAGACAAACTGTCCACACCAGAAAAACAAAATATAAAAACAAAATTCAGTTGGTGACGTTGTTGTTTTGATTAATGTTGATTAACCATGTGGCATTTTAATCAAGAAAAAAATGAAACTGAAGATTTATTGCTAGCCGCAAGTTGTTTTTTTTTGCTCTCAACATCATCCTAGGTTGCTAAAAGAAAACCCAAACGTTTTTGGATTAGACTAAGCCTAAAAATGCGAGAAAGTTGTTCGATAGAAAAATTGTTAGTTCAGCTGCGCGCAGATGTTATTGGACTAAGTGGTGAAATTCGATCACGCTTCAAAATTTTTTTAAGAATGTCCACCGAACATTTTGAGAATCTGATATACCTTGTTGGTCCTGCAGTTGCAAAAAGACATACTAACTTTAGAAATGCTATAAGTGTAACAGAAAAGTTAGCAATCACTTTAAGATTTTTAGCAACAGGTAATTCCTACCACAGCCTAACGTATCAAAGCAATCAATATCTGTAATAATACCTGAAGTATGTCAAGCTTTAATTAACAGTCTTAGTGCTTATGTATAGGTATGTTAAACTTTTTTCATTACTATTTTTCTGTTAATATCCCTTAAAATATACTCCATATTTATTGGTTAAATGTTTAATACAAAAGAAATTGACGATAGGTACATACTACATGCACATAGGTAATACGCAGAATAAATAACGATTCAGAAGTTAATATGAATACAAAAAAGAGAAAACTTGAATACTTAGGCCACCTGATGAGAGGACAAAAGTACACATTCCTACAAAATATAATGCAAGGAAAAATTCAAGGACGCAGAAATCCAGGCCGTAGAAGAATGTCCTGGATGAGAAATTTAAGAGAGTGGCTGTACACTAACGAATTATTCAAAACAGCAGTAAACAAAATTTAAATCGCCATAATGATAGCCAATCTCCGATAGGAGAGGCACTCAAAGAAGAAGAAGAATATTGCGACTCTACAGAGCTATATGCCTTTATTGGACTACTACTAACTTCAGGGCACCTGTGTGCCAACATCCATAATGTAGATATACTTTGGAATAAGTTTTTTTTGGAATAAGTCGATCGGATAGCCAAGCGGGCTGGGCGGCTGGCTTCTCCTTCGCTTCAATGCGAGAGATGTCAGTTCAAATCACCAGCTTGGTGTACAGAAAAACAAAAAGGCTAACGCAGAAGTTTAACTGCTACTAATTTACACTTATTATGTTATATTTGCATTAAAAAACATTTTTTATGTCGATTAGATTTATACTGACTTGTCTACAAGCATCTACTGTTGTAAATTTTGTAGACCATATTATTGTTTCGGTATGATCAATTTCTTGAATCTGGATTCTCTTATCAAAAGTGTTACCTTTTAATCTTTATTTTTAAACTTGTTTATAAAATAACCAATCTCCTGAATTGCTTCAGCTAGTTTGTTTTAATATTCCTCCCATTCACTGTGTCAGAATTTATATTTCCATGTTCCTTACCGCAGAACTAATTATGATTCACACATAGATATGGTCTGAAACTTTTGTATCAATAGCTTTAGGTACTATTTGAAGTACTAAAATGCAAAATGAAACTTTTTATAAATGTGTACTTATTTATTCATGTATATTTTATTTTTATCTGTAATTTTGTGTATATTTCTATAATGTTGCATTTTTGTATAATTTTGTTCCATTTGTTATTAATAAATAAATATATGTAATAATAAATGTTAGTTCCTTTAAACATTTATGTTTTATTACTCAAAATTGTTTTATATTTCTATAATGTTGCATTTTTGTATAATTTGGACAGTGGATTTGTCCCGTTTGTTAATAATAAATAAATATAAATAAATGTAACAATAAATGTAAGTTCCTTTAAACTTTTACGTTTTATTTCCCAAAATAAATTCTTAATATGCACGGGGTGACACCACTTTTAGTACTTTATAAAATGGCGTTGACATCTAATTTATATGCACAGCGCTAAAATAGACGTCCGAGAATATCACAAAAGTCCGTCAAGTAAGTCCTCCGGACGTATCATGGACGTCCGATTAGGGTCCAATTAACGTCCGCTCGGGACGTAAAATGGACGTCCATAGGACGTTCGGCGCAGCGACATTCGGACCAATATAGGACGTAAATAGGACCAAACGGTTCTTATATCTAACGTAGATCAAATCTGTGTATAAAGGCTAAAGGTAATAAGTCTATAATTTATGCAGTTTTTATTAATTTCGAGTCATTAAATAAAATGCAATCAAAAAATAACATTAAACAATATTTATTTATTAGTACTTTGTAAGTATCGATTAAAGTTTGACTCAATCACTTAAAGTAAGTACAACGATATACATTTTAATTACGCTATTTACTCATGCATCTTTATTACATTGTGATACATTGTTTCAAATATACACTGCACTCCAAAATTAACGCATAATTTTAAAATTCTTACTTTGAGTTGTAATGAAAAATTTTTTGTTAGTTCTTTTCTGCTTTATGGTTGTTTTTATCTTAAATATTTTTTTTTTCTTTTTTTACAAAAAATGTATTGAGATTAACAATATAACATCATAAATCTAAACATCTAAACAAACAACTGATCTAAACAAAATACCATTATAAATTAATGACGAAATAGAAATTTTTAAAGTTGAACAAAATACTAGTACCATGTACTAGTATCGAGTATTGCCTCTTTTGGCATTTATTACTGCTTGACAACGATCTCTCATAATAAGAATAATACTTCTGATTTCTTCTTGATCAATTTGATCCCAAATTTCAACCGACCGCAAAAACAGTTCATCTAATGTGTTTGGTGCATTAGGTAGTTGTAGTCGTCTGCCTATGATGTATCAAACATGTTCTATTGGGTTGAGGTCATGACTTCTCTCAGGCCAATCCGTGGCAGGAATTCCAACCTCCTGACAATACTGCTGCACAATTCTAAAATCTCTCTTATATACCTCTGCGATGTAAGCCGACCGCGATCTATTCTAATTCCGTACGAGCCTCTAAATTAATCCCACCCCACAGCATTACCGAGCCGCCGCCATACTGTACAGTCCCTACGGTGTTAGACTGTGCGTAGCGTTCCCCAGGCCTTCTATACACTCGGTTTCTCCTGTCAACCGAAAACAGACAGTACCTGGATTTATCGGTGAACAATATTTTTCCCCAATCGTCATTATTGCAATCAACATATTCACGAGCAAAATGCAATGTTTGCCTTCTATGGTATCTGGTCAATAATGGGCCAATTGGTGCCGTTCCAGGGTGTACGTCATTTGCATCAAGTCTTCTTTTAATCGTATTTTGGCTGATTCTAACGTTATAACGGTCCAAATATTCAGTTTGTAGAGAAGTACTGGTAAAAAACCTTTGTCTCAGTGTACGAAGTGTCAAAAACCAGTCTTGATTAGAAGTTGTAACCCTTCTACAGCCTTGACCGGGTCTTCTCGAGTTACTTCCAGTAACAGAAAAACGTGTTAACACCCTTGAAATGGTTGACTGGGTGACGTTAAAACCACAGTATATTGCTAAAAGAATCAGTAGGTTCACTCTACCACCAGTCCTTTGTTTTTCATGTTCCATTTTTTTCACGCGCACATACTCCACGCACAGATAAATTCCAGTTTTTGATACACTGCTCAATATAATTTTTAATACACTGCTCGAAAATAAATAGGAAAAGTGTGACTTGTAGCGACCTAAAATTTAATTAGATTTTTGGAATAATGAAATTTGGCATTTTCGACAATTATCACTAGTTTCCCAAATAATTATTACTGTTTGTCCTTCAAAATGTTTTATGTTGAATCCATCAGTTTTGATTAATTGAATATTAAATTGTTTGTATTCATTAGAAAGTCACGCTGTACTCACTGTTACTGGTGAGAAATCTCATACAACGAAGAGAGCTAATGAGGAAACTAATTTCTATAGATAAAAAAATAATAATACATTCGAATTATAAATTATATTTTAAGGATTTGAATTTTACAATACCGGTTATAATAAAAATATGATTACCAAAAACACAAGTAGCGAACTATGAATACAAGTTAGAATAGAATATATATATTTTCACAATTTTACAACTTATTAATAACAAAATAATGAACTGAAAAAATTTCATATAGCATAAAGATCCCACTGTAGGATCACTACGTTCATAAAGTAGTTAGTCAAACTCATATTTTTACGTACATTTAAAATTGGGAGAATCTATTTAAATAAAAGGCTAGGATGACAAGTCACACTGTTTGTTCAGTAAGGTAACTACGCCACCTAGGAAAGAAATCTGAACTACCAACCTCTACCAAAATTAAATATAATCAAGTAAAAGCTGTAAAAATGCTGTTGAGACAGAAAAAATACACATTTCGGCATTGGAGCGTGTGATACGTTAAATAAAAGGGCACTACACAGTATCTTCAATATTAATGAACATATAGCGACATACGAGATATGATAGGGTACTATGAATAAAAATAGATTTACCATAAGACAAATTTTGATTTTTTGACTGAAAGAAGGCCTTGGGTTCAGTACAAAATAAACAACTGATTAAATCCTAACATGCGACATGGCAAATGAAAGGGATGATATAACGAATATATTCAGATAAAAAAATAAACAAGGCGCCTACTAAAAGGGCACTACGCAGTATCTTCAATATTAATGAACGTATAACGACATACGAGATATGATAGGGTACTAGGAATAAAAATAGATTTACCATAAGACAAATTTTGATTTTTTTACTTAAAGAAGGCCTCAGGTTCAGTACAAAATAAACAACTGATTGAATTCTAAGATGCGACATGGCAAATGAAAGGGGAGGATATAACGAATACATTCAGATAAAAAAATAAACAAGGCGCCTACTAAAAGGGCACTACGCAGTATCTTCAATATTAATGAACGTATAGCAACATACGAGATATGATAGGGTACTATGAATAAAAATAGATTTACCATAAGACAAATTTTGATTTTTTTGACTTAAAGTAGGCCTCAGGCTGAATACAAAATTAATTGATCGAATCCTAACATGCGGTATAAATCTTCTCAGTTATTTAATATTTTGTTTTAAAAGGTTCAAGAAAATTATGTTTTTTGCATAGCTTGAGTTTTTAAAGTTTAAAATTTAAGTTTTGTTTTTAATACTAAAGCATGAAGAATCAAACCAAAGCTGGATTTTAGGAGGCCTGTTATATAGTTTCTGCAAATAAGGTAATATTCAAATTCTTGCAGAATATAAAATAGTAGAACATATGTTACACCCAGCTAAGATACTTACTCACAGACAGGAACAGTAGCAGTAGAATCATAATTTTGAAAGACAAAATTAGATTCCACTTTTAGACAACGATGGCAAAGTGATAGCATATATCGCTGTTCCGGAAGTATAATGACATAACTGTAAAATTTTAAAAAATGACTTTGTGAAAAATATTGTGTTGGAGGGATCAAAACTACATTTTCAACATATTTGTAAATCGTCGTAATTGCACTTACGAATTTCGCCATGACCGGTGATTCCGTAAGTACAGTTATGATGATTTAAAAATATATAGAAAATGCAGTTTTGAGCCCTCTAACACAATAAAGTCATTTTTCAAAATTTTACATTTATATGTTTATACTTCTGGAACAGCGATATATTGATTTCCAAGGACGTAGAAATTCTTTATGATATCAAGCTCATCTATACTGCAGTTCTACAAGTACTACTTAGTACAAATCTATTTTACTTTGACTTAATGAACTTTTTGGAAATGATTAGTTTAGAGCACTCAATATAACCAAATATATTTTTCTCAAGGCATCGCACACAGTATTACAATTTTGTTTTTTTTTTTTGTAAAATATGTATACGAATGTTTAACATATAAAGTTACTTTTAACAGCGGTATTTTTCGCCAAATCCATTGCGCACGAACCTAGGAATGGATTCAAAATTGGAGCTGTGAAAATGCGAGAGTGAACCTACTGATTCTTTTTAAACAATATACTGTGTTAAAACGTTCAGTGAGTTCTACTTAAGTGAATCCTTCTTCGAGAAGAGTAACGATTCTAAAACAGTCACTTTATGACAAATTTTGCTTTTCTTGCTGCTGGTGGTTCATTTCAAAGAAAAAACACTTAAAAAATTTTAAAAGCCTCTTTAAACGTTCAGCACAACGTAATTTAACCCAACTAAATTAGAACTAAAATGAAGCACAATTGGCATGTTTTTAATTTATTTGCAAAAAATGGTAAAAACATCAGCGTTTGTTATCGTTCTTTCGATAAATTTTACAATATACCGGGGGTAGCAATAATATATTATTTAATATAATATAATATTATTTAATATAATTATAAAATATAATATAGTATTTTGTTATGATACAATGTATTATTAATTCAATATAATAACCACTATTTTGATTATTTCCAGGGAATAAGTTACAAAATATAAACTAGAGAAGTGTAGTCAAACAAAATAGGGCTTTTACGTGGCTTTGTTGCACAGAAAATATCTCTCTCTCTAGCTCTCGCTCTCTCTCTCTCTCTCTCTCTCTCTCTCTCTCTCTCTCTCTCTCTCTCTCTCTCTCTCTCCCTCTCTCTCTCTCTTTCTCTTTCTCTTTCTCTATGTGTTGTCGTTTCCGGAATGGAAACGTTTGTCCGATGAGCTGTCCAATGTATGCGCACTGCGCAGCAGTCTTTTCCAACTTCTTCTACTTCGCGTGCCATATCAGAATTATCCGACTTTGGCGATCACCATTTCAAAGGCTTTTCGATCTTCTGCAGTATGGAATAATTTTCATGCATTAAATATCTGAATCCATTCACGAATTTTTTTTTAACCAAGAAACTTGTTTTCTTGCTACACCTCTACGGCCCTCTATTTAGCCTTTAAGGATCAGTTGTAATATTTTATATCGACTTCCCCTTACTATTTATATGTCCCAGATAAGACATTTTTCAATATTTAACAGTCTTTAGCAGTTCTTTCTCTTTGTTGACGCTCCTTAGTACTTTTTCATTAGTTTTCTTTGCTGTCCAAGGTATCTTCAGCATTCGTCTATGAACCTATATTTTCAATGATTCAATTTTGTTCATAATCGATACTTTTAGCGTCCACACTTCTGCACTATACAAACGTACAAACCAAACATAGCACTTAACCATTATTTGTCTTGCAAATGATGGTTATTGCAAAAAAATGACATTATTTTTATAAAAGTAGTTTAAGTCATTGCTATTCTACGTTTTACTTCTATGTCTGGATCTAGTTGGTTCGTTATTACAGTTCCCAAATATGTCATTTTGTGAACTTTTTTAAGTTGGACTGAACACTAAAAATTTGGTTTGAGTTTGTTTTAATGCCTATTTCCTCTCCTACCTCGTGAATACGATCAATCAGAAATTGAAGACCTTCAATATTATCTGATACAATAACTGTATTGTCTGCATATCTAATCTCATTCAGAAGTTTCCCGTTGATTTTTATTCCATACGGTTGTCTCTCAAGTACCTTTTCAAATAACTGGTCCGAGTAAACATTGATTAATGTTGGCGACAAAATTCAACCTTGTCTGACTCTTCGTTGTATAGAGATTTCATCGGTGTAGTTTTCTCCAATTTTTATGATAGCAGTTTGATTCCAGTACAAATTTTTAATGATATGAATATTCTTGTCATCTATTCCGATATTTTTCAATATTTGCATTAATTTTACATGGTGTAGTTTATCGAATGCCTTTTCAAAGTCCACGAAACATGCAAATACATATTTTCTTTGATCACGGCAGTTTTGTAATAGGATGTTAAGTGCAAAAAGTCTCAACCTGGTTCCCGTAGCATTTGTAAAAGCAAATTGGGTATCTTGAAGATCTTTTTAGCATTGGCGTCTAATTCTGTTGTGAAGTATTCATAGGAAAAGTTTAAGAGCGTGGCTCATTAGGCTAATTAATCAATATGTCCATCTAATATTTACTATAAGTGTTGACTAATTACGTCTCTGAAAATATTAGATGGGCCTGATGATGTAATAAATTTAGCAAAAAATTTGCATATTTACGAAAAAGGTGATAATATGTTACACTTATAAGGTGATATACACCTTCACAAAGGTGATAATAAGATGAATGTTATAAACTTACTTATCACGTTGTTGATGATATTATTTTTGATATGTTCTGGGTTATAAAATAAACAGACGTTGTCAAAATAAAAGATTTTAGATTTGAGAATATGTTCTTTATTGAAAAAGTGTAACTATAACAACCAATATTAGAATTACAAGGCAAATTTAAAGTGCAATAATTCTTAAATTAAAACTATTTCTTAAAGGTACTTAATAATGTGTAAAAGTTTAAATTCTAAACGAACTAATGTTATAAAATTACGAAAATGTAACACTTAAAATATTGTCTTGGTCAAAACAAGCAATAACACGTGACTTTTAAAACTACAATGATTCATAAAATGGCCTGTGATATCTTGAAATCAGGTTTTTATTAACCAAATCCATGAGATCCGCTTTTTTCTTATTGGGCATACCTGGTTTTGCGCTGTATGCAGCTCTGAATTCCAAATTAGTGCTTTTTTTCTTTTTATATAGCTATATATTTTAAATAGCTACAGCTTTCTGAAATTGTTTGTCAGCGTATGAATTTTTAAAAAATATTATAGTATCGGGTTCGCTTTTTTTTAAGTTGAATCGTCTTTAAACCTGCTAGTTTTACTGTCTCATTATTTTCATCTTTCAGCAAAGAAAAGTTCATTTGATTGCATAAACTATTAAAGTTAAAAAAATCGGCGAAACAAATTTCATTAACATGGAAGGATTTGTTTTTCTTCCTTGCAGCCTTTACGGCACCAATAAATGCGTCAGGTATATACATAGAGCCGGATATTAATGGACGTTTAATTTTTCTCTCAATTTGAGAATGAACAGAATCTCCCTCGTTTTGGGTATGCCCTTTTATCAAATATTTATGCGTTGCTAAGATTTTCAATTGTTTTTATTGCGTATAGATACATACAGATCATAAATTTATTTTTTTGCTTGCCTGCGCAATTATCCGAATAGAACACAACGTCCAAATTGTTGAATGTTTCTGAAACTTTCTTAAGGTATTTGTAAATACATGTATCAATTCAAACAATGTTTGTATTTTGAGAATGATTTCCGAAGTGGAAATTGAAACGTCAATAGACGTATTTTAACCTTTAATTATGGCATATTCCCATTTAAATATTAATTAAATGACCGCTGTTTGTCGATGTTTCCTAAATCTCAGTATTCTTTAAATAATTGCAAACGTCGCTCCTCTGTGATATTTGACCGGCATTTGAAAGCACATTTCTCTCTGCAAGATGGTTTAAATGTACGTTCTGAAATGGAAATTTCTTTGCCTTTAGTATTTGATAAGATTTTTCACTATTTCTCAGTTTCTTTACTACATTTTTTTGCCAATTATCTTCTTGTCTTAGTCTTTTTTTCCTATTTTATTTGGACTACAACCTGGATTTGTTAACTTCTGTTGAGAGGCGCTTATATTTTCTTTATCAGACGGTTCACTTTGTATTGGTATAAGGTTATTAGGTATCATTTCATAGTCTTCCCTAGGTAGCAGATTCACACTTTCACATAAAATATTCTTCTTCTTAGGGTGCCTCTCCGTTCCGAACGTTGGCGATCATTCTGGCTATGATGATTTTGTTAGTTGCTATACGAAATAGCTGTGTTGAGATCTTTCTATACCATGCTCTCAGGTTAGCAAGCCAGGATATTCTTCTTCGTCCTGGGGCTCTTTTTCCTTTAATTTTACCCTGCAAAATGCATTGGAGTAGCTCGTATCTGCCTTGATTTCTGATTATATGTCCCAAATACTCCAGCTTACAGCTCTTCACAATATTGACCAAATCTGCGGTTGTGTTCATCCTCCGCAGTACTTTTGGGTATATAAAATATTGGCTATAATAAAATATTGTGCTAACAGATAAATCTTCTTCGTCAGAACATGAAGCATTTCTTTGATTAGGATGTTTTAGTCTACATCTTCATAGTCTGGGTCTTTCACGGAGTCGTCGGTATCTTTAAATAAAATTATGATTAGAATATTATCAGAATTAGGTAAACAAATGAAATGATTTTGAGTATATTGAATAGAATATTACTAGAATTAGGTAAAAAAATGAAATGCTTTTGATTACATTGAAATAAACATTAATTTAATAAATGAAATTACCTTTACTGAAAGAACTACTACTTAATGAGCTGGTTGACGAGTCACTAGACGAATTACTACTAGTCGAATCACGACTATGATTCGGAACTGTTAAGTCAACTTTTTCTTCTGTTAACATTGAGTCTTCTTCGTTTGAAGTTCCATTCTGTATGTTTAATGTTGTGCAATTATCTAAAAAATGGTACGTCAAATTTAACAATATTATATAATAGAAGATAAGAATCAAGCAGAAGATAATAGTAATAAAAGCCATAAACGCAAACCTGTTAGGCATACCTTACCTAACACAGATATTTAAATTTTACACAATTTAATAAATTTACAGATTTTAAAGTTTTCGGTCAATCGTAGCAGAATCGACGATGAATGACAGCAAAACCTATCGCCTAATGGGTGCCTAAATACTTCGTAGATACCTAAAACTTACATACCTGTACTAGTCATTAGAACGGGAATGTTCGATTTCTCGGTTGCCTTTGCAAGCTCAAGGATCCCATCAGATCGCGATTTCATCTGAAAAAATAAGTACATACTAGTTATTTATTTTAGTATGAACAATGTAACATTTAAAAATAATCCTCATAGAAATATTGTTTTTTTCAGAAAGAACGAAACATCAGTATACAGGATGAGTGGGGAGGAACGCACCAAACTTTAAGACTGTATAATATACGTAAAAATAAGTAAAAATAACTCATATGTTGTTATTCGATTTTTATTTGTTTTCGAGTTATAGCGATAATAACACAAAGTTGTAATTTTACTGCTACTTATCACATTGCTGTAACAGGTATCTGTGATTCGTTTAATAATTAGTTAACTGTCATAATAGTCTAGTGTCAACGTGATTTAATGTCTATTTGACAGTTTGTATAAAAAAAGTTGTTGCAAAATGCCACATACTTATTTAAGTAGTGATTATGCAAATATGGTGTTTGTTTATGGCTTTTGTAATGGAAACGGTAGAGCTGCTGTTGAAGAATATCGTCAACGGTTTCCAAATCGGAGAACTCCAGATAAAAATGTATTTATTAGAGTTTTCAACAAACTATGCGAGACCGGAACGCTTCCTAGTTATAAAATAATATCGGAACGTGCTCCCCGACAAAGTTTACAAGAAATACAAAATATTCTGGATTTAGTAGAAGATGATCCAGGGATCAGCTCACGAAGAATCGGTACTCATTTAGCCATTCCTCAAACGAGAGTAATTAACACACTTCACGAGCAAGGTTTATATCCATACCACCTACAACGTGTACAGCACCTACAACCAGAAGATTATGCCAGCCCTATGCAATTTTGTCGATGGATAAATAATAATCGTCGTGTTATATCCCGCATACTTTTTTACCGATGAAGCAACATTCACCAGAGACGGTATTAATAATAGCCGCAACTCACATGTATGGTCAGATGAAAATCCACATGCAACAATTGAAGCTAGTTTTCAGCACAAATTTTCGGTAAACGTGTGGTGTGGTGTGATCGACGGTTATTTAATTGGCCCTTTCATATTTGAGAACCGCCTTACAGGAGAGGAGTACTTGAATTTTTTACAGAATGAATTGCCAGAACTCCTACAGAACATTCCACTAAATATCAGAATGCAAATGTATTATCAGCACGATGGAGCTCCTGCACATTTTGCTCGTCAGGTCAGGCAACATTTAAATACAAAATTTCCAAGGCGTTGGATTGGTCGCAATGGTCCTATTAGTTGGCCTCCGAGGTCTCCAGACCTAACACCATTAGACTATTTTTTATGGGGCTGGTTTAAAAATGAAGTTTACAAGGTAAAAGTCGACACTCGCGATGCACTAATTCGACGCATTAAAAATGTTGCAGCCACAATTAGAGCAAACCATGACGCAATCAGAAGAGCAACGTTGAATGTTCATAGACGAAGCAGAAAATGCATACAGGTCAATGGTGGTATTATAAGAACATTTAACATTAAATTAATGTTAAGTAACAACTTTGTGTTATTATCGCTATAACTCGAAAACAAATGAAAATCAAATAACAACATATAAGTTATTTTTACTTATTTTTACGTATATTATACAGTCTTAAAGTTTGGTGCGTTCCTCCCCACTCACCCTGTATATCTTGAACTTGTTGTTTGTACTGGGAAAACTTTTATTATATACAACGTGGTATCCTTAGATAACACAAAGCAAAGTTTATATATTTTCAGCAACAGTGTGACATAAAGATATATACCAATTCACACTCCACGGACATTTTTCAACAACACTATTTTAAAATAGACATATCACACTATAGAATAAAAAAATAATATTCAATAAATACATACCTTTGCAATCACAATGTAATATCGTCGTGATATCACGTTCTTGTCTAAAAACTAGTGCACCTTCTTCTTCGCGTGCAGAATGACAACTGTCTTGTCCCGTTGTTGAAACAAAGCACTCTGAAGAAAGAGATAGTGTGACATTGCAATGTAGCACCGTTCCGCTGTCTCTTTTCCTTTTATATTTGCTATTACTCACTGAATAGATACCGCGTTTTCATAGACAATAAAGTTTGACACGGCGGTTTTAATTATTAAATAAAAAAAAAATTGAGTTTTTGTACTTGTCACGTTATTGAAGCAAAGAGGCGATGTGTTTTTTAGGTATTGCGACAAAGATGGATGTGAGCCATTCTGTTACAATCACTCCGGTGTTATATATTGAATTAAAAAATCTTACTACTACTTTTATGTTATCATTCTCTATTAATTTCAGCAACTCAGTTGGCGTATCATCTGAACCACAAGCTTTTCTAATTTTAGCATTATTTATAGCGTGTTCTACATTTCTGGACCGTCAGTACAGTTTTGGTAGAATTTGGCAATATTATTCCTGTCTTTCTGTCCAGCTGCCATTTTTTTCTTATTTTGTGGTCATTTCCAATCATTTTGTTATTATTGTCAACAAGTATATTGCATTTTCTGCTTCATAGTTGCTATCATTAGTTGTACTAGATTGGAGATAGTTGAAGGTGTCTAATATCTATTATGCTTCAGGTGGTTACTATCTGAAATCTGTCTATCACAGTAGAGGAGATTCCAGAGGAGTGGAATATATCATATATAATATCTTTTATTTTCAAAATGGGTGACAAAAGATCAGCAAATAACTATAAAGGGATCAGTGTTATGCCTTCAATAGCAAGAATCTTCCACAGTAATAAAACAAAAGATAGAATCACACATGGACCATTATGGCGAAGAACAAGACGGATTCCGAAAAGCCAAATTGTGTCTAGATAATATATTCATCATAAGATAGTTGATAAAAAAGAACAAAGAGAAAATATTGAAACATATGTGAGATTCAACGTATCATGACTTGGAGGAAGCATGTGATTAATGTTGACTTAATGAGGAAACTGAAAGCTTTTGAGATGTAGCTCTTAGGAGAATTTTGAAGATACCATGTACCAATCATATTACGAACGAAATAGTGGTGCACAGAATGGGAATCGACAGAGAGCTTTTGACCACCGTTAAAAGGCGAAAGACAGCATATTTAGGGCACATATTTAGAAATGATAAGTACGAGTTGTTGCAGCTGATTATGAAGGGTAAAATCGAAGAAAAAAGGGGTCCAGGTAGACGACAAATATCCTGGCTGAACAACATTCGCGACTCGTCCGTGTTAAACACACAGACGCTGCAATGGTAATTCACAATGATGTTTTATTAACTATATTTTCTATTTTATATGACATGGTAAAACTCTTTTTCTCTAGTAATAAAAAATATAATATTCCAGATTAAAATAAAGTAAAACAGTATTATGTCACCTTACAAGCACATTTAAAAAAACTGCACGTATTTGTTATTGTATTAATTATTATTATAATAACATGCTTTATTTATTTTTCAAATTTCATTTATCTAACTTTATTATTATCAAAACGCAACAGTAAAAAACTAAAAGTCGTTTATCTCAAAACTCACTTTTCTCAAATATACAGGGTGTCCCAGACTAATTTACCCACGCTATATCTCTTAAAAACGAATAGAGATTTTCGAATAAGACAAAAAGTGATCTATTCTACTTGTAAAACACTTTAATTTAGCGTAAAAAATATCATCACCTAAATATTAATCTCTTAGTTACAACCCCTAACTTTAATTTTTTTAATAGCACCCTGTATATTTTTGTATAGTTTTGGATGTGGTCTTTAATCGTCTATTCAACAGATTTATTAAAAATAAAATCGATTTGTAAATAATCAAGAAATCAATTAAGTTTTTATTTTTGTTAATTAAGTGTCCCAGACTAACTTATCCAGGCTATATTTATTAACAAAACAGAGATTTTTTAAAGGGTCAAAAATTGGTCTATTCCATTTGTAATACACTTTAATATAGCGAAGAAAAAATCATCCCCTAAATATTCATCCCTTAGTTACAACCCCTAACTTAAATTTTTTAATGGTACCATGTACATTTTTTATAGTTTTATATGTGGTCTTCTATCGCATATTCAATCGATTTTTTAAAAATAAAATGGGATTGTAAGGTATCAACACAGGAATTCAACTCTCCTCTCTTTGTGTGCTTTGTGGACTTCAAGAGAGCTTTTGACACGCTCACACATACGGCCATATGGAAAGTACTGCAGGAAATAGGAATACCAGAAAAAATAGTAAATCTCATCAAAGAACTCTACAGTGACACAGAAAGCAAAATACTACACAACGGCATAACATCTGACCCAATAGCTATGCTAAACGGAGTAAAGCAGGGCTGTGTTTTATCCCCTATACTATTTAACATTGTACTGGACTCCGTACTAACAAAGGTAAACTCTAATAGAGGAATTTACTGGGGATTAACAAACAGACTGGAAGACCTAGATTACGCTGATGATATATGCCTCCTAGCACATACAAAACAGGACATGCAACTCCAAGTAAACAAAGTACAAGAAGAATCAAAGAAGGTTGGTCTAAAAATAAACACCAACAAAACCAAAGAAATGCGATTTGGTACCAGAAACAACCAACCTATTATGATCAACGACCAGGAAATTGAGAGAGTAGCGGAATTTGTATATCTGGGCAGCATAATTGACTGTAATGGGGGTACAGAGCGTGATGTACATGAAAGAATAAATAAGGCTCGCAACGCCTACAACATGCTTAACAACATATGGAAATCCAGGATTTACCCAACTAAAACGAAACTAAAAATCTTCAACACAAATGTACTGTATGGCTGCGAAACGTGGAAGATATCAGCACCCATAGTACACCAATTACAAGTTTTCATCAATAGAGCGTTATGAAAAATCCTTCGTATATTTTGGCCTAACCGAATCTCCAATGAAAATTTATGGAACCAAAGCAACCAAGAAAATGTCATAAAGCAAATAAGGCGAAGAAAATGGAGATGGCTGGGCACACACTCCGTAGACCGCCAAATGACATTGTCAGGACAGCGCTGGATGGAATCCCCAAGGCCGACGGAAAGTAGGCAGACCTAAGGAACTTGGAGAAGGACAGTACTGGACGAAGGGAGAAAAATGGGAAAATCCTGGCTTGAAATCAAAGCACTAGCCAGAAATAGAGTTCGCTGGAGACACTTTGGAAAGCTCTGGATGTTCCTCTTAGGAATCTTGGGACTATATATATATATATATATATATATATATATATATATATATATATATATATATATAATAAAAAAATATCTTTTTAACATAACTCACAATAAACTCTTTTATAACAATCAAACATTTAGTTATTGCCGACATTTCAAAGAATTACTTCCTTTTAAATGTAGTTACATTGGGTTTTTCGATTAACCTTGGGTAAACCTTTGCGTTTTAAGTTCAAAGCTACCATACATTTCCAACGTTAAAAAAAAATTTCTTGTATATAGTAACGAAAAACACCACTATGTTGTCACTAGCTAAGTTTTATAACATCCTAACTCGACAATTCTAGTTACTGTAAGACCAATAATGTTTTTTAATCGATAATATATGGTAGCTAATTATAATTTATTCTCTTTCAGCCCTAAAGAAGCCAAATTAATTCTCTTTGGCGAAAACTTTCGGCGAAACAATTGATACTCATTAGAGTTTTTCTTGCAGATTTCCCCAATATTTAAGAGTTTACTATATATATATATATATATATAAATATATATATATATATATATATATATATATATATATATACGACGACTGTTACCAAAATTCCGCTATTTAAAAGAGTTTTTAGATGTTGAACACCTTAAAATTCTTTACCTGTCTTTAGTACAATCTCACCTTGTATATCGGATTTTAGGATGGGGTGGCGTAGCTGATTGCCATCTGGTGACCCTTCAAAATACTCAAAAATGGTTTTTTAAACTAATATATGGAAAACGAAAAACATATCCTTCAGACCAACTTTTTCATGAAACTCAGGTTTTTGATGTTCGGCAATTGTACTGCTTAGAGCTACTTAAAAATATTCATAAAGATAAAATACCTCTTAAAGTAAAAGTGTCAAATTATGAAACAAGAAGAAAATTGAATGTTGAATGCCTTCACACTTCAAAAACAATCACGCAACGGTCAATTAAATATTTTGCTTCAAGAATATAGAATCAAGAATATATAATAACTCAAAAAAAAACGAAACAAATTAGATTAGATTAGAAACTGTAAACATGAAATAATAATTTGTAAAAAAAGCAAGAGGGATACGGTTCGGTTCGAGTGTTCGGGGTACGTTTCGAGTGAGGGGAGTAGGCAGACTGAGACCCCGAACTTGAACCGAACCGTATCCCTCGCTAATGGCTCCAAAATGGAGCCGAAACGTCGAGCGTTAAATTCTCACAGCGGTTCTTCCCGAGAACCTAGTGATTTTCATTCATCTGATCGCGGAAATCTATCCGAACATATATATATATATATATATATATATATATATATATATATATATATATATATATATATATATTTATATATATTAATTTATATATATATATATATATATATATATATATATATATATATATATATATATATTTACGGCATAAAGTGGAGTCCGCCCATGTTAAAATTCAGGTTTAAGCGAGCTCCGTGGTCAAGTGGACACCGATATACGGAGCTCACTTGACCATTCCCTAATATTGGTTCTGTCGATTCGTTAACATACAGAGGTTCATAATTAAAAAAAAAATTTTGGAGCCCATAAATACCCCTGTATCATAAATGTATATCGTGTAGTTCACGTGTATATATTATAGGGGTCGTTCAGGTCTTTTTCACTGTATATTTGAACAATTAGTTTATCGGTTTAAGTAAGCTCTGAGAGTTTGGCAACCGTGCGATTATAGCGTATATTTTCAAAGTTTACCCTGAACGGTTTATATGAGCTCCTTATTTTTATCTACTTTTTGTAGGCCGTGTAATGCCATACGCATTACACTATGTAATCAAGGATATCTTATTACCGGGTATTACTACGTGCTAATAGGTACAAGGTACAGGTTATTTAAAAAACAGGTATATAAATACAAGAGGACTTGGTCTTATTATTTAATGAAATGGTCACTTGCATAGAAAATTTTATTTTCTCTGCATTTTTAAAAATGTTATTTTTTTACTTAATATAATTTTATTAGTTCAATGTTGAAGTCTACGTTTTTTTAATTGTAGAAGTTTCGTACTATTTATATTTTTTTTTACGTGACTTTGTCTTTGGACGTTTTATAGAAGCATCCCAATAATAAAAACTGTTTTTATTTCATCCAATGTTCTGCGATATCTTGTATAAAGTATTTTTATTATTTTAGTTTTGGTCTTATTTGTACTACATAATATGATATCTTGATAGGTTATCTCAAAATAAATATGGTTAAGTGATATAGATATATAATAGATATTTTTGTGTTAAAATGTGTAGTAGTGTGCACAAAAAGAAATAATAGTTAATTTGTAGGGCGAAAGGACGTTCGCCTCATTTTTAGCTGACAAATATTATTTCTGACCTCAATTTACCTTTTAGTTTTAAACAATGATCTGTGAATAATCACGTGCAATACAAGCTACTTTCAAGGAATTTATAGATAGTCTACAGTTCAACGATTTCATGACATTATTGGAGGTTTAGTTTTGTGAAAGCGTTTGTGTTAGGGAAGTTGAAGGAGCACATATGAGTTTTTCAGGCGTTTTGGCTGAAAATTGATTCATAGATTATTTTTATTGTGCAATAATAGGTGTATCGTCTGTATATTAGAAGTCCTAGTATCTATAGGTATGGGTTAATCGTTTGTTTATACAATGTAAGTGTCTTTATGCTATCCCAAGCGAGACCGTTCTTCATCTGCTATTCTTACCATCGAGTGATACGAAAAATATTCTATTGTGTAGGCATACACAGATAATTTTATCGTTTGTTATCTACGGGGATATCATATAGTTTTTGGAGAAATATCCTGATGAAAAATACCACCCCTGATACTCGATATTTTTCGTACCCGTCTTTGCTCTCTTGAGTAAGATTTAGTATTTGTAAAGTACGCGATCTTCCTTATCTATAGCCACTTTCGTCTTATAATTTGAGTTTTTTTTCTAATATCGGTGAAATCATATCATCGTCTCTTGTACAAAAGTATTTTAAATAGCTGACAAAACAAAGATATTGGCCAATAGTTTTTGTGGTCGTTGGAGTTTTTGCCAGGTTTAAGCAAGGTAACAACTTTGGCTCGTCTCTAGACTTTGCGTATCTGCATAATTTGAATACAGTTGCTCATCATCCGGATAAGCCATTGTAGTGTTTTGGTCCAGATTTCGTAATTAACTGTGTGTTCAGATCCTCAATGCCGGTAGTTGTATTATTTTTTATTTAATATGTAGATGGTGGATCCAATCAAGCTGACTGTTTTTGTCCTTTCTTATTTTAAGTTTTTCTTTGCTTCTTTTACGACAGAGATAGCAGATCTATATCTATAATAAGTTTTTCAGCGATCAGCTTAACACCAAATATCCTAGGTTAGGC
The DNA here is from genome assembly GCA_918026665.1 of Diabrotica balteata. Classification (NCBI taxonomy): domain Eukaryota; kingdom Metazoa; phylum Arthropoda; class Insecta; order Coleoptera; family Chrysomelidae; genus Diabrotica; species Diabrotica balteata. The sequence continues at coordinate 37,466,884 of OU898278.1, forward strand.
CCTATATGTGTTTCCTGCACTAGAAATACGCCAGATTCATGTTTAGCGCATATGTCTGATAAGTTTAAGTAAAGTAAAGTTTCTTTATCTCTAGATATACCCTTAACATATATAGGCATATGTTATTAGAATAGTTGGTAGTAAAAAGAACAAATTTGACAAAATAAATAAGTTTGTGATATCGGTTGCAACTCATACATGTACAGATAGATAATAAGTAAGTATAGATAATAAGAAAATGAACAGCTAAAATAAGTGTAAAAAATTCCAACTACATACACCGGTGCCATTGTTTAAGTGATGGGTTTATCACAGATATCAAAGATTACATTTTAATTCAAGGTTCCATTTACATATTTTCAACATGAAAAGACATGTTTATGCTTTTATTTTTTTAAATCTATTATTTTCTCTTTCTTGCAGCTATTTTAATATTCTTTATTAATTGTCTTGTTTCTGCAGTAGGAATATATGTGTACCATGATAGGTTGTTATTTTATTTAATGTAATTACTCTTTGCTTTTGCCAATTCCATGGCCATCATTTTGCCATCAATAACCTCATCCTCTCTCGATATAGCTATTCTAAGATATTTAGATTTCACTATATGCTCCTATCATTTGATTTTTATCTCAAATTTGGACCTATGATGAAATTTTTATATCTTAAATCTAATGCTTTCATATTAAACTGGAATAAAATACTTAAATACTAGCCAAATTGACATTAATTTTATAGGTTCCATTTTATTAGTACTGATGGTACATGATTAGCATCTGTTGGTACTATATATCAATTTCAACACGTGGAAGTGGGAGCAATCCCTGTTAGTAATTCCAGTGTCAATTATGACAAAACCCTTGATTGGATATTATAGGTATTCCAATATTTCAATCAACGGTATTTCAGAGTGATTTTTTTTAAATTTTTATATATATATATATTTGCAAAATGGAGAAGGAAGTTCAGTACAGAGCCGGTTAAACAGCTAATCTGTAAATTTAGAAGTAAGAACAAGTACCAACTTGTTAAGAAGCACACCCATACACAAAAGGGATAATAAAATGTACTGCACAAACTGTAGTGGTATGAGTTACATATAAGCTATATATTAATAATTAGGATATACAGTATTTTTTCTAATACACCTGGAACGATTGAGTAAATAGGTGAACTATCAAACAGGAGACTATTAGTGTAGAATTAGAAAAACTTAAAAAATCGTTGATCAAATATTCTCTATTAGGCAGTTAATAAGAAATGTTGGGAATACAGAAAAAACATTAAACCAGTTATTTATAGATTTTAAACAAACACATGATATAATTATAAGAATAAAACTGAAATACTATGGCAGAACAAGGCTTACCTAAGAAATTAATTAATTTAACAAGGGTGAAGGACGAAAACTGGACAAAGTGCTTTAAAAAAGGCGAACGAATTAGCGTAACAGCTGTTTTAAAAACTAAACAATATGAGACGAATTGGGGATATTATATTACACAAACTAAACCGGTTGGATACAAAAAAATATCAGGAAATAATGATACGACAGAAAGACTAATGACTTTAAAGCTAATTGCTACATAAATAGCAATGTAATGCAAATAGATGATTTTGTATATAAGACTAATAATATATTATAAATTATACCTATATAAATACAAATAGTAAAATAAAACTACAACTATTATACAATATAGTAAATACTTATTTAGATAAACGTAAAATGTTCCACTGAACGTTAACGATAAATGTTTCAAATAAAGGTTAAAACATGCTTTTCAATTCGCGGTAAAAGACTTAGTAGAGTTCAACACACAAGATAAATTCGTAACAAAATTGATATATCAGTACACGGTACCCGATACAGCAGCAAATTAATTTTAACAACAAATATGTAGGTTGTACTTTACCCCATTGGAATCATAGCATCCGCTATGGAAATTGGTATCTTCTTTGACATACAGCAACCACATGTGAAATTACGAATGATTAATGTTAAATTAGGAAAACTCAATTAACCGTTGATCAAATATTCACTCTTATATAGTTAATGAAAATGTTGGGAATAAAAAAAACATTAAGCTAGTTATTTATAAATTTTAAACAAACATTTAAATATGATATAATTATAAGATTGTGAATAAAATGTTATGGAAGAACTAGGCATACCTAAGGAAATTAACTGCCAACTTACTTTTAAATGGACAGTAGCCTCAAACAAGAAGATGCCATGTCTCCAATCGTGTTTACCATTGTTTTGGAGAGCATCGCCCGGAAACTCTAATACCGAAAATCTCATAGTTTAATATCAAGGTCCTCACATTATACGGACTTTCGACGATGAGTTTAATATAGTAGGGAGTATAATCATTATTAACAAAAAACATTAATACATTCAATAGAAAAACGCACAAAAAAGGGTCTTCCAAATCAACGATGATAAAAAATATATGGCATCATAAGAGAACTACAAAACAGAATAGGACATAATATTTCATTAGACCAGTACAACTTTGAAATGGTTCGTCGGTCTAAATATTTGGTATTTAAGAGCACTTTGAACAAAAACACTACAGAATAGATAACAACAGAACACAAGCTGGCAGTTCCTACGTTTTAAGCAAAAAAATTAAATCCAAAATACATCCCGCAATACCAAAAATAAAAATCTACGTATGTAAGTGAAACACGGGCAATGAAAAACAAAATAAGAGCCGATTGAGCGTCGCAGAAAGAAGAATTCTTAGAGAAATATATGAATCTGTTATGAATAAGATTACAAACATTAACTTTGGCGTTGAGATTTAGTTTCTTGTACGACGTTACAATGTTTATCTTTGACCTTAGCATTAGTTCCCGGTCGTAAAACACTTCTGGGGGATTTTCTAGCAATCCTGATCTAATTAATACCTGAGTTTTACTTGCATTGTTTTATACATTCTGATTTTAGTAGTTCATATTAGACTTCTGGATTTAAAAGTGTTATGAGAGTTATATATGAGTTATATTAGTTTGCTACCTGAATTTTTCCTTTTATCTCTTATTTGACAACGATATCGCGATATCTAAAACACTCCTATCTTTCAAAATTATACGTTACTCCTGTTACTTTACGTTACTCTTGTTACGTTATATCGTGTCTTTTGTCTGTTAATGAATATTTAGTTGGTTTTCTCGTTACTGACTATTATACAGTTTTTTTTGCTGCTAATAGCATTATTGTATAGTATACTAATATTTAATGTATATATTAAATCTGGATAGTGGATAGATATTCTTTACTTTCTCGGAGAAATTATATTCTAACTCACAAAAATCCTATTAAATTGCCAAAACCGCCCTTGCATGTTCTATTTACTTATGAGACGAAGCAGCAATATCAGTACCATAATAATGCGTATAGTCCTGGACTGGCTAATCGTTGGATAATAGAAGCATGCATCTAGCAGTTTTCATGGTTTGATGCCTGCTTGCTGAAATCGGGGAGCAGATATATCAGAACCAAGGTAATGACTATAGTAATTGTTGCTTTACCGGCAAAATATTAAATACCAGAAGGTATAACGCTAGCAGTCTCACTGCAGCCTCGATGGAGAAGGCAAAGTGAGACAACTTTATTATTATTAACCAACATTATATTTTCTAGTAAAATCATCATGATTTTACAGCAAGACAAATTTTCCAATGTTGGTAATCAAAACATCATGTAAGTACCACCAGGTTCCCTATGTTGGTATCCAACAAAATCCTTGTAATAACGATACAGGAAACAAAACTCCAGAGATATAAAATAAATAAACCAGATATCTAATAAAATACAGATTCTTGATTCCAATAGTTAAAAAATTAACCAACAGCCTACCCAAACAGATATAACGTCCATTTAACATGTAATCCGTTAACGGTCCAAGGTACAAAGCAGCTCCTAGCATAATGCTGATGATATAGATTTGATAAGAAACTAAAACATAGACGAAGTGAAAACCAAATACAAGCAAATACACAGAAGAGACCAATTAAATAAACCTAGATAAAACAACTAGATAAAAAGTCAACAACTACAATTTCAAAAGTATAGAAGACTTTAAATATATTGGATCAATAACCACAGTTAATAATACCGCCACTGGAGGAATAAAGAGCATAATATAAACTTTAGACCTATTTTAAGACCAAAGAAGACTTAAAACTTCAGCGGCATTTTGACTGACTGTACAACTTTTGTCCAATTTGTTCGGTCTTCCATCAACATAGGGTCAAATAAAATGTTCATTTTGCGGAGATCTGCTTGGATGTTATCTCTTCATCGCATTCTGGGACGTCCGAGCAGTCTTTTGCCTGTGGGAATCTCCTCCCACACCAATTTTACAAGTCTTTCGTTATGCAATCTGTGCACGTGCCCTGCCAATCTTAGTCGCTATGATTTAATTTCTTGGACTATATTGGCGTCGCTGTAGAGAGCTTTTAATTCGATATTAGTTCTGATCTTATACTGGTTTGTGGTGATGTCATGGTGAAGTTCAAAAATGTTCTAAGTATTTTTCGTTCAAATCGTCTGAGCTTTTCTTCGTTTGCTTTGGTCATGGTCCACGTTTCGCATTCGTATGTTAATACAGGTCTGACGATAGATTTATAGATTTTGATCTTTGATTTTCTTGTGAGATTTTTTGATTTTATGAGCTTATCCAGTGCAAATAGACAGCAGTTTGCAGATTGGATTCTGTCTTTTATTTCTTCAGTAACATCGTTGTCAGCTGTGATTACGGCCCCTAGATACTTAAAACGTTGTACTCTTTCGAAATTGAATTTGTTGACCGTCACATTTTGTCCTATTCTGTCTCTTCATGTCGTTCTATTTATACATATATATTATATATTTCGTCTTATCTTCATTAATCTTCAGCCCTACTTCACTTGTTGCTCCTTCCACCTTGTTGAAAATGTCTTTCGTGAATAGGATGGAGTCTCCAACGAGATCTATGTCATCTGCATATGCGAGTAACAGCTTGGGACCTTGAACCGATAGCAATTCTCTTTTTATTTCGGCCGACTTCATGGCTTTCTCTAATACAAGGTTAAAAAGTAGTGGAAATAACACATCACCCTGTTTAAGTTCACTGTTAATTTCAAAGCTGCCAGAAGTTTATTATTTACACGTACGCGAACTTTAGATATTTCAGAAGTTCTGCTGGTATCTAGTCCGTACCCGGCGCTTTGTGATTTTTCAGCTTATTTAAGGCCTTTTGGGTTTTTTGACTGGCATGTCCGCTGTGATATAGATCTCTTAGTTATGCTGTTCTTCCTGTGTGATGTTTAGAAAGTCCCTAAAATACTTTTTCCATTCTTCAGTTACTTCTTTACCGTCGATTATCATACGGCCTTGGTTCTATGTCTTCTTTTCTCATGGGAAATTGTTTTATAGAATTCTCTGGAGCCTGGTTTGGGCTGGTCTCTCTCCATAGCTTCATATTTTTGTTGTTCGTAGTTTCTTTTCTTTGTGCATATTATTTTTTCTTGGTTCTTTTCGGCAGTCGTCATATTCCTTTTTACTTTGGTCTGTTTGCAGTTGTATCTCAGTCTTCCTTACTGTTTGTCTTTTTCCAGCTGTTTCCGACATTCCTCGTCATATCATGTTCTTCTTCCCTCTTCTGCCTACTCCTTCCAAATATCTTGTCCGCTGTCTGGGTTATTATTTCGGCAGTCGCTTTCCATAGCTGTTTTATATTATTGTATTCTCTTTCAGAGTTCAAGGTTTGTTCAAGTTGTTCTCTATAGTTTTGTTGTTTCTTTGCATTGTGTATTTCGTCCATGTTCCATTGTGGGTTTATTGTTGTTTTATTGTATTTGTGGCTAGATATTCTGGATTTGACTTTTGCTCTGATTAAGTAATGATAATGATCTGTGTCTCCGTCTATTCCTCTCAGGCTTCTTACGTCTATAATATTGTTACCAGGTTTGCTTATGAATGTCTTTATACGGAAACATGGTTGACCTTATTAGCGTAATATTAGCTGCTGCAGTTTCTGTGATTCTTAAGCCATTGTCCTTGGATACATTGTGTAGGCTGTGTTTACCTATTGTGGGATATAGGCTAGGCTCTTTGCCTATTTAGCATTAAAGTCCCGCAGATACATTGTATTTTAACAAAGAGTGAGTGTGACTGAGTCTTATCCATAGAAAAAAGAGTGGCTTTCTTCAAAAGTGCAGATCGCAGGGTAATTATCGCCCACAAGTAGCGTCCACTTGGCAAAATAAATTCTATAAAACCCCATTTTTTTAAGGAGAGCTGTTCCACTTGCCAAACCACACAGACCTGTGTTCGAGTTCTAATGTCTTTAGTTACGTGCTAGTGTTTTGCTGCATCCATCCTACATGGTAAAGTACAATACACCATATTTATTTTGTTGTATGCATAGTCTATACATCAAGTACTTTTACTTGCTATTGAATTATTTCATATTGTGTCGCGATTTGAACCTTTTAATTGAACTTTATTTTACTTTCGTTTAAAAATTATAAACTTTTTTCATAATTTGAGCTTTATACCGTTGTGTATTATACAAGTATTCTATTTCTTTTTATCGTAGTGAGTCATTATTCAGACAAAATATTTAAGTCTTATGGTAACTTGATTCTGTAATAAAATTCATGGCAGACGACAAGCGGTTTCATAATCACTAAACATATATATTTCTTTATGGGTTCATATGTTTTACAGTTATGGTATTATGTTCGGTCTTATTGTTTTATATACTTTGTCGCTTGTATAAGCTATCATTATCTTGCCTTTCTGTATTTTTCGTTTTCAAGCTTATTTTAATTATATAGACGTTAATCATTTAAAAGTAAATGAATATTTTTTTTGTCACTTGGTTTAAATATAGTTCTTATTGCTTATTTATTTTTATTCGTAATACCCAAGTCGAAAGGGAGAAACAGCACGACGAATTTTAGATTAAACATAAATTATACATGTCTCGTTTCTGATGGTGATGGCCACCTATATTACATATATATGTACAGAAAGCAACACTTATTTCAATTCGTACGATTTGCAGTAATTTTTTTATTGTTATTTCGGGAATTTCACGTTAATACTCTGTTTCTGTTGTTCCGCTTATTTATTTGAGATATGTTACTTCTTTTTCTTTTTCACAATAAGCAATTCTGCTTGTTCATTGGCGGATTAATACCTTTATGGAAGGTTGTCACTTCATCTTTTGCGCGGTCGTCCGATACTTCTTTTGCCGATTGGTGACTTATCTCTTGCTATTTTGACGACCTGAGTCTCCTCCATTTTGCTTATGTAGTTATTCCATATTTTACTTTTATTTTGTCTCCATATATTTATACATTGTACGGTAAATTTTCTTTAAATGTTTTCACTTCTCTTTCGATTTCTCAGCGCATTTCCTGTAATTCTTCTCAGTACTTTCATCTCTGCCGTTTCCATTATTCTTTGCGTTGTGGCTGTGTCGGGTCTTGTTTCTGCTGATGCCATCAATTTCTATTTTACATCTGGTTGGTTCTTTGCTGACTACTATTGTTTTAGTTTTTTGAGATGAGATTGTCATATTAAATTCTTTTGCTCTTATATTAAATCTGTGGACCAGTCTTTGCAAACTATCTTTATCTTGGGCTATTAATGCATAACAGAGTATTTTGATTTTTTTGTTTTCCATTTTGTATCCTCTTCGTTTGTTAATGCTTTTCATGATATCATCCCCTTGTCTCGTTCCGCTGCCAATTTTTATAAGTTTTGTAAGTTGTCCATCTATTCTGACTTCCATTTTGTTCTTTTGATAGATGTTTTCGATAGTTTTTATAATATTTAGGGGAGCTACTCTATTATACATAATATGGATTACATATTTCAGTCTTACTCTGTCAAACGGTGTCTGTAGGTCAATTAGACACAGAAATGCTGATCTATTATACTCTAGTGATTTCTGATCAATTTGCTCTATAGCGAATATTGCATCTGTACATGATCTTCCACTAAAAAAAATCCGGTTGTTTATCTGCTAAACTTATATTCTGATTTATTAGCACTTGTTAAATTTTAGTTGTAAGTTTTAGTGAAGTATTTAACAAGTTTATACCACTGTAGTTTTCGGTTTGTTTTTATCTTCTTTTTTGACTAGTAGAATTAGTTCGCTCGTTCTCCATTCTTCTGGTATTTTATTTTGTTTTATAATTTTATTACGTAATGTTGGTAATTGTTCTGTCATTGCTGCTCCAAAATATTTCAGTACTCGTTTGGTATCTCGTCTTTACCTTCTGCTTTTCTATTTTTCAGATTTTCAAGTATTTTCCGAACTTCCTGTACATTTATATTAGGTTCTTTATTTGTGGTAATATCTAGTGTTTCCGGTTTCAGCGTCGTTTGATCTTCTCCTGCATATAGCCTTTTTAGGTAGTCAATCCACGTATCCACTTAATCTTTGTATTTTAGTTCTATTAGTTTCTTTACCTCCATTCTTTGACCTCTTATGAAGCGCCCTATTTCCTTTTGTAGACGGTAAAAATAGGTTTCATTTCTTTCGGAAAATGTTCCTAGTGATCATTTTTTATTTTTCTGATAAGTTCATGAGTTTCGTTTCTAATTATCTTGTAATTATGGTATGCCTCTTGTATTTTGGTTGACGTGTATTTCAGGTAAGCTTTTTTATTTTCTTTACATTTTTCCTTCACTTCTCTGTACAAAACCATGGAGTTCTTCGCCTTGGCAAAGATTTATTTTTATTTATATTTCTTTCACCAAGAACTTTTTTGGCCGAGGCTAAGATATTAGACCCCATTTTTGCCCAGCTTTCTTCGACTCCATCACTTTCTGTGAAACATGTGTTTCTGCTTTTTTTTTGGTTATTCTTTTTTGGAATAGGTATCTTGTGGAGTCATCCTAAAAGCTTTCGAGTTTTATCTTTGTAGTGTATTCTGGTATTTTGTTCAATCAATCACATATATGTGTTTTCATTTGGATTTTGTACAATACCAATTTCTGATCGCTTCCTATTTCTGCTGATATTAGTGCTCTTACATTCAAGATTTATGATGTCAATAATTCTCTATTCGACCGAATATAGCCCATCATAGATCTTTGTCCTCTACTGTTTTCAAAAGTGTATTTGTATTGTTCTTTTTGAAGGAAAAATGTATTAGGTTAGGTTAGGTTAGGTTAGGTTAGGTTCTGAGGTCCGTCAGAAAGTTTTCGTTTTAATTTCTGATATTTTCGTTATATCGCTGTTTTATTCCTGGAACTATATCATTGCCAACACAACAAATGATGAATATATAATGATTATATATTCATAATTTGTGGTCTCGTTTTTTTATAGTCTGAATGTGTTCGTAGAAGTTTTCGCTTGTGGTGGTATCTTTGTTGTTCTCTGGTGCATGGATTGCTATCACATTCAGAGATTTGATATCCAGTTTAATTTTTACACTTACTATTCTTTCAGAGGTATTTTTACATTCTTATACTTAATGTAAAAAATGTTTGTGTACTAACAGGGCGACTCCTTCTTTGGCTCTGGTTTCTTTCGCAACACCACTGTAAATCATCAGATAGTCATCTAGAATAAGTTGACCCTTTTCTTTTTTCTTTGTATCTTTTAGCGCACATATGTCTATTTTTTTTTACAGGCTCTTTTGTAATTTCCTGTTCTCTTGTGTTTAAAAACTTTACGTACCAAGTACCGATACAAAATATATTTCTCGTTTACCATAAACTCGTTGTCCTCTTTCTCCCGTTAGTTGTCGTAATAAAATAATTCCTGTCTCGATGCATAATCCTGTTTCTATGAACTGTATGGTTTTAAAGTCTATCAGTAAGGTGCTAAACTGGCTGTAGACCTCCTCCTTATTTATCCGGGCTTGGGACCGATAACAGTTCTGTCGAGCTACTGGATTCACCCAATAAAATTGCAGGCGGATTTAAGATATGTTACTGAGAAATGTTTTCATTCCTCTCTAGCGATGTACTTAATCTCCATTAATTCTTTGATTTATTTTACTGAGATGTTACTGAGATATGTTATTCATACCTCTTTAAAGATGTACTTAATCTCTATTAATTCTTTCATTTATTTTTTGTCCTTTTTCACATCTGTTTTATATTAGGTAAATTCTTGTTTCAAACCCTCGGCGCACTTGCAGGTCTATATATTATATAAGTATTTTATTTTTCTTGGCATTTTACATTTACCTCTTTTTATACTTACTTTACTTTCCGTGTCTGGAACACCAACAGCTTTAAATTTTGTATTTCCAATGGTTCTCTCATCTCTGTGCATGATAGATGGTGACTATTTTAAACCGCGCTAGTCGCAGGTAGCGTCCTCCTGGTATCCCCATTTCTTCAGGTTACTAGAACAACGTGAAATGCCAGTTCTTAGTATAGCGCTTTCCATTGGATACCTCTTTTGATAGATGAGTTTATTTTCTTTTTCTCAAACAATCTCTTTTATTTCAGTTTTTATGATAGTATTCTAATTTTTTAAATTAATAATTCACGGTTTGTTTATATTTGTTTATAATAAAATTGTTTTCTTTCACAGTGAATTTTTCCAGTTTAATACTTGTTTCTAATGAAAATTTTTGTTTTTCAAAATGTAGTTATATCAGCGATTTGTGTCCGCTTAGTAAAAGTATAATTTTGTTGATCTTATTTACTGAAATGTGTTATTATTTTTGTAGTCATTTTAGGCGCAGAAATTTTTAAGTGTTCTCCATTTTTATTTTGTATACTTTCACAGATTTACTTCATGCCTGGTACTATGTCGTTACCAAATCTTGTATTTATATCTTTCATGGTGATTAATGCAATTATTGTTTTTATTCTCACCATCTGTTTAAGATTTTCGAAATATTTAACTCTGATTTGTATTGGTAGCGTTTCCTAGGGCACACATATACTTGATATTTTTAATCTATATTGTTGCGTTTTTGTTTCATCCACTAGGATTTGCTTAGAGACGCAGTTAACATTTTTAATGTTATTTATTCCTCATCGTATGGTTTTATTGCAGTTGTTGGAGCTCTGGCATATATGAGTGAGGTATTGGCCTAACTATTTCTGTCCTGTGACCGTTTTGCCTCATTTAAATGGTGCACATGTCCTTATGACAATTTAATCTATTAATTCTGTTACCAGTTTTTCCCTTGTTGTTTAATGCTGTAATATTACAGATTGCTATTATTTATTTATTTATGTTTACTTTTACTTTCGAATATTTCTTCGTATACCGTTTTTAGTTCTGTCCTTGCCAGGAGATAATCCTATCAAGAATCCCTCCTCATTTGTTCTGGCTGGGTAATTTGTATTGAACTCGAAATTTATACCTTATTAAAAATGTAGAATAATAAAGTTTTTTAAATGAATTTACTTATGATTAAATTTTAGATGTTGACGAATATAAGTTTAAGTAAAATATTCATGAAATTCCTCCATGACTAAATTGATCGATATTTAAATATATTTCAAGTTCCAAAATGTAGCTGCTGTAAAATTTGAAAATCTACTACTAATACAATTATTGGCAACATCGCAGGAGTTAAGAAGTGTACGCAAAATGGTAAATACGGATCCCAAAAATGTTTTATCCTGCTGTGGAGTCCACTTACTCCTACATGTTGGTCGGAGTCTACATAAAGCGCTACTCAGATAATAATATACACGGTGTATATTCTACTGAAGTTAGTATAATACCGTTTTAGTACGGAGCCTACATTAACCGCTAGAAGTATATATATAGATATATATATAAATATATATATATATATATATATATATATATATATATATATATAAATATATATATATATATATATATATATATATATATATATATATATATATATATATATATATATTGACTGCAACCCTAATAAACTGTGTTGTTTGTTTATATCGACAGTCAATAATATCCAGTATTTCTTATATATATGTATATATATATATATATATATATATATATATATATATATATATATATATATAGGTTATGGTCAGGTTATGGTCTGACGTGACATCTGCTAAAGGAAAAGTCTTTACGCTTACAATGGAATTTCCAAATCTTAGATTGGTTAGAATAAAGTAGATCTGATTTCTAATGCAATTTTGTTCATTATCCTGTGGTGACCTTCAAGTATACAGTCTACGGGGTGGTAACCAAAACCACGTATTGATAATCTAGGTTTTCTTCTTGTAGAAATTAAGCCAATTCGTCGCCTCTAGCATTTCTTATTTCTAAACAAAAATCACCTATTTCATTGTCGACTCGGCTTTTTCCTTTTGAAAAGTCTGCCCATTGAATACAAAATTAACCTTTCTCTCCGATTTTGCAAATTATTTTTAGGAATAAAGTTATTTACAATGAAAATTTATTAAATTATCACTCTGTATAGTATCACCACTATATTACTATTACTCCCAAGAATTAAACAATCAAATTGAGCCATCTAATTAATCTAATAGATGACATCGTCAAAATTAATTCATGTGGTAATCACTCACCTATTGAATCATTTTATGTTTAATTAGAATATCCCATATTGCGATATTTTAATTAAGTTCGCTAAAATCAGACAAACAAAAACGAACAACACATTTCCATTATATAATTCTTTAATAACATTTTTATTACTGCTCTCACGCATCAGTAACTATGAGTGCATTGGTGTACTATAAAGGTAAATAAAGCACGGTGATCCAAAATTAATGTTATATGATGCATAATACATGCAACCATGAAAACATACCTACACATTTTTAAAACTACAGTCGAAAATAAGTATTGTATTACTTGACTGTGTACCGGAAGGCAAAAAGCATGTTTTGTTGTTATAATATGCAAACAGTTAACAACAATAAACTTTAAAGTCTCTAAAAGAGTATTCAACTATCATAATACTATTTCGGTTAAATCTCTGTTTTTTTTTTCGTCAAATATTTTTCATCCACTCTTGAATTTATGTCTCTCTCAATTGGTTCCATCTCTATTAATTTCAATTTTTTTGCCACTGCTCCTAGTCATCTAATCATTCGTTTTAAAATTTTCCCATGATTCTTGTCGTCATCCTTGGTCTCCATTCTAGCATTCTTCGTGTCTACATATTATCATTATATCTGGCTATGTCACCGGCCCAGCGTCATTTCATTTTTTAAATTTCTTTCACGATATTCTTAATCTTTATATCGCCTTAGCTTGGTGTTTCTCATCTTGGTTTTTAGTGAAATTTTAAGCATGTTTCGTTCCACTGCTCTTTGTGTTGTTTCTAGTTTTTTAAACAATTTTCTGGTAAACGTATAGATGCAGCTGTCCTGGTCTCCAACCCATAGGTGCACACTTGCAATGTGCATTTGTTATATATCTTTTATTAATTTTTTAGGCAACTGATAAAATCAACGGTACTGAAATGATCACGTTAATAACTGTTTTGGGGAAATCTGTAACAAGTTGGGATGTACTTATTACAGTGGATCCAATTACAACAGGACACAATATCATCCTTCAAGACGATACTAACAGTCCTAAAGTCGGTCGATCAACTTCAAAAATAGATTCGTCAAACAAAGCTAGAGACGGTACAGAAAAGAATCCAACTCTTGACCAACTTGATAAAACTACTACTGACAATCAAAAAGCAGGTCTCGCAACTGATCAACATTTAAGAACAGTAAAACATCCAGTGCAAATACTTATTTGTCAAATGACGTTCAAGATCCCATAGCTGATCAGCAGTTAAGTATTGAAGGACCGTCAACTTCAAATACAAATCTAAAGGATAATCATATATTTCTAAATATACAATACAAGTTCGTCAAATGATGGTTTAGAATATGATCCTGTTTATAATAACCATATCGAAGGATCTGATGAAAATTCTACAGACAGTTCTGAAGCAGATCTTGATAATCACAAAAATAATCAAGGGCGTAAAAGAAGAAAGGGCTTCAACCAACCGAGACGAATTTGGACCACACTCAATAGAATAAGGACGAACTGTGGCAGATGTTCCGACTCACTTTTTAGATGGAGAAAAATACAATCACCAAATTGCGACTGCGGCGCCGAAAGGCAAACAGTAAAACTCATGGTAGAGGAATGCCCGATTAGATCCTATAACGGCAACCCTTCAGATTTCCTGGCTGCTACAAAAGAGTCAATCGAATATATTTATAATCTAGATGTTTGTTTGTAGAATAATATTTTTGTATTTACTGTTGTTTGTAATTTATATCATCATCATCACTAGCTCGACAACCCTTTTTGGGTCTTGGCCTGTTCAAGGATTCTTCTCCATTCTGTCCTGTTTCGTGCTTTTTTTCCAATTTTTTTAAGTATGATGTTGAATAATATGCATGATAGAGCGTTTCCCTGGCGTAATCCCTTCTTCATATCTATTGTTTCCGTTAATTCGTTTTGTATCCGGATTTTACTTTCTACTTTTAGTGTTTCTTTTATCAATTCTATTAGCTGTGTTGGTATATTAAATTTTTTCATTGCTTTTGTTAGGAATTCTCGGTTTATATTGTCATATGCGCTTTCGAAGTCTATGAAGAGATGATGTGTGTCGATGTTATATTCACTTGTTTTTTCAAGGATCTGTCGCAGAACAAATATCTGGTCTATTGTTAACTTCTGTCTACAGAAGCCACATTGGTATTTGCCAACTATTTTTTCAGCGTATGGTCTAAGTCTTTCATACATTACGTTGGACATTATTTTGTATGCCGCATTCAACAGCGTGATTCCACGGTAGTTTTCACATTCTAACTGGTTTCCTTTTTTATGTAGTCGTACAATAATGCCCCTATTCCACTCCTTTGGTAGCTGTTTATTCAACCATATCTTTCTTATCAGCTCATGTATGGCTTTAAGTAATGCGTCTCCTCCTTCTTTCAGTAGCTCCGATGATATTTGATCCGATCCCGGTGATTTATTGTTCTTTAATTTGTCCACTGCTGTTCTAATCTCTGCTATTGTTGGTGGACTCTTTTCTCTGTTGTCTGCTTGGTCTAACGGTATATCAGGGTTCATCTCCGTCCTATTCAACCCAAGCTTTTCCTTAAAATGTTCTGTCCATCTTCTAAGTATCTCTTGCTGTTCTGTCAATATATTACCCTCCTTATCTTTACACATTGTTCTTCTCGGTTTGAACTCTTTTCTGCTTTTGTTGAGTTTCTGGTAAAATTTTCTTGTCTCTGTTGGTTTACTTAGTTCTTGTAGTTCTTGAAGTTCTTTGTTGATATATTCTCTCTTCTTTCTTCGGTGAATTTTCTTTTCTTCTTTACGTAGTCGTTTATATTCTTCCTCTGCTTGTCGGGTTCTGTGCCTCTGTTGCATCTGTAGATATGCTCTGTTTTTTCTTTCTGTTATAGTTTGACATTCTTCGTCAAACCAGTGATTCGTTCTTGTTATTCTTTCATTCTTTGTAATTTATATAATTTATATTATATGTATATATATGAACCTGTGATGTAGCCATACGCTAAATTAAAATTAAAGAAGAAAGGTTACTGATGCTAGTCAATGGAAAAAAAAAAACAAAAATAAAAAACTCCGAATGGAAGGAAAACCTTATTTGGGATTCATAAAAGAGCAAACAGCATATTAATAAAATAAAAAATACTGTTCATCGAAATGAGTCCAGACGTACCAAAAGTTAACAGTACCATTTAAATAATAAACAGTGACAGGTTTGCCAACAAATACTTTTAGACACGCTTGGAATTAAGTATCGGATTGTAAAATACTGAGTTTAACAAAGTTCTTTTGAAATGCCTCATGGTTCAGGTATTTGGAACCTACGTTCCATACGATAATGGATGTCTATAAATTCTACGTTAGTAAGTGTGAACAAGAAACAGTTGGATGTGTAAACAGGATCAATGTTATACTGATGCAAGCTACAGAAGTGGAAATATTATGAAAAATATTTAGCAGGATCATATTAACAAAAAGGAGACAGCTAGAGCTGCAAAATATAAAGATAAAAACGAAGCAGCACTTGGCAATTAAATCACCATGGAATTCGATGTTCAGGCTGTAAAATTTGCACCATTCATCCAGGCAAATGCTTTTTATTATAAAACAAAATTGTGTTGTCCTTACATCACTGTATAAACGTAGCTACAAAACACGCTACGTCTTACTGGTTTTCTGAGGACCAGCACAATCAACTGGTAGCCTCTACATTCACCTCTTGCCTTATAGACTACCTTACTAAATACTGTTTTACTGATGATAGAAAACCGATAATTATATATCCGGACGGATGCACGGCAAAAAATAAAAACTGTGTTATGTAAAATACTTTCCTAAACTTTAGCATAATGCATAATGTACAAATTATTTAAAAGTTTTTGGAAGTTCGGCATACTCAGATGGAAGTCGATTCAGTGCACCCCTGTATTGAACGGAAACTAATAACCAGGAAATTAATCTCCGAAGCGACTATATTGGTATTACTAGAGAAGCAAAAACACCCATCTCCATATGAAGCAATAAACTGTACGTTTAGTTTCTTTAAATATTATACAAACCCTCTGAGATATTTATTGATATGACCAGGTAGAGTAGCAAAAGATCCGGTAGTTATGGATATCAGGATTATCAATTATGATCCACAGTTCGTTAACAAGGTAAAACTGGATCATTCTAGCTCAGAATTCACTGAATTACCTTCTTCTTCTTCTTCGGGTTCCTTCTCCCATCGGAGGTTGGAAATCATAATCGCAATTTTAATTTTATTTGCCGCGCTTCTGAATAATTCTAATGAGCAACTGAACCACTCTCTCAAATTTCTTAGCCAGGATATTTTGCGTCGTCCTGAGTTTCTCTTCCCTTGTATCTTTCCTTGCATAATTAAACCAAGTAATACGTACTTCTCGCCCATCATTATATGACCCAGATATTGAATGTTTCTAATTTTAACAGTTTTTGTGACTTCACATTCTTTCTTCATTCTTTGTAACACCTCTATATTAAATATTTTTTTAGTTCACGATACTCTGTGGATTCTCCTGTAGCACCACATCTCAAAGGAGTTTAATTTTTTAATTTTAGAATGTTTTATTGTCCGCGCTTTTATGCCGTATAGTAAAGTAGAAAAAATGTAACAATGTAGCATTCTTGTGCAGATCTCTAGATTAAGGTTACGGTTGCAAAGTAAGTTCTTCAATTTTATGATCTGATTTCTTTTGTTTGATCTCCGTCTTCGGTTAGCCACGTTCCTAAATATTTACAGTAGACTCTCGATTATCCGAGCCTTGGTTATCCGAGCCCCTCGGTTAACCGAGGCAAAATTTTGCCTGGGGTTTACTTTTATAGCCGTACTTGTTTAATCACAATATCGAGTAATAAAAAAAGGGTCGATGGTCACAAGTTATATCGGCAGCTGTTATATGGGCAATCCATTGAAAATTATGGATTATTGATAAGAATAGAATTGTGTTTAGGTCAAGCTGATGTCGAGTTAATATTCTCAGAAATTAGCCATCGCCTTATTTCCAGAAATTTCTGTGTCGTGTTTTGTCTACAACTTCCTGTTACTTTCTGTGTTAATCAGTGTGAATTGAACTACCGATTTATTTGTTGTCGTTCAGATCGTCAAATTATTTGTTTGCTGCCGTTCAGATCGTCAAATTAAGTCAAATTACTGTACGGTGAAATTTTTGCTTTTATGTACTGTTTTGTGTATTTATTCGAGTTTATTATAAGTTTAAGTTTCATAATTAATTTTTCATAAGTTGATTTTTGTGAGTGTAAGAGAGGATCTTTCTGTGCAATATGAGTGAGAAGCGGAAGGGAGTAGTTGTATCTTTAGAAACAAAAGTAATTGCAATTAAGAGGTTGGACAAGGGTGAATTAATAAAGAAGGTTGCTTCAGATTTAGGTGTCGGAGAAGTAACTGTTGGAGATTGGAAGCGTAAGCGGAATAAAATCGAACAGTGGGTTAACCGAAGTGTGAGTGGTGGTAGTGGATTGGCCCGAAAGACTATAAAGAAAGGGGACTATGAACAAACTTCTGAGGCATTGTTCTTGTGGTTTTCACAAATGAGAGGATTAGGCAGTCGGATAAGTGGTCCAATACTCCAAGCAAAAGCTATCGAATTCCAGAAGAAGTTTATGGATGGAGGAGAAAACTTTTGTGCTAGTGAAGGATGGATTGACTTATTGAAAAAGAAATATGGCATGCGACAATTGAATATTTGTAGCGAAAAACTTTCTGTTGACTCAACTAAAATTGGAACATTTTATTTAAAATTACAAGACATTATCCTTAAAGATGGACTAACTTCAGACCAAATATTTAACTGTGATGAGACAGGCCTTAACTTTAAAATGCTTCCATCGAAAACACTAGCTGCTAAAAATGAAGGAACTGCACAGGTTACAAAAAAAGTAAAGAGAGAGTCACAATCATGATTTGCAACAATGCTTCTGGTTTATTAAAATTAAAACCGCTTTTAATCGAAAAATCCAGAAATCCAAGAGCATTTAAAAACGTCCAAATAAATTGCTTACCTACAATCTATAGCAACCAACGCAATGCATGGACGGACAGTAACACTTTTAAGGACTGGTTTTTTAATGATTTTGTGCCAGTCATTGATGCCTACCTAATAAACAAAAATCTGCCTCAGAAAGCTTTGTTGTTGTTGGACAACGCACGATCTCACCCAGATGCGAGTGAATTGATTAGTGGTGACATACGAACTGTGTTCCTGCCACCCAATGTAACGTCTCTCATCCAACCCCTAGACCAAGGCGTTATAGAAGAAATGAAGAGGAATTATCGGCGGAAGGTTCTTCAGGTACTGCTAACTAAGCTGGATGAAGGGCTGCTTGTAATTGAGACATTGAAGAAAATCACGGTTAAAGATGTTTGCTTTTGGATTGCATCTGCTTGGGACGATGTAAAAGTGTCCACTATTCAGAAGTCATGGAAAAAATTATTTAAGATAAACAACAAAACACAAGACGTTCAAAATGAAACTGATGACTGTGAAGTTGATTATATAACCAACCTAGCCAATCAATTACCAGTAGAACAACCAATCGGAAACCAAGACATCATCGATTGGATGAATCTAGATGAAGAAATGGAATTGGCAGATGATGCAATTGCCAATCTAGTTCTAAACGTCAATCATGAAGAAGATGAAGATGATACAGATGAGATAACTCAAAAATTTCTCATTCCGATGGATTGAAGTCCCTTGAAGCAGCCCTCTCATACATCGAGCAACAAGAAAAATCGACACCATTAGACGTGTTCAATTTTCAACGTTGGCGCAACATCGCCGCCTCAAAAAGAGGAATGAAGTTAAAATAAAAATCAATCAAAGACTTTTTTAAACAATAACATTTATAAGGTAAATTGTTTTATCTTTTATACTACTTTTATATTAGTTTTTAATTATTAAAATGAACACATTAATCATTATTTGCGTAGGTACACATTTTTTTATCAGTACATATAACCAATCTATGTTAACCGAGTCTTTTCGACGACGTTGAATAAGATTAGTGAAAGTATGCACCCTTGTCGAACTCTTCTAAGTATACTTGCTTTCTCTGTCAGTTCTCCTTCGACTCTTATTGTTGCTTTCTGATTTTGATACAAATTCGATATAATTTGTAGATATCTACTATCCATATTTTTGGTCTAAATAATACTTAAAAACTTTTTATGTTGAACTCTGTCAAAAGCTTTTTTAAAATCTATGAAGCAAGCATATATGTCCTGATTCATATCCAGACATCGTTGTGTCACAACATGGACTCCGAATAATGCTTCTCTAGTTCCTAGACCCTTTCTAAAACCCATCTGTGAATCACTTATTTCTTATTCTAATTTCATGTGAATTCTGTTATGTATGATTTTCAATGTGTGGCTCATTAATGCAATTGCCCGATAGTCATTGCAATCTTTAGCATTTGTGATTTTTGGAATCGTCACAAAAGTTGAGAGAAGCAATTCTTTGATTATGTGTCGCGTCTTGTATGTGTACTATACTATACTATATAATATACTGAATTACCAACAAGGTCTAAAAAGTATCCTCCGACTGAAAATTATCCTCCGCTGTACACGCAAAGGTGTAAAATTAAAATATAATTATGAATTGTAATATGTCCTATGCATTAATAGTACATTATTTACCGGGTAGGAAAAGCTTAACATTCCTGGACGACTGTAAAGATTGCTAAGTCGAGGCGCAAGCCGAGACTTAGCAACACAGAGTCCAGGAATGTGGCTTTTCCTACGAGGTAAACATACTATTTTTCCGCAAATCGTTTAAAATTCGACAGATATTGATTGATTTAAAAAAAAACGCGATTATTTTATTCCCAAATAAATGGTGCTTTGAAATTCCTAATAAAATTACTTGGGTTACTATGGAAACGTATTGAGGTTGAATTGTCAAACTTGACGCTTATAAATTTAATTGCTGGTGTTCTCGAAAGTAAAATGATAAGTGATGATGAAATTTCCATTCCTGGGACTCCTCCAGAGCTGGTTGAGGCAGTGAATACTGCTTCATTAGAATTATTGCCAAAGAAATCAAGAGAAAAGTACGAAAATGCATACAGACGTTTTACGGATTATCGCATGAGTAAAAATACGAGTTCTTTCTCAGAAAATGTTGTAATGGCATACTTCCTAGACCTTTGTTTAAAGATGAAATCTTTAACATTATGGGCCAATTATTCAATGCTGAAGTCAACCCTTGCAATAAGTTATTATTCCTTATAAGCAATGTGTTTTCTATCATTTATGTAGAACACTAACAACTGTACGGAAATATTTCCTTACAGTAAGGAAGTCCTGACTTTTTCTTCAAGAAATTTTGACAGGAATGTCAAAATTTCCTGGCGATTTGCGGAAAAAACTTTTATTTCAATTTATCCTATCTTTTAAAAGTAGTATAAGAAATATTTTTTTTAACTTCTTTTTACAAAAAAATCATATTAAAAAAATAAAATTGATGCGTTTTTTTTTCGCACCTTGTCAATTAAAACTATATCTATAAAATAATTTTTTCGCTCTCCCGAAAAGTAGCATTTTTTTATAGGAATTACTGATCCTTCACCATCCATATATAAAGCTGATTCAATTACCTTCAGCTGTAAGTAGCCCCTTCTGAGGTATTTGACTTGTACATATATGTTTCGGTAAAGTATTGTAGTTCAAATAAATGGTGCTTTGAAATTCCTAATAAAATTACTTGGGTTACTATGGAAACGTATTGAGGTTGAATTGTCAAACTTGACGCTTATAAATTTAATTGCTGGTGTTCTCGAAAGTAAAATGATAAGTGATGATGAAATTTCCATTCCTGGGACTCCTCCAGAGCTGGTTGAGGCAGTGAATACTGCTTCATTAGAATTATTGCCAAAGAAATCAAGAGAAAAGTACGAAAATGCATACAGACGTTTTACGGATTATCGCATGAGTAAAAATACGAGTTCTTTCTCAGAAAATGTTGTAATGGCATACTTCCTAGACCTTTGTTTAAAGATGAAATCTTTAACATTATGGGCCAATTATTCAATGCTGAAGTCAACCCTTGCAATAAGTTATTATTCCTTATAAGCAATGTGTTTTCTATCATTTATGTAGAACACTAACAACTGTACGGAAATATTTCCTTACAGTAAGGAAATGACATTTCCTTACAGTAAGGAAGTCCTGACTTTTTCTTCAAGAAATTTTGACAGGAATGTCAAAATTTCCTGGCGATTTGCGGAAAAAACTTTTATTTCAATTTATCCTATCTTTTAAAAGTAGTATAAGAAATATTTTTTTTAACTTCTTTTTACAAAAAAATCATATTAAAAAAATAAAATTGATGCGTTTTTTTTTTCGCACCTTGTCAATTAAAACTATATCTATAAAATAATTTTTTCGCTCTCCCGAAAAGTAGCATTTTTTTATAGGAATTACTGATCCTTCACCATCCATATATAAAGCTGATTCAATTACCTTCAGCTGTAAGTAGCCCCTTCTGAGGTATTTGACTTGTACATATATGTTTCGGTAAAGTATTGTATTTCATTTATTTTCTCATCAACTAGTAATTTGATCTACCTTATATGTAATTTATCTGGGGCAAAATCTCTTTTATTCTTAGTTAATTTTGTAATCGAGATACTTTAATTAAAATAAAACAATATTATATCACTACTCGTGAAACAGTAAGGTAACTTATACTCTTTCCATTACTCAAAAAATAAATGAGTAAAAGTACGAATAAAACATATTCACGCCCTTTAAAAGAGACTCTGTGTTACCCGTAAAAGCATATTGAATTTCTCCAAGGCATACATATCTTATACATACTCGTATATGCAACATAGATGCGGTTTTCAAAGTTACCAAATAACAAACGAATTTTTGTGACATTACTCATCGCATATTTTACAAGCATTGTACTGAACATTTTTAGATTGCAATATGTCATGTAAACGCAATAAAATCAAAAAAATATTTCATCGGTAATCTTCCGACATACAGAAGAAAAATAGAAAACATGTTACATAATGAGAATAAAGCAGATATAAATAAGCAAAAACCTTCTAATTATAGAATTAATTATTAGTTATAGAAGAGTAGGTATATTAAAAATAAAATTAAAAAGTATTATAGTTATTGCATATTTTAAAATGCAAACGTTAAAAGAATTACGCGTAAAGTAGAAAAAATTGTTAATGAGGAAAACATTGTCGACTAAGTTTTGTATTGTGACCTCAATCGCAAACTTTACCTAAATATATAGTCTCAATAAGGTTATTAAAGAAGTTGAAATATATAAACAGAAAGTTTTGTTATGCTTTTGCTTATGCTTAACTGTCTTAGATGCGGCCACGTAGGAAATCAATGTAGGAGTCAGCCAAGATGCAGCAGATGCCAAGAAACTCATAATTCAAAGGATTGTACAGAAGTTGAGTGCATACAAGTATGTTTCAGTTGCAATGGGAATCATTTGACCACAAATTTAAGCGCGTGCCTAGAATTCTCACGACAAAAGGTAATAAAAGAGACGATGGGTTTAACAAATATTAATTTTTACGATGCAAATAAACAAGTGCCCAATAATTTAATATATGCTAGTATTTTTAGAAACAATACAGCCAACAATGATACAAATTTTCCACAAAATTCACAACCTTCTACTTCCTCCCAGGAAATAATTTTACTAAATTTATATTTAATCGTCACACAAATACCAGTCAGCCGAATAAAAGGCAGAAACCAAATATTTCAGACGTAGCTGATATAGCAAGAAAAGAAATAGTCTATATAGTTTCCCCTCCAAAACATCCCGAGGGAAAAGTTTAAAGTAAATTCTACCAAAAAAACCTTAAACATTCCCGATTCACGGTCAGTAGAGTTAAATTCATCTGTAATAAATGTCATATTAGGTTCGGTTCCTACAATTGTTAATTCAATTAAAGAAAACAATAATTTTAATAATTCATAAACTGATGTAATTCAGATAATTAGTAACCATGTTAACCAAAATCTAGCATCGAATTTGCAGACTTAAATAAAATAAACATATTACAGTGGAACTTTCGTTCAGCAGTTACTAGTAAAGAGAATTTAGCAGGAAGGAGGACAGGGTGAAAAGTGGATAATTTGTTTTCATTTTTTTGGGGCCCCAAAATTAATATTCTCTGCAAAATTCAGATTGTTCGTATGATTTTTAGAAGTCATCTCTCTGACGACTGTACTAGGCACACAAACATTTTCACACAAAATGTGCAGTGCACATGAACCAGATAAAAAAATTTGCTATAAATAACTTTGCTATAAAAAATAATATGAAAGCATTTTTTCAAAGTTAATTTAGAAATTACGTGTTTTATATTTTTATTACCAGAGCAATTAACTTCTTATGTTGTATACTAAAGTGGAATATTGGCTGTCAAGTTTCTAGCGATAATCCAAAAGAGTAACAAATTCGTGTAATACACTATAACCTATAATTATATAACCCATAATTCACGATAATTTTACGACAGATAGATAAATATAACTAACAAATAATTACACAGTAATAGTAAAATAACCACAATAGTCTTTTAATAAAGCGTATGATTTTCTACACTCAATAGTATATTCTCTCAAATATTTATATATGAAGGCGTCTAAGCAAAATTCGGTTCAATCTAAAACCATGCAATTTGCTAAATTCTTCTTCTGTTTTAACCCAATGATGCCGAGGGTTGCGTTTTCACAACAGTTGACATAGCTCACTATAGCGTCATCTTTTGGAAAATAACATGACTTCGGGCATTCAAAGTTCAGATTTATTTCACAACAGTTTCCTATGTATGTTTCAATGCGAGTTAGTCGCATAACTTAGGTTTCTATTTACAGATGGTATATTAAAAGTTGTTGGGAAATTTTGACTTTTGTGGACACGTGTTTTTAGATAGTATAAGTCGTTTGTGTATAAATTACCTAGACACAAATTTGGCTTTTGGTAGTAACATACTGTTAAATCATTGAAAAAGATCTATCTATCTATCAAGTAAGTGCTATTATTTATCTGTGCTAGTTGGTACAACTGCCCAATTATCAGTGTTGCTTTTACAAATGGGTACAAGGCATATTATTAGTACATAAAATCATTTTTGTTCTAGAAAAATGAAAATGGATTCAGAAAGATTTTTCAGATGAAAATTTCCTTTATTTGGATATTGAACATAAAAAAACTTAATGGAACATACACATCTTCATTTGATTTACGACCACTCACTCCTTTACAGATCTTTAATTTTTTTCAATGAAGATCTTTTAACAAATATTGTAAAGGAGACAGTTTGTAATGCTCTTTAAAAAAGTACTAATGTAGAATTTGAAGTAGACGTGTTAAAAGCCTTTACAGCGATTTTACTAATAAGTAAGTATTATTCTGTAATACGTAAGTATAATTCAGGGTAGGTCTGGTCAAAGATCTAAAGCTGCAGCATAAAAAAAAGCTTGATTCATCTCTATTGCCCTGTATTTGGATTGTTTTGATGTCATTCCGACCGCTGCATACCACCCAGAAGGATGATATATATTTAAGTTTTTGGTTGATTACTCAATACGGGCGTGGACCAAATCGCATTTCATCATTGAATGTCCTGGTTCAAAATAACCATGTTCAATTTTGGGAATATCCAATACCTGTACGGTATAAAGAAGAGTTGCTGCTAAAAAGACATTCCGGTTTTGACCACCGCAAGTATCACTCGTGATGACAAATTTTTTACCATTAGCATGGTCTGACAAATACTTATAAACTTAATGATATTTCATTAGAGCCTCTTGCAGCAATACCCTCATGCTACATATAATTTAATGCACATCTTGACTTCACATCATACATTGTGGCATTATTTCCAGCAAGTCGACGTTTATAAAATATTGCTTTTGGCGTTACTTTGGGACAATATCTCACAGCCTCTAAATCTATTTGAATAAAGTTGTTAACATTATTTTCTGCTAGCAACTTATTATCAAACGTCGAATATGATCCATGTGTAATGGAAATAACGTAGGCTTTTGTTCTACGCTACAATTTTTATATTTGACACAAGAATCATACATATCTTTGCGTGGTTTATGAAATTTAAAATTTAAATCATTAAAAATATTTCTATGGTGCGATATTTTCTCTGGGATACAATTTTGCTCATGGCAACGATCAACATACAAATTATACATTGTTGAAAGTAATAGATCTTCTGCTAAATATTTATAATTTGTTTTTTTTTTTCGACAGTAATGGGATGGCACGCTAGGAAATGATAGTATGTGATTTTCTATCATTTCTTTGGCTTCAGTCGGTCTAGTAATACCGGGTTGGTGTTTTCCTCTTCTGCTGGATACAACAATATGAGCATCATTTCTATTATTTAAAAGAAACCTTGACATACTTGCACTTTTTGGCCAGCATTGAATAGGAAAACTGCCGCGAGTTATTTCGCCTTGAATTTTCGCCAGTAGTTTTGACTTTTTTGGTCATCACCTCAAACAACGTTGATATATATTGCCTTTGTTTTTCCGAATTTCCTAAGGCCCAATACGCAATATGTAATCTTTGTGTTTGACGCCACGAGCATTTATTTCTGCACCCTTCATCAAAATATAGGCTTTCCCAGATTGCCTTTAACACTTTCTAATATTTTGTTTCCATTTAGAGGGAACAGGTTGTTTGTTTTGAGTTTTTTTTAGATATTTCTTCAACCGATGGATTAGGATGTAGAAACACCTCTTGTTCGACTAACACAGCAGAAACTTCATCTGTAAATGTATTCAGTTATTGGCTGGAATCCTGATGTTGAAGAAACTTCTTCTCCACTAGAATTACTTACAGAATGTTTTTTTAGAATGGATTGGTGTCTTTTCCCAGGTTTAAATGAAATGTAAACACGTCTTTGTAAACACACGATCCCAGAGTCGGTGCTATCATCAGAATTACCAGAAGCAATATAAGAATCCGACGAATCTTCATTTTGCAAGGTCTTTATTCTGATATTCTGATAAGAAAAAAATATGTTTTAAGAAACCTTAAATTGATAATATTACCGAAGTTAAATTTTTTTAAGAAACTACTTTTGTATAAAATGTAGGTACATATTGAAATAAAAAATATGTAATATTGGAATAATTGTTACTTGTAATATGATTTTATACCCCAATATTATTAAAAATATCTCATATTGGAATAATTGTTACTTGCAATATGATTTTATACCCCCAATTTTATTAAAATATCTCCACTTACCAGTAGTAACGTATTTTTTGATTCCTCGGATGCTGCTTTTGCTAATATAGCCTTAATCTTAGCTATTCTAGGATTTCTCGACATTTCACTAACAATAATTAATTTCTTCATATACAAAAATCAAACTAACAATTCTGTTGAAACAAGTGCTTGTTGTCGTAAGTTTACAAACTAACATCAACCAGCGTTGCCAGATGCTAATAATGAATGTGTACCAAGAGTTACGTTTGTTTGTTTCTAACCATAAGAGATTCATAACAGAAATACATAAACTTATTTGCAGATAGATGTATCTGTTTCTAAATGTTTTTAATATAGAAGAGATACGCCAAGGTTTAGATTCCTAACTAAGAAATATTGAGTTACGTGACTTTGTTATTAAATAGAACTAGTTATTTTTTAGTCAATCATTCACTTATCTCAAAAACGGCCAAATTCGAGATACGTTTATTTGGTACTAAGGTCACGAATTGTTACATGCCACGCAAAATTGAGAACAATATCAGCAAACAATCATGGAAGCTACCCACACCTAATTTGGAGACGGTACTCAAAGACAAAAAAAAACTCAATAGAATGAGAATTATGAGAATTTTGCGAAATAGGTCCATACAGACCTATTTCGTACATAGATAAGTACATGAAATAGGTCTATTTAGGAAATAATCATATAACAAATATCTCTCTTAAATAAATAATAGGTTTTTTTAGAAACCTAGGTCTGTGGGAATCAATATAGATACAGAATATACAAAAAAAAAATTGTCAGGTCGTACGGTGAAATGTGTAATTAACAATTTACCACAGTCCATCAGATATTTACCACAGTCCAATTTGGGTCATATGCCACTTAACTTATTGATCCTTGGAGGTATTTTACTTCTCCCTAGCACTTATATGAACCAACATGAACCAAGAAATTTATGCCTGCTTTATTGATTTCGAAAAGGCCTTTGACAAGGTACAACATAAACCACTAAGACAAGTTTTAATAAAGAAAAATATAGACAGCCGAGATATTCGAATTATATGCAATCTATATTGGAATCCAACAGTAAATGTCAAGGTTGAGGCAGACTAACAGAAGAAATTCAAATCCGTCGAGGAGTCCGGCAGGGATGTATCTTATCGCCACTTTTATTTAATCTGTATAGTGAAGCTATCTGTGAACAAGCACTCGAGGAAGAAGATCTTGGTCTGATCATTAATGGTGAGACGATCAACAATATAAGGTATGCTGACGATACAGTTCTCCTAACGGGAACGCTAGTAGAACTACAACATCTCGTTCAAAGCCTCAATATATACTGTAAAAGTTACGGCTTGAAAATTAATTTAAAAAAAAACTAAATTTATGGTAATCACGAAATCAAAGAACATCAGGGCTAATCTTGTAATAGACAATACAACGATTGAGCGTGTGCCCTGTTATAAATATCTAGGTGCTTGGATCACAGACGATACTGATCAAACAAAAGAGATTAGATGTAGAAGAGAAATCGCTAGATCAGTCTTTAATAGAATGCGCAAACTCTTTTGCAATCGTGATATCAATATAAAGTTACGAATACGAATGCTGCGGTGTTATGTCTTTTCTACCCTGTTATATGGAGTTGAGGCTTGGACACTAAAACAGTTGACCATAAAAAAACATCGAAGCTTTCGAGATGTGGTGCTATAGGCGCATTCTCAGAATATCATGGATGGACCGCGTCACTAACACGCAAGTACTCCAAACTTTAGACAAAAGATGCGAAATTCTAAATGAGATAAAAACTAGAAAGTTGGAATACTTGGGGCACATTGTGAGAGGTGAACAGTACAAACTTTTAAGAAACATCATGCAGGGCAAAATTAAGGGCAAACGAAGTGTGGGAAGAAGAAAAATATCGTGGCTTCGTAATCTACGTGAATGGTTCGGGTGTAGTTCGATTGAACTTTGTAGGCGCGCTGCTAACAAAGTCGCAGTGGCCATGATGATCTCCAATCTCCGCTAGGAGTAGCACGAGAAGAAGAAGCGCTTATATCTAAAATGATTTTCCCTATCCGTCACTTAAAAATGCGTCCCTTAGAGGTTAAAGGTTTACCTAAGATTTGGAGTTGTGTGTATTTCGAAAATATCTCCTCTTTTTTTATGGATATTTTTTACAATGTCTGGACCAATTTTTGCAGATGTGTATGTCTTAGCAGGTTTTACCAGTCTGCAAATCCCATTTTTTTGTAAAAATATGAAATCTTTAGTATTCTGCAAATGGGTATAAGAGATACCCTCTTGGCATTGTTTTCTCGTCCTATAAATTGGTGTGTACATGACATTTTGATCTCTGCACAACTTAAATATTTCACGTTTGGACAACCATTAATTTTATTTATTAAATATCTTTAAGTAAGTAAAGGGAGTAAGTAATATTGTTGTAACATTTTTGATACAATAAATTCCCTATAAAAAACTTTACAACAAAAGTTTTCTCCATTAACTAAGTAAAGCGAATATGTGACCATCTTTTCCAGTTCGTGTATTTAATATTAAAACTTGTTTTTTGTTTTTCGTGTATCAAAGGACAACACATGAATTTTTAAAATCCACGTGCCATCCTACAAACTAGATTCTCATTCGCAGACTTTTTCAAATCTAAGCCGTTTCAGTCAAATATCTTTAAAAATTGATAGGATGGTGCGAATTCTCGGCTGAAAATTTCATTTCGAATCAAGCTTTTATTACAACAAATAAAAAAGCAATATACTAAAAAAAATGAAAGTAGACGTTTCGGTATTAATAATAATACATTGTATAAATGAATCATATTATTAATAATTGTAGTAGATATTATTTCATTCTCCAACACATTGAGGTATTTTTTGCTATTTAAATTTCCGTCAATTAATATCCAATATAACTTTCTAGACATTTAAACTTTCCGAAAATTATGTATGATTTTTACGGAACAACTGAGAATTTGTAAAATTCCGACTGTAAATGTGGCATTTCCGACATTTAAATAAAATGTATAGCATTAGTAAGAAATATAGTAGAATGGTCAAATTTGTAGGTTTTGATTCTTCTTCTTTGAGTGCCTCTCCTATCGGAGATTGGATATCATTATAGCGATTCTAATTTTATTAACTGCTGTTTTAAATAATATGTTAGTGGTACAGCCAAACCACTCTCTTAAATTTCTTATCCAGGACATTCTTCTACGGCCTGGATTTCTGCGTCCTTGGATCTTTCCTTGCATTATATTTTGTAGGAATGTGTACTTTTGTCCTCTCATCAGGTAGCCTAAGTATTCAAGTTTTTTTTTTTTTTTATATTCATAATAACATCTGGATCGTTATTTATTCTGCGTATTACCTCTTCATTTGCAATTCTATCCACCCAACTCATTTTTAGTATACGGCGGTAGCACCACATCTCAAAGCTTTCAAGATTTTTAATATTCCTCTGTTTAAGAGTCCATGCATGAATATCTTTTGTGTGAATATCACGATTACAAAATAATTTTTTCATTTTTATAAAGGTAGAGCTGGCAATTTTAATACGTCTTTTTATCTCGTGATTTTGGTCACCTGTTTCATTAATGAGGGTTCCCAAGTATTTGTTTCGCTATATATTTCGCTAAGTATTTCGCTTACTGTTTCAAGTTGGGTACCGTTTATTGTGATAGTGGTGTCATGAATTGGATTCTTACTGAAGGTCATATATTTGGTTTTTTTGACGTTCATCCTTATGCTGTAGTTATTACATATCTCATTCATACTTTCAACTAGATGTTGTAGATCTTCCACTGTTCTTGCCATTATCACAGTATCGTCAGCATATCGAATGTTATTGATAACTTCTCCATTGACTATTATCCCTTCGTTTGCATGTGAGAGAGCTTCTTGGCATATTTGTTCGCTGTAGATATTAAACAAAAGCGGTAACAATATACAACCCTGTCGTACTCCGCTACGTATTTCTATTTCGTCCGATGTTTGGTCTTTTATTTTTATATTAGCTCGCTGATTCCAGTACAGATTTAATATTATTTGCATGCCTCTGGTGTCGATGTTCTTACCTTCCAGGATTTCTTTGAGTTGATTGTGGCGACTTTGTCAAAGGCCTTTTCAAAGTCTATAAAGCAGGCAAGCAGGCAGAACATTTAAGGCAAAGAGAGCTTCTCTTGTACCTAATCCTTTTCTGAATCCCATCTTTGTATCGTTAATATCGATATCTAACTTTTGATAGATTAGGTTGTGGATGACTCTAAGAAATATTTTAAGCAGGTGAATCATCAAGGAGAATGTTCGATGATCTTAACATTGCATTGCCTTAGTTTTCTTCGGTATGGTGATAAACGTAGACAGCAACCATTCTTGAGGTATTTTACCAGTACTGTATATCGTATTGAATAGATGTAATATTATGGTTACGGATTTATCATTCAGAAGCTTCAACAGTTCTGTAGGAATTCCATCAGGTCCATTTGCTTTTCCATCTTTAGCGTTTCTTATTGCGTATTTTACTTCTTCTTTCAATATGGTTGGCCCAGTTGCATTGATTATCTGGGTTAAGTTGTTTCTATCGTCTTCAAATAATTCATTCTTACATTCTGCTCATCTTTTTGTAAAAAAAATTCTGTTTTTATGGAATATAAAACTTTGCATTGTTTTCCTAGTTGTTCGAGAACTTGTTCGTTTGTTTTGCGATCCATCCATGATATTTTCAAAATATGTCGGTAACACCACATTTCGAATGCTTCTAGGTTTTTAATGTTGGATTTTTTAAGTGTCCAAGCTTCAACTCCATACAAAAGGGTAGAGAAAATATAACATCGAAGCATTCTTATCCGGAGCGATATATTGATATCGCGATTACAAAAAAGTTTTCTTATTCTATTAAAAGTTGACCGCGCAATTTCAATGCAGCATCTTATTTCTTTTGTCTGATCAGTATCTTCTGTGATCCATGCTCCAAGGTATTTGTACGAAGATATTTGTTCAATTTCTGTATTATCTAGTACCAGCTTAACTTTGATGTTTTGTGCTTTTGTAAATACCATGAACTTGGTTTTCTTCAAATTTATTTTTAGTGTATAATCGTTGCAATATATATTTAGTTATTCAGCAAGGTGTTGCAGTTCTTCTAGTGTTCCATCCAAAAGAACGGTGTCGTCAGCATATCTTACGTTATTTAGTGGCTCATCGTTTATTATAAGGCCCTCACTGACATCGGCAAGCGCTAATTCTGAGATGGCTTCACTGTATAAATTGAAAAAAACAAGGGTGATAAAATACACCCTTGGCGGACCCCACGGCGAATCTGGATATCCTCGGTAAGTTCATTTTCAACTTTCACTTTTGTTGTTTGGTTTCAATAGAGGTTACATATGATTCTAATGTCTCTACTGTCTATGTTTTTATTTAATAAAATTTCTTTAAGCCTATTATGCTGCACTCTGTCAAATGTCTTCTCAAAATCAATGAAAATTTAATTGTCGCCATTTTATGTTTTACGACTTTCCTCCAAAATGAATTGTTTTAAAGTTATAAGCAAGAAAATTAGAAAAAAGCCAATATTTTTAGTAATTTTTTAAATATTTAAATGTTTTCATTACTGTTTTCGACATATTTTTAATAGAGTATTAGCCCATTATTATTACTGAAGTGATCACATAACTATTTCTAAGAAAATCCGAATGCCAACTTTTACATTCACCTCAAAACAGATCCTGGTCTAATAGGAAACCTAAGAAATACACCACTAACGCTCACGAATCGATTTAAGAAAACGAAAAGGTAATCGAGTTTATAATTCATACAACACTTGGGATGTGATCAAAGGTGGGTCAATATTTGAATTTAGATAAACGCTAATATCGAATCGTAAGATAGGGAATGTGAGTCAAAGGTTAACGAGGGTGTCTACGCGTATCCAATTGCTTTCGAGTATATAACAAAAACAAAAAGAATAATGGAATTAAGTATAAAATATAATGTAATTTTTTTATATTAGATTGTAGAATAGTGTTTTATACTCAACCAATTTTTAATTGAACATGAATTCTTGGCAAAGTCGCACTCAACGAAGCCTTTAACGATAAATTTTTAACGAATTTTTAATTATTTATTTAAACACATAAGTAATTAATTAAATCTAAGACGATATAGTTATTAAATTATCATGCCTGTGTCTTTTAATAGGTATCTTATTGGCTCCGTGCGTAACCATAGGTTTCCAAAGATTACATATAAATTAGAGAAAAGAAACAGATGGATTTGTGCTACTAATATGAAAAAGTAAATATCACATAATTTCATTTTTATGTAATTGAAATAGGAAAAATTTAAATAATTTACCTTAAATGATATTTTATAAGGCTGCAAGCCTACTTCAACTGCAGCCTGCCTGAAGACTTTAGCTTTTATATCATAATGCCGGGTCCAGACCAAACAGACAAAACAAAAACATTCATGTTTCGCGACAAAGTGGCGACAAATCGAAAACATTAGTTGAGACATTCCTGAACAATTTTTTTTTGTT
Organism: Diabrotica balteata; assembly: GCA_918026665.1. Classification (NCBI taxonomy): domain Eukaryota; kingdom Metazoa; phylum Arthropoda; class Insecta; order Coleoptera; family Chrysomelidae; genus Diabrotica; species Diabrotica balteata. The sequence continues at coordinate 37,500,210 of OU898278.1, forward strand.
TGCAAATTTGAAAACTTTTTCAGGTCCCGTCTCAGGTCGGTAAAGATCAAAAAGTCTGTGTTTTGTCTGTGTATTTGAAGACAAGTTGTCGGCGCAGCTCAACACAAATGTTCACTCAACTCCATCCAACTCCAACCCACAACATTTTTACTCAAATCCACCCAGCACTGACACACAACATTCATACTCAAATCCTCCCAGCATTGACACACGTTCATACTCAACTCCCAGCATTGACACACATCTATACTCAAATCCTCTCAACACGCAACATTCATACTCAAATCCACCCAGTGCTGACCCACAAAATTATTACTTAAATCCACCAAACACCAACACAAAACCTTTATTTTCACATCCACCTAGTATTGACACAGAGCTTTCTCAGTATTCAGATCAAGAAAACGAACGAAATTGATGAACTTTTTGAATGTAAAAACAAGTAGACTCGTCATTATTTTGCATGTAATATGTACCTGTCGTCAACTTCTTTTGTATTAAACATTTAACCAATAAATATGGAGTTTATTTTAAGGGATATTAACAAAAAAATAGTAATGAAAAAAGTTTAACATACCTGTGCATAACCACTAAGACTTAGACTAAGACATTAAAGCTTTACATACTTCAGATATTATTACAGATATTGATTGCTTTGATACTTTTAAAAGATACATTAGGCTGTGGTAGGAATCACCTGTTGCTAAAAATCTTAAAGTGATTGCTAACCTTTCTGTTACACTCATTGCATTTCTAAAGTTAGTATGTCTTTTTGCAACTTGAGGACCAACAAGGCATATTAGATTCTCAAAATCTTCGGTGGACATTATTAAAAAAATCCACAAGGAAAAATTCCTGTAGCTGGCTGTATACCACGTATAACAAAAAGAGGTTAATCTTTGTAAATGGGTATATTTATTTAAAAAACCCTTAAAAGGGCCACATCAATAAAACAAACGTTTTCGGACTACACAGTCCATCATCAGGTTATTAAAGTCGAAAATGCTAGGTCATAATGCCTGAGCCACCAAAATATTAGGGTAAAAACCCTTTAAATTACATTTAGTTATGAAATGTTGTACATTGTGTTATAAAATAACTGTGATGTTCTATATTAAATTAAATTTGACTAAAGGTAACACATGGCTCAATTGGGTTCCAGAGCCGGGTGAGAGAGAACCTCTGCACTCGGAGAAGTTCCACGTTGTTCTCCGAGTGCAGAGGTTCTCTCTCACCCGGCTCTGGAAGCCAATTGAGCCATGTGTTACCTTTAGTCAAATTTAATTTAATATAGAACATCACAGTTATTTTATAACACAATGTACAACATTTCATAACTAAATGTAATTTAAAGGGTTTTTACCCTAATATTTTGGTGGCTCAAGCATTATGACCTAGCATTTTCGACTTTAATAACCTGATGATGGACTGTGTAGTCCGAAAACGTTTGTTTTATTGATGTGGCCCTTTTAAGGGTTTTTTAAATAAATATACCCATTTACAAAGATTAACCTCTTTTTATTCTTAAAAAAATTTTTAAGCTCGATCGAATTTCACCACTTAGTCCAATATCATCTGCTCGCAGCTGAACTAACAATTTGCCTATATATTCTGATTAGAATATTCCTTTGAACCACAGATAAAACGTCCAAAGAAAAAACCAGGCCAAAATAGTTGTCTTAAGTTATAACAACAGATAATTCTTCGTTCTCTTCATGCTCAGTAGTAATTCAATATCAGTCTGATTGATATATAGATAATATAGAAGCCAACGATGAAGACAAGTCATATATTATAGTTTTTTCACTATTTTTTGATAAAAAAGTAATTGAGAGCATTCTATATTTTACAAATATTTATGCATCGAAGAATAACCGTGACGAATTTGGAATTAATAACATAGATTTAAAAAATATTATTAGCATATGTATATTATCTGGTTCACACTCTGCTTCAAGTTGATATGCATTGGTCAAAGGATGAGGATAAAGTAATGCATATTATAATAAAAAGATTATGAGCCGACATAGATTTATATTTATAATTTATAATAGTGAAGAAATCGCTACATTAGTGTCAAACTTAGAAAATGGACGTCGATCTAAATTTGCTTCACCAGATGAAACCAGATTCGACAATATTGGCCACATTACAAAAAAGACGATAGTACAAGAATGTAGGATGTGCAAAAGTAATACTATGTATTTATGTAAAAGTAGTGTATTTATCTACACCCCGAATGTTTCGAAAATTTTTTCCTTATAAATGTGTCTATCTTCTAGAGATGTTAGCGACCACAGTGACCCATCTTATTCTATTTACAGCAGCTTGAAATAGATCAGTTGACGTTAGTCCTTTTCTTAAGAAACTTACGTCTTAGTTACGTCTTTTGTATGTAACGAAGCTCGTAATAGATCAGTTGACGTTTGACCAGTCCATTTCCTAAGAGACTTACGTCTTACTAAAGACGTAACAGCTAAGAACTCTTATGCGTATATTGATAAAGATAAGTTGCAGAGAATCTTCCTAAGGCTGTTGAAAGAGCTTCTGGCTTTTTCAATACGAGTTTTTATTTCGTAGCTGTGATCCCAAGTATCCTTAATATTGCAGCCCAAATAGCATATTTTTTCCACTCTTTCTAACGGTGTATTGTTAATTGTAATTTGGGCCGGTGTTCTTACTAATGATCAATATTTTTGTTTTCTTGCAATTTAGTTTTAGATTGTATTTGTTACATGCTTCTACAACGTTATCCATCATCCTTTGGAGCCCCTGCGCACTATCTGCCAGCAACACTATATTGTCTGCATATCTAATGTTGTTTATAAGTTGACCATTTACAGCAATCATATCTTCTGATTCGTCCAAGGCCTCTCTAAAAATGTTTTCAGGGTATAAGTTAAATAATGCCGGTGACAATATGCAACCCTGTCTAACTCCTTTTTCGACTGTGAAGATCTCCGACAGTTCGTTTTCTAATCACACTGTTGCTTTTTGTTGTAGATATAATTTTGAGGTCAGCCTTATATCCTTACCATCGAGTCCTTATGTTTTTAGGATATCGATTAGGTTCCCATGAAGTAATTTATCAAATGCCTTCTCAAAATTAATAAAACATGCATACTGTTGACGTGCCCGTGCAAAATCTAGTGCCCAGCTTTTCGTATATTTGTTATTCTTGGTCATTCCAGACCATTTTACAGCTTGTGAGACGTATTTGAGGTACTTTGCAGTGTTTAGAAAACCAGTGCCAGTCCCAATACTTTAAAAGGAGATATAGTAGTCAGTGAAATCAGGTACTCTTTTTGTTAATTTTTTTAAGTCAAAATAGTAATTTTTAATCAATAATTGCTATCATGACAAGTTAGAAATTGTAATAAGTAAAATTGTAAATATTAGGGATTGGCTAACTATCATATTATTTATTGTTATAAAATTTTAAAATTTATTCTTGACATATGTCAGTTAGAATTATTTTCTTCGTACATTATCTTTCCACCCAGCAGGAAGATTCTTGTAGGCGGCGTCCATTTTAAATACCTTAGGAACCTTCTTGTGTTGTTTTGTCCAGGAAATCCATGAGTGTACCTTTTTAATTTACTTTTTGTAGTTACCCCATTCCAATCACCTTTTAATTCACTCTCTCACGACCCAGCTCTCCAAACAAACCTAGAGTAGCCGTTTGCAAACATTCCGGTTTGTTTTGCTTACCCTATCGCCAGCCCAGCAATCAACAATTGGCGAAGGTCGACAACCCAGTGGGTTTATTCTCCATAAGAAAACCATTTCCCTACCTTCCTATCTTCGCCGTACTACACTTTCTGTGTTAATTTCACTATAGAAAAAGTCACCTTAATTAGTTTGATATCTCTGCAGCTTTGTAGTACACATCTGAATTTTTTCGAGTTTAATTTTTGGTCTCCCTCCAAGTCATTGTACATATTTTGCTCCATTTCCACTTCATTTCTAATATCGGCTGTTGCATTTTTTAATTTTTTGTATTATTTTTATTTAGTATTTATTGTAATACATTTGTAATACTTCCTGTAATAAAAACATATAAATGTAATAAAAATATACGTAGTAAATTGGCATAAAATTTTGAAATAGGAAATTGCTTAATCCTTCCTATTTAATACAATAAACGATAATTTTATTTAAAATTTATTAAGATAAAAAATTGGTAGTTTAAATTAGTGCTATAATTTAAATATTCAATACAAAAATTATTTGCATGAAAAGAGATAAAGATTACAGCTAAAGATACAAAATTGTTATCTAGCAAACATGTGGTTATTAGTTTTGTTATAAATTGATTAATAATTAATACAGCATTTTATTTTCACAGTCGGTATAAAGACGTATGGGTTTTATGATCTTTCTTATCTACACGCGTTTCATAAACTTAATAGTCAGGGATTATGCAATGTAACACTGCATGTGTCCAATATCGATGTTGGAAAATTTCTTATAAAACTGCACACTTACAGAAATATTAAAAAATATTTTGTCTAGATTTTCAAATGATAAAAATACAGTTGCAGAAATTTTTGTATGTCCACTTTACTAAAAAATAAACAGTTTTTATCGTCTAGGGCAGTGGTTCTCAACCTTTTCATCACTGCGGACCACTTGTCCTTTTCAGAACTCTTGGCGGACCACTTAGATATTAATATTAATATTTCCTAATAATAGGCAAAATGAGATGAACACTGAAATTTTACTAATGAATTTATTATTTACAAAATAAAAAAAGAAAATACATAGTGAAAGAAAAAAGGTATATAAAAAACAAAATAAAAAGTCATAGATAGCGCCAAATTAAGACGTTAATGACTCCCTTGGTCTTGCTTCTCACTTGAAAGTTTCTCAATATTTGGATCGAAAGAAGTTAACGCCAGTCTCATAGGAGCATTTAAATTTAGAAACCTATTTCTGTGTTTATTCTTAATGACATATAATGTTGAGAATGATGCCTCACAAAAATAAGTGGAATGAAAAGGAAGAAGAAGTTCCAAAGCTTTTTTACTTAGCAGTGGACTTTCATCAAGTAATCCTATATAAAAATCTGCAACATTTTCGCAGTGAGATTTTATCACTTTTAAATGATCATCGGATGAAATTTCAATAATCATTTTCCTGAATAGACAAATTATTATAATTGTGGGTAGCTAAAAAGGGATCAATCACTCACAGATTATTTTTCCTCACATCTGTATCAGCAGGGAAGTACTTTTTAAAGTAATCTTGAAGCGACTTAATGTAGGACTTAACCCGTGAATGTAAAACGTCCTTATTTAAGCCTTTATTTTCAGAGATATAATCTGAAAACAAGTTGAACATTTTAAACGATCCTTTTCCAGCTTCGGACTCTCATAGCAACAATTTTTTCTTAAATGAATTAATTTTTTTCCAAAGGTCAAATGCGGTTTTACATGGTCCCTGCAGGCCTAGATTCAATATGTTTAGCTGTTCAAAAATATCTGCTAAAAAAGCTAACTGGGCCATAAATACTCCGTCACGCAGTGTTTTCCCTAAATCAGGTTTTTTTCATCAAGATACATACATACTTTTTCTCGAAGTTCATAAAATCTGGCTAAAACCCGGCCCCTGGACAGCCACCTAATTTCGGTATGTAGAAGCAGATTGGAATGGATGGATCCCATGTCCTCGCATAACAAAGCAAACAATCTCGAACTAAAAGCATTACTTTTCATAAAGTTCACGGCCTTTACCACAGTAGTCAAAACCTTGTTTAGGTCGGGTCTTAATCTTTTGGCAGCAACCATTTCGCGATGAATAATACAGTGTGTTAAAACAATATCACGGTTTCCTTCTTTCCTTACAAAACTTGGCAAGCCTGTTTTGTGACCTGTTATTGCCGCGGCACCATCAGAGCAAAGTTTTACACAGTCTTTCCAAGAAAGATTTTTAATTGTGAAATATCCGTCAATGGCTTTAAAAATGTCTTTTCCGGTTGTGTTACATTGCAACCCAATCGAGGTCAGGAACTCCTCAGATAATTTTTTGTTGTCTTTATCTATGAATCGTATATAAACAAGAAGAATAGCTTTATTGGTAATATCTGTAGATTCATCAAGTTGTACAGCAAAAATCTTTGAGGAATGGATTTTCTTTAGAAGTTGGGTTTCAACATCTGATGCCATTTCTTTAATTCTCCTACTAACGGTGTCATTGGAAAGAGGAGTATTTTGCATTTGTTTAGCGTATTTATCACCTAAAATTGCTTTAGTTGCATCTACGATAAATGGTAAAACTAATTCCTTACCAACGGTAAAGGGTTTTTTGGTTTTTGCGATTCTAAGTGAAAGTTGATATGACGCCTTCAAAGCAGCTTTATTATAAGTTGAGTATGACTTAAGGATATTTTTTGACGATTTTAGTTCCGTCTCCTTCCTCATAAAGAAATCTACATGTTTTTCGGCAAAATTTTTATGCTTTGTTTCAAAGTGTTAGTTAATTTTGCCGGCTTCATTGCCTCATTACTTAATACCTCCGCACAAATTACACATTGAGGTAACTGGACACCAAATTCTTCAATGAATGTAAATTCACATGCTATGTAGTCAGCATTGTACTTACGGTTAGCAGCCTTTCTTGTAGGATCAGTTTGAGTTAATATTGTGCTATCACTGGCAATATTACTAGTAGAACATCCTGCTTTAACGTTCTCACTATCCGTCTTCTTAAAAAAACCCGAAAGTTTCATCTGTTTGCTCAGTTGAGTCAGCACTGAGTCACTGAGTAGTGGCGCGATCAAAAACACAGTGGTCGCAGTGTCCTGTACGTACACGACAGCGGCCTAAACTAAACGAATATAATGCTACTATTTGGCGCGTGAGGGAAAATACGCGGAAGATTGAGGTCAATGAACCTGTGTTCAGGCGCGCTTGGTCGTCTGGAAACGTTTTGAATTAAAAAGATAGGCCGGCGCATCAATTTACGTCTCAAGAACCAAGATTTAAATTGATTATTTTATGACTGTTCACTTCGCGGACCACATGAAAACCGTTCGCGGACCACAGTTGGTCCGCGGACCACAGGTTGAGAATCACTGGTCTAGGGTATTATCCGATCGACAAATACGAGAGCCATTCAAAAAATTAGGTTCCCAGGCATTTAAAAAATAGACAGCTTTAATTTTGTTCTTAAATCTCAAAACTTACGCTATTATTCTACATAATCGCCGTTTCTTTTCAAATAATTTCGCATACGATGCTCTAACTTTTCTATCATCTCGTTATAAAACTATACCGCCAAACCATTGAGCAATAAAGTAACCTCTTTTTTGATTACATGATCGGTACTAAAGCGTAAGGCTTTTCTTATTTTCTAAACCCCAGATTTTCCTGTAATTTTAGGAATAGTGATAATCACTTCAACTATGAAGTATATTATACAATTATATTTCCTATTGTCGTGGCGTGAACTGTAGTTAAGTAATTGTGTTTTACATTTGTTTTGTTTCGTTTGTTTCGTAACTCTTGATGTTTCTTGAAGAGGGTTTTTTGGCATTAAAATACCTCGCTTGCCAGACGGATTAGTGAGTTCTGTATCAGCCGCCCACTCTGGGTCAGATGCTGTTCGTAGCCGTCCACTCTGATTCAGATGCTTCTGTTTTGCTAGTTTTGGTCCACACCGGGTATTTGTTTCCCCGGTACCACACATATCTAGGAGGCATTCCCCTATTCGCCAATCGGGGATGAGCCCGATGAAAGACTATACACGGCCCCGAAGTAGATACAAACTGCCTACAATAGAGAAACGTGGAAGAAGGAAGAGGAGGTCTATGTTCAAAATTGGACAGCAACGGCTGTATGGATGGATAGATTTGTTTTGTTAATTAACCCGGGAGTTAACGGGTGTGGCCTATTTGTCCATGCAAGAATGAAAAATGATTGTATTTTAACTGTTATTTATATTATGAGAATGACCTTTTCAGTACCTTGCAATAATTGCTCACTGCAACTAATGGCGATATTTTTGAAAAAAATTATTTTGCGGTTTTGAAATATTTAAAAATTTGTCCCAAAAAACTCCACCCGTCCACTCGTCTTACTTTTGGATGTTAACCCTCCGTTAGTCACCAGGAAAAACTGAGCATCAAGAGTAGCTACGGTGTCTGAGATCGACAAATAAAAAAAGATGGTTTTTGCTATAAAATTCATACAAATATTTTATATTGTGCTTAGAAATAACTAAAAAATATTTTTGAAAATATTTTATTGAAAAAAAAACATACAAAATGAAAAACACTAGTATAACAATATATTGTTCTGAAGCTATTTTCTTGTGGCATTGTAAATTAATTACTATTAAATGGGAATAAGCCACAATTAAAGATAAAAATAGGTTTATTGACGTTTCAATTTCCACTTCGGAAATCGTTCTCAAAATACAAACAGTAAATTAAACAAATTTTGTTTTTTGTTACATAGTGAAAAATTCTTCTAATAATTTAATTTTATCTGACTCATTTATATTGACAATTCAGACATACATTAGGCATTTTAAAGTAGACGACTTTAAAATGATATTGCCAATATTGTTGAGTTGCGCTCCTAGGACGACTTTACTTATAAGATAGTTCATTCGATTACATGAAATCAACTTTAACTTGAGAATATCCGTCAGAAAAAATCATAGCATGTAATTCGTCGTTAAAAAGACAAACACATGACATGGTGACAGTAAAATTTTCCTATTAGTGATTCCATAGTAAATTATGGGGGAAAAACCAGGAAAAAAACCTCATAATACTATCCCGACATTGTAAGTATTTGTTCGTGAATTTAGTTTACCTTCAACAAACATCAAAATTCTGATTTTATATGTTACGTTATTTAAAAAACATAAATGATGTATCCTCTATATGTTACCGACTTACTAATACTGGTATTTTCTTATTAATAACTTCCTCTTTCAATATTGGTAACCAATGTAGTAGGATCTGGTTACCAATATTGAAAGAGGAAGTTATTAATAAGAAAATGCCAGTATTAGTAAGTCAGTAACATATAGAGGATACATCATTTATGTTTTTTAAATAACGTAACATATAAAATCAGAATTTTGATGTTTGTTGAAGGTAAACTAAATTCACGAACAAATATTTACAATGTCGGGATAGTATTATGAGGTTTTTTTTCCTGGTTTTTCCCTCATAATTTACTATGGAATCACTAACAGGAGAATTTTACTGTCATCATGTCATGTGTTTGTCTTTTTAAAGACGAATTACATGCTATGATTTTTTTCTGACGGATATTCTTAAGTTAAAGTTGATTTCATGTAATCGAATGAACTATCTTATAAGTAAAGTCGTCCCAGGAGCGCATCTCAACAATATTGGCAATATCATTTTAAAGTCGTCTACTTTAAAATGCATAATGTATGTCTGAATTGTCAATATAAATGAGTCAGATAAAATTAAATTATTAGAAGAATTTTTCACTATGTAACAAAAAACAAAATTTGTTTAATTTACTGTTTGTATTTTGAGAACGATTTCCGAAGTGGAAATTGAAACGTCAATAAACATACTTTTATCTTTAATTGTGGCTTATTCCCATTTAATAGTAATTAATTAACAATATATTGTTAATATGGTTCTGAAGCTATTTTTTTGTGCATTTTAAAGTAATTGGTATTTAAATGGGAATATGCCACAATAAAAGTTTAAAGTAAGTTATTGACGTTTTTAATTTTCACTTCGAAAATCGTTCTCGAAATACAAACATTAGTTTGTATTAGTACTACGTAATTTTCTTGTCTTGTTCTAAGATTTTTCGGTGGAATAGCCTTTTTTATCCAGTAACTCTATCTTTTCCAATAATCGTTAAGGTATTACTTCCACTTTCTTCTTCCTCATATGCCACATCTTGTTCAGATACCCTTCCGCCATCACGTTCCTCAATTTAATTGATTTTTTTTACTTCCCTTATCGTCAAAATAATTTTCATCTTCGGTAGGAACATAGGGTATAGGCAAGAATTATTCCAACAAACGTTTTTGTTTGGCTTCAAAGGACATCTATAAATAAGAATTGACGAAACTTTACCGATAAAATGCAATAATAAGAGGCTAAATATTCACCTGATCTGCAAGTTATGCCAACAAGTATCAGCTACAGCGTTAGTCGCTACAGAGTCTGGCACCGAACATAACTATAAAACTCGCATAACTATACCCAGACAGATAAGAATGTACACTAACTAACACGAGTTTGGTTGATAGGGAAAGGTACAGAAAGTGGCGATAGAAAAATAACAGTTATATGTAAATCCCGAATAAATAATTCTGTCGTCGGTATGTGAGACCGATAGCGACTAACGGAGGGTTAAGATTCATATACTTCTAATGCAGTTTTTTCGGGTTTTAGCCTTAAATATAATTGGTTTGTGGCTTCTAATGGATTTATTAAATTTTTGTCTGCTCTGTACGTTTACATTTTACTAGTATTTTTCACACGTTTCTTGTCCTCTATTTTGTTGAAAATTTCAACTACTTAAAAAATTTTCACCGATACAATCCGACTTTCAGGGACTCACCAGATGTAAATACTGATGTAAATACCCCTTGGTGAAATCCAGAATTTTTGAATCGAGTACTTTACTTTCGTCTTTGATATAAAGGCGCAATTAAAAAATTGAGATAACTCTATAAAGAAGTAAAAACTGTTAATGAAAAAGTGTAAAATATGATACAGAACAAGAAGCTACAGACAAAAAATCAGAAGAAGAAGAATCTGTTTCAGAAGAGAGTAGATCAGCTTATTATTATGGTAAGGATCAGACGAAATGTAGAAAAGAAGCTTCCTATCCCCTAAATGTTCGTACTCGAGTAAGGATTATAATTACACATTTGCCAGGAGTTACAGCAATGGGTAGAAATGCTTCTACACCTATTGAATGTTTTATGCTGGTTTTTGGTGATTTTCTTCCCATTATCGTAGACATATTCATTCGAGATAACGCACACAAGTATGCTAATAAATATGACACCAAATACATTGATCAGTGTAAAATAAAAGCATTATTGGGTTTACTATATTTGGCTGAATATTTTCTGCTACAATGGCTTTCAGAAGAGTCAGGTTTCTATTGAGATGTCTAAGGTTCTATGATATTATTACTAAAGAAGAAAGAAGAGCGCTAGGTAAACTTGCACCGGTAAGAAGAATTGGTAAAATTTCCAACCAGAAATGCAAAGCTAATTATTCTCCCAGAAAATATATAACACTCGATAAAATATTACTTACATTTTGAGAAAGGTGCAGTTTTAAAATGCATATTTCTAACAAGCCCGGCAAATGCGGTTTGAAAGTATTTTTAACCGTAGATGCTACGACTTTTTACACAACACATTTATAAATTTATGCTGGTACTCAGCCTGACGGACCTTACAAGATTGAAAACTCTACTGGTGGTGTAACCAAAAGAATGTGTTTACATTTATCTGGAACACAAAGAAATATTACAATGGATCGATAGTTTACTGGATATCAGACTGTACAACGTTTGTTAGAATTTCAAGAAACTAACTGTCGTCGGTACTATTTAGTCCAACAGAATAGAATTGCCGCATCAAATAAAAAACATCAAAACCGATCTCGATGTTCATCTGTTTTTGCATTTAATACCGATATTAGTGCATTGTCATATAACCCCAAAAAATCAAAAAATGTATTGCTTTTGTCCTCTATTGATTCTTGACAATAAAATTAATAGAGCAACTGAAGAAGAAGCAAAACCAGAAATTATTACATTTTACAATCTGACAGAGGTAGGAGTAGACGTTGTTGACCGCAAAATATCATTGCTCCCGTCAATGCTTTTGTAAAATACAAAATAAACAATCCAGAATGAGAATTTAAAAATTGCAGAAGATTATAAAAAATTTAGAAATAAATATGACAAAGGAAAATATGGGAAGGAGAGCTTTGAACCCTCATTTGGCTAGAGTTGTCCTGGTTATGTATGGAGCATATTGTAGCATGTTGCTCTGAGTGCAGAGATAAGAATTTAGGGTTAAATTCAAACTTTTTTATTTTGTGCAGAAAATTTTTCTATTTTTTGTTATAACCAAATTTATGTAGCTTAATATTTGTATTTTAATAAAATAGATGTAGAAATTTTGGAATACATTTATTTTTACCAATCAGTGCTAATAAAAGTTAAACAAAGCAGAAAATGCAAGGTTTTAGATTAATTGCCATACCTATTTTTTGAAAAATAAAACAAAACGAAAGTACAATGCCACAAAGTCATTAAGTAAGATATAGGTAAACCGACAAAATATTTAAAAACAATATGTGAATGTTATCTGAAATTTGTAGGTCATTTAAATTTTGGTCCTGATAAACCCCACCCGCCCACTGGTGAGATTTTCAGGCCACTCGTCTACTGCCGAGTTTTAAGTATACTGTGATGGATTTTAAAAGCTACTCTCACCCCACTTGTATGTAGAGCTTAGAAATTTGTATTTCCGAGTTCAAGTAAGATATCAAGATAAGTCATGGGCACCTTATATATTTTGTAAGACTTGTGTAATGTTATTAATAGCTTGGTTATAAGTAGAGACTGGATTATATGCAAAATGCATGTGCATATATATGCAGTATATTTGTGGGTTTCTTTATAAATGCATATGCTAGTCATATTTACTTGATTAAGAGCATATTGCCACATATTTAAAAATACCACATAGATAAAATGGTTTTATATACATATTTAGATAATAGTTTCTTTTAATTATTCATAGCAGGTACTAGGTAAGGTAACTACGAAATAATTTTATTACAAATATCTACTAAATCTACAAGCTTTATTGTTTGAGAAAACCCATCTGGGAATTATTTATCAAAAAATAGGGTCAACATGCAGCTAGGTATTATACAGTTAATTCGTTTTTAAATTCTCTTTACCAGCTGGCAAAGCAACTCGTGATTGTGAATATTGTGATTTATAAAATAAAAATAAATTCTTTTTTTAAAATATGCCGAAAGTAGCCAAACAAAAATCAAGTCTATTGCGGAGTTGGGTTGGTGGCAACAGTGAAATGAAGATTATAGAAAATGACAGTGTTTTCTGTACTATTTGTGATAAAAAGCTGAGTCCACTTATATTTTAACGATTCAAAAATTTAATTTAAAATTTAATTTTTGCAAGAAAATCGGTACACCTATACTATAGATGTAAGAGTTTAACTATTGGCGGCAGTTTTAGTTTCGAGAAAAAAAATATAAGTAATCTTAAAAATTTGAAGTCCATATTATTGCATTAGACTCCTATTTACTAAACCGTTTTATTACAGATTCCATGTAAAAAAAATTCCAAATTTCCCAATACCTGAAAACGGCTCCCCACCAATATAAACTATCCAAGGACTTCAAGAAACCACGCTAGCAGCTTCTACGGAACAACATTATTCAAAATCGTCACACATCGACGGGGCAAGAAATGTTTGCAAAAGATGTATACTATTTTTTTGTAAGCTGCAATATCCCACTGTACAAATTGGATAGCAAGGTGTGTCAAAATTTTTTGAAAACATATTGTAAACAAGAAAACACTGAAAACTTTGTTTTCAAACTTCCACAAAATTTATTTTAAATCTTATCACTACAGCTGTTTCGGTTGATTGCCTTTCTCAAGTGATCTATTTTTGGCTTGGGTTTACAAATTTTTAGTCTCTAATGAAATAGGTTGAGGAGGGAAGAACTGTTTGTCTCAAGTTGGTCATTCAGAATTATATCTGTGTGTTTTAATTTGTTGATTTCCATAGATTCTAACAAAGATATCTTAAGGCATTTATTTTGAATGTGAAGAATTTTAAATTTGTCATTAAAAGAATGATTATGATCTAGAAGGTGAAGTTCGTATGTCGAATCTGTTTTTCTATTCTTGAAAGCCCTTTTATGTTCTGCTATTCGTTTATCAAAGTTTCTACCAGTTTGACCAATGTAAGTTTTTGGGCAGTCGCCACATTGAAGTTTGTACACACCACTATTTAAGTGTTTTTTATTTTGGCTCTTGTTATTTTTAATATATTTGCCTAGTTTGTTATTTGTTTGGAAAGCTGGTGTTATTCCTTTCTTTTTTATGTGTTTGGCAATTTTTGTTGTTATTTTGCCTGTATATGTAATCGAGCAGAAGGTACTGGGTTTTTCTCTGGTGGTGGAAATACATCCCGTATTCAAACAGTTTTTATATTGGTGGAGATACGTAGACGACGTACTGGTATGTTTCACAGGAACTAACAGGCAACTCGACCAATGTTTATCGTATATTAATTCATTTCATAGTCATATTGAATTTACAATAGAAACAGAACAAAATCAATCCATAAATTTTTTAGATTTAAAAATTAGCAGACTTCAAAACAAACATGACTTCTCCATATTTCATAAACTTACCCATACTGATACGACTATACACAATTTATCATCCCATCCAACACAACATAAACTTGCAGCTTATCATAGTATGTTACATAGATTAACAGAAATTCCGTTGTCAAAATACAACTTTGAGACAGAATTAAATATAATTAAGCAAATAGCAGTAAACAACGGATACAACGAACAAACAATTAATAAAATGTTAAATCAAAAACTACACAAGAAAGCCCTGAAATTAGTATTTCCACCACCAGAGAAAAAACCCAATACCTTCTGCTCGATTACATATACACGTAAAATAACAACAAAAATTGCCAAACACATAAAAAATAAAGGAATAACACCAGCTTTCCGAACAAATAACAACCTAGGCAAATATATTAAAAATAACAAGAGGCAAAATAAAAAACACTTAAATAGTGGTGTGTACAAACTTTAATGTGGCGACTACCCAAAAACTTACATCGGTCAAACTGATAGAAACTTTGATAAACGAATAGCAGAACATAAAAGGACTTTCAAGAATAGAAAAACAGATTCCACATACGCACTTCACCTTCTAGATCATAATCATTCTTTTAATGACAAATTTAAAATTCTTCACATTCAAAATAAAGGCCTTAAGCTATCTTTGTTAGAATCTATGGAAATCAACAAATTAAAAAACACAGATATAATTCTGAATGACCAACTTGAGACAAACAGTTCTCCCCTCCTCAAGCTATTTCGTTAGAGACTATAAATTTTTAAACCCAAGCCAAAAATAGATCACTTGAGAAAGGCAATCAGCCGAAACAGCTATAGTGATAAGATTTAAAATAAATTTTGTGGAAGTTTGAAAACAAAGTTTTCAGTGTTTTATTGCTATATAAAATGAATTTCCATCAAGTAACGGTCGAATCCATCAATTACATATTGTAAAGTTGATAATAAGTCAGTACAGGTACCAAGTTCTTCAACTCTTTGCAAAAAAATATGTGAAGGCAACTTACAAAGACGTTATTGAATGTATTTAAGCCGAGTAAGAGATGAATATCTGTGGATATCTGTCGATGAGACTACTGACTGATTGGAGTTTTAAACAGTTCAGCTGATGACTTTAATAAGTCGTATTTAATCAGCGTAAAATGCTTAGAAAAAACCAACTATGCAACAATTGTTCGATTTGTTAATAAATCTATGACAAATTTCTTATGCATATTGCATATAATAAAGGCATATTTGGTTTCTTTTTAAATGCATGTTGCATGCATATTTTAACCATTTTTTAGAGCATATAATCCAGTCTCTAGTTATAAGTTAAAAAAGGTCGAATGTGGTTTTAGTACCAATTATATAGAGAGAACCGACAGCCGTGTTATAGATTGTTAATTTATCCAAGAATACTGTGCAGTATCGCCATTGACCATCAGCTATTCCACCTCCTTTCGAACATAACAAAAATCTTTCTATCCCAAAAGTACCAAAGACTTTGATTGTGGATAAAGACTAACTTGAGTGGGAGAGAATAAGAGAGATACATCACTGACCTTTTTGACGATGTTTCTAGATAAAATGCTCCAAATACTGCCTGTGACAACCAGTTGGACAGAGGTCCCAATATACTGTATTCGGAAGTCGAAAAGGCAATACAGCAAGCCAAAAACAATAAAGCACCTGGACCAGATCAAATCCCTGTCGACTACTTAAACTTTTGGATGAGGAAAGCATTGCCTGCTTAACCACTTTCTTCAACAAAACTTACAACGAAGGAAAAATACCAGATGATTGGTTAGAGGCACTGTTTATAACATTACCAAAGAAAAGCAGGCCCACCAAATGCAGTAATTTTAGACTAATTAGTTTGATGAGTCACACACTGAAGATTCTCTTACGAATTATACAAAACCGAGTATTCCTTCTATGCGAAAGTAAGATGGGTGATATGACTATTCTGTATGCGCGTTCTATTACAAAAAAGTTGTGAATTCCTAAAGAATGTTTATGTTTGTTTCATCGACTTCAAGAAGGCGTTCGACATAGTCCAACACAATACACTTTTCGACTGCCTACGGGCAGCAGGACTTGACCACTATGATATAAGACTGCTGAAATACTTATATTACAATCAAGTAGCCTCTATCCCAATTTTTAGACAGTCCCACTAAAAAAATACCCATCAAACGTGGAGTACGGCAGGGTTGTGTTTTGTCACCCACTCTTTTTAATCTGTACTCTGAAGAAATCTTTAGAGAGGCTTTGGATGACAGACAAGAGGGAGTAAGACTAGGTGGAGAAGTAATCAACAATATTAGATACGCTGACGATACAGCCACTCTTGCAGAAAGTTTACAAGATCTCCAAACATTACTAAATCTAGTCAGTGAAGCAAATTATCCGAGAGGCCTAAAAATCAACATTTCAAAGACAAAGTGGATGGCAGTTGGAAAGATCCATATAGATCAAGGTCTGCTTTCTCTTAATGGAGAAGAGATAGAAAGGGTAAACCATTTCAAATACCTTGGTAGCTGGTTAAATGTAAATTGTAACTCTGATGAAGAGATAATATCCAGGATCGAAATATCACGTAAGGCTTTTATGACCTGGAAACCAGTTTTATGCAACAGAAACCTGTCAATGAATATTCGTAAGAAGGTCCTGAAATGTTATGTGTGGTCGATCCTATTGTATGGTTGTGAGACATGGACGTTAAAAACCACAATGCTAAACAAGTTAGAAGCATTCGAATTGTGGTGCTATAGACGAATCCTAAAGATATCGTGGGTTTCGCACACTTCCAATGAATATGTTCTTCAAATGATCAATTCAGAACGTCTGCTCATAAACACCATAAAGAGGAGAAAAACAGAATACTTCGGCCATATAATTAGAGGACCTAAATACCATTTACTTCGCCTTATAATACAAGGAGAAGAAGTTCAATACGCATTAAAACAGACAAAAGGGAAAAAAGCCACAGGTCCGGATGAAATCCCGATTGAGTTTCTTAAACTGATCGATGATGAAATGATAGACATTCTAGTAGAACTTTATGATCATATTTATCAAACAGGTATTTTACCAAAGGAGTGGTTAGTATCCACATTCGTAATTATTCCCAAAAAGCAAAATGCAAAAGAATGCTCAGAACACCCTACAATTGCATTAATGAGCCATGTTTTGAAAGTATTTCTACGAATAGTCCACAACAGAATTTACAGAAAGCTGGATGATGAAATTAGTGATAGTCAGTTAGGCTTTAGAAACGGCACGGGAACCAGGGAAGCATTGTTCGGTATAAATGTGCTCATGCAAAGAAATCTGGATATGAACCAAGACATGTATACATGTTTTATTGATTTTGAAAAAGCATTTGACAAGGTACAGCACAATAAACTAATTAATATTTTAAAAATGAAAAACATCGATAGCCGCGACATCAGAGTAATCTCGAACCTCTACTGGAACCAGAAAGTCAAAATAAAAATTGAAAATCAAATGTCGGAAGAAATAGAAACGGCTGAATGAAAAGTGTACCATATATGGTATTAAAATGAACTTAAAGAAAACAAAATTCATGGTCATTACAAAACATCCAAAAGACAACGAGACACTCCATATTAATAATATCCAGATAGAAAGGGTAGATAAATACAAATATCTAGGAACATTGGTTAGTCAAAACGCAGAACAAACGCAAGAGATTAAAAGCCGTATAGAAATAGCAAGGGCAAAATTTGTAAAAATGAAACATCTATTGTGTAGTAGAGACCTAAGAATGGATCTAAGGATAAGGTTATTGCGCTGCTACATTTTTACAACTTTGCTATACGGATCTGAGGCATGGACATTGAAACAACTGGAGATTAAGAAATTGGAAGCTTTTGAGCGTTGGTGTTATCGAAGGATGCTACGAATAGCATGGGTAGACAAAATTACCAATATTGAAGTCCTTGATAGGGTTAATAAGAGGGAAGAAATTGTACAGACAATTAAGAGGCGGAAACTTGAATATTTCGGTCATATATTAAGAGGTCCTCGTTATGGGCTACCACGTTTGATTATAGAGGGCAAAATAAAAGGTAAAAGAGATGTAGGAAGAAGACGAACCTCCTGGCTACGAAATCTAAGGGAATGGTTTAGTCTGAGCTCTAGCCAACTATTTAGAGCTGCTGTAAGTAAAATAAGAATTGCCATGTTGATATCCAACCTTCCTTAGAAGATGGAACCTTAAGAAGAAGATAATACAAGGAAAAGTGGAAGGAAAGAGATGGATTGGTCGAAAGAAACTTTCATGGCTGCGTAATATTAGACAATGGTGTGGTTCCACAGTAAAAGAATTATTTCGCGCAGCAGCCGACAGAGAAAGGTTTCAGGAAATTGTAAACATGATGACGGCCAACGTCTGAATACGGACGCGGCACCCAAAGAAGAAGAAAGACTAACTTGAAAAATTCAAGGTTTCATCCTGGTGATATACAATTTGTCCGGGACATATATGTCCCAGTCGGACTCTTTTGGAACACATATGTGGGACTATAATAACCCATCAGACATAAAATTATTACTTTATTTTAGTAAAGAAAAATCGAAAATACAAATAAAATCTCATATTTTGAAAACAAAAGGACTAAAACTAAGATCAATATTTAATGTAAATGAAAAGGTATAAGACATGTTTTGCACAAGGGTAAATTGCATCTCTGACATAGTGTGGTGGTTGGTTTTTCTTTTTTCTCAGAACATCGTTGGCATCTTCTACGGGTCTTGCCTTCGATAGGTAAATGATGACGTAAAAAATGACGTTGAACATTTTTTTGTTTCTTTGCTGGAGGACGTCCAAGTGATGTCGAGGCTTTTTTTAACAGTAGCATGGCTTCTTCTCATTGAAATAAGTCCCTGAGCTACACTAATTAAAAAAGGCAAAAATTGTGTTTTTTCTTTCCTTTTTAGATCATTGTGTAATACATGAAAATTACCAACACCCATCATCAGAAATTGAAAAAGTACTTTCTTCCACCATTTGGTAGACTTTCTATCAAAGTCATATAAACCCAAAATATGATCTTTTAGGTCCATGCCGCTCATTTTCTTATTGTACATGTCGAGCAGTTCAGGACATCGCACATTCATTTTAGGATCATCCTTCATTTTTTGTTTCACTTCTACTTGCTGATCTCCAAAGTAATTGCTTACTACTAACAAGTCTTTAGTATCTTGCCATTCCTTTAAATCTTTAACTTCATGAAGGGCCATCTTCACGAGTTAGAGCTTCCCTCTTGGTATAAAAGTAAGAATACTGCTGTGTAACGTCTTCTCTGCCCTTTTTTTATGGAAGCAAGTCACAAATAAGTAGTTCAGAGATATAAAGATGAATTAGAAAATACTGACCATCATTAAATTTTAAAAGCTATAATACTTTGGACACATTTACTAAATGGGTATAGTTACGCCCTCCATCCAGCCATCTCACAAGTAAAAATATTTGGAAAGCCATAAAGAAGATAATCATCAGTGGCGAAGCTTGATGAAAAATTTTGGGTAGACAGTTTTAAAGGAGTAATCCTTATTTCAGAAATGAGGAAAATAAAACAGAATATTTTTTTAAATATTTTATTTTCGTAAACAAGTAAACACTACAAAAACATGAAGACATTTTTTAAAACAAAAAATAAACTTAACTATAATGCTTATTCGCTAAACAATAAATATTAAATTTTGTTATATATTAAGTCAATTTTTTTATTTTTATTATTAGCAAAATAGTCAATAATTTGTACTTTCATTTCTTGAGTAATTGAGTGCACCATATCCTTTTCAATGCTTAAACTGGATAATGAGGAAAGTCTTTCAGTAGTCATTGAATTCCGCAAATATGTTTTAATTCTTTTTAAAGTGCTCATAGATCTTTCAGATGAGGCCGTTGTTACAGGAATGGTCAAAAATAATTTTAGTAACTTATACCATTCAGAAAATACTTCTGTTAACTCGTTGTCAAAAATATATGAAAAAAGATGGTAACGTTCTAAATGTTTTTGTTCATCTGAATCAATTACAATCAACTCGTTTTCTAATTTTCTTATATCAAAAGTTTCAGGATATACTTTATCTAGAACAACTAAGAGGTTTTTTGGAAATTGTTTATTATAATTTACAAAACTGTGTTTCTTTAGTAAGTTGACGAAAGAGAGTAAATGGGTGTCTTCGAATCTTTGTTGTAATTGCGTACATATTGTATCCAGTATTTCAAGACCTATTGTTTTAAAATTTTTTACTGTGTTAACATCCAGAGTTGCTTGATTTGGTTGCTTAATATTGGTGCCTCATTTACGCATATTTCAATTGTATTGTCATTTCTCAGATTTTTAATATTTTGTGTTATTTTATGTATTTCTTCGACACATAAGCCTTTTTTTATCATTTATCATTTTTTATATCATGAATTTATCATTTTTTATATCGTTGGAATGTAAAACGTGAATAATTTTTTCTGCAAGACTATTTGCTGTTTTATTACTAGACACGCCATAAAATCCCATAACTTTTTCACATATGTCTTTTTTGTACACATACCTTAATATTACACTAAACTGGGATTTGCAGGATACATCAGTTGTTTCATCAGCCTGAACAGATATAAAGTCCGCTTCTTGCAAATCTTTAAAACTTTTCTGTGTGATAATACATTCCACCGATTCTATCAGTTGATTTTGAATTTCACTGGATGTGCCTTTAAAAATGTTACTGGCTTCTAAGTGATCACCCATATTAGATTCTTCCAGAGCAAGTAGATCTAACACTTCCAAATAATTTCCTACAAATATATCAAATATAGTTCATGAAAATTCTAGAGTTGAGAGTATTTTATAATAAAATATATTTTTGCAATAGTAATGTGATTAAAATTTAGTAACTTCTACTCACCTTTATTTTTTGATGTACCAGTTTTATCATGTCCTCGTAAAGCTAATTCTAGACAAGCCAAAAAACGAACTATATCTATTAAACGACCGACAATTTTGCGATTTTTAACAACACGCTCGTTGTGACGTTGGGCATCAATTTTTTTTCGTGGTCAATTGCATAATCTATTAGAACTTTTCCCAACAAATGGAACATTTCATGCGACGAAATATGATTTTTTAAGGTAGCGTGTCTGCTAGCTTTGTCCACAAAATTTTTTATAGTATCTATTCCACTTCCAGTCCAAGATGAATCGTCTCCAAATAACACAAGGAAAACAATATAATTTATTTTCAGTTTCGCCGCCGCAAAGCCATATAAACTTCTCGTACCATTTATGATTGAAATGTCTTGTTGTTTTTCTATCTTTTTATGATAAACTTAATTTAGGTCGTTTTTGACTATTTTTTCAATTTAATTTTATCTTCTAAGTTAAGCGCCGAAAACAAATTAATTCTCTTTTTTTAAAAACACGACGGGGTCGAAATCAATTGAATCCATGATAAACTGTTTAAAAAAGGAAATAGATCTATTGAACGATCTTAAATCACCTGTCCGAGATGAGTAAAAAAAATTAAATAAGATTTCCACAAGTCGTCATAGCATTAAGAGCGTAGGCGCAAAATTTCGAGCCAAGGCTTTTTAAATACATTCATTTTTTTCGAATCCTGAAAAAACTATTAAACATTTTTGAAAAATTAAACGCAGAGTAAAATATTACATTATTATCGAGGGCCGAAAGTCCATTAGAATAAACAAAAAGTTTTTTTTTTGAATGAGATGTTTGAAATTAAAAATCACATTTAATTTTCTCTTCTTTTTCAGCCCTGTAAGTTACTAAAATAAACATAGCAGTTTTCAGGGACTTTGACTCTTAGTAATAATTTAATCTTTCATTCTGCGTTTAAATTTTTTAAAAATACGTATTAGTTTTCTCACAAGGCCCGTTTTCACGCTACATCTTATTGTACGTTTTGTATGATAGGACAAATCCTATACAATAAAACGTGGCGTGTAAACAGCCAAACGTACGTCTTATCGAATCGAAATGAAATCCAAATACGTTGTGTGTATACACTGGACAAAACGTACGTTTTGTCGTACGTTTTATATGACCGACAAAACGTACAATAAAACGTAGCGTGAAAACGGGCCTTCAGGGTTCGAAAAAAATAGTTGCATTTTGCATTTAAAAAGTATTGGTCCGAAATTTTGCGCCTACCCTCAGCATTCTCCAATAAATCAAATAAATATTGTTGAAAACAATGAAAACCCGCGCGACACATATCAAGGATTTAATTTGGTCCGTTGTGCTAGACAAATCAGAAATTGTCTCTTCGGGGCATAAATTTCGCCATCCTCGGTATATGCCGGAATCGTTCCGACTGTGAGAAATCCCCGCGTGTAATAGACAAATATGGTATTGTCTTTATAGTATACGCACCAATCGCTAAAGATTTTTTGTCCTAGTTTTAGAATTTGTTCAGTTTAGTTTTAATTTTTCTGTAATAATAGTGCAGGCTTTTAGTACGTTTGGTTAATCTTAATTATTTTTAAAGACATTTCTAAAAATATTCTGGGGATTTTTCTATTTGGGTAGACATTGTCTACCTTGTCTATTCTTAAGCTTCGCCCATGATAATCATCCACACATTGAACACAACATCTGTGCAGCTTTTTCGTACTGTTGCGGGCGAGAAAATGATTAACATGATGATCGCGAACATTTGTCACGGATGGGCACACCAAGAAGAATTGCTGGCATTACTATAACATCAACACCCCACGTGGTAACCAGCAATTTTGCTTACGCCTACATGTCTTGATAACATACGTATGTCATCCTTTTCAATAGTATAAAAACTTTAATATCAGCCAATCTCAGGCTCTAATTTAAAATTAAATATATAACTAGTTCTAATGAAAAACGAATGAGAGGATTTGTTATCGATATTATTTACTTAAATACTTTTGCGATTGCAACTATATTTCTTTTATTAAAACGTGCAATTCGAGCAAATTTTTATAAAAAAACCGTTAAGCTGTATTAACGTAATAGTAATTGATTAATTTACTACGTTCGGTAAATGTCTAATAACCTTTTGAACTGCTTAATCAATATAATTATAGCAGTTTACTCGTTTGATATGAATTATCATTTAGTTTAACAGAAGTATCAGTTACAATTATAATTTAGAAAATAGTATGACATTTTTGCCATTATATTTATAGAACATTTTCAATAGCGTAAGGATCACTCCACTTTTAATCGTCAAGTCTCAAATCGTCCTCTTTTTGCGTCAACCTCGTAACTGCGAAGAGCAAATTTTTCAGGAGAGCAAAAAAACGTATGTTAGTGTCGTGAAAATGTAATAATTTTAATTACCTGATAGTAATACAGATGATTTAAATAACAATTACTTGATGCATTTTTTTTATTGTAACTAATATTTTTTCAAAATATTACCATGTTTGTTATTTATGAGGTTGCCGTTCATAAATTTTTATTTAATATAGTGCAGATACCAGTTTGGTGTTTTAGGTCTCTAATAATAGTCGAATCAAAGACTAAGTAATTTGAAAAAAAAAACAAATCAATAACATTTTTAGATATATTTATGCACGATTATTACAAAAAAAAAACAAAGAATAATAATTCTAAAAAAAAACTTATCAATTTAAAAAAAACACTTATAGGTACACACACACTGTTATAAAAGTTGTGGTAATCACTTAATAGAACTACCAGCTTTTTTAAGCCTTTAAATTTATACCAGCCTTTTTAAGTTTTGCAGATCATTATATTTTTTTGGTTGTAAAAGTATGGGACCACTGTAAAGTGAAGTTATTAAAATATCATCTAGTTACGCTTTTCTGTTATGTGACAGTTATTAATTATCGTCCTAGTTTAGTTTATAAAACATGCTAGTGTTAATATATTTTAAACACTTTATATCTGTAACACATGAATCACAGGCTTTACAACCTGGTCTTACAGATTTATAATAAGCAACTTTTGAGTAATCTTAAAAAAAAATGTGATCAATATAGACCACTCTGTATAGCTCTGATGAATTTCTCGTTTCTTTAATTAACCGAACAAAATCTGCTGAAACATATAATTCTGAGATTTTTTTTTTTTTTCGTTTTTTTTGTTGAGTGCACAGAATCGCATTCCTTTTGTATATGCCCAACTGCAAGGTATTTTTAATAAAAAGCACGTGGTGGTCGTGTGTATTAACGTATAAAAATTTTTTTATACCTTAATACACACGATCACCACGTGCTTTGTATTCAACAGGTATACTAGCCACTCCTGGATATCTCCACTTCATGGTTTGTTCCAGTTTCACTTTTTATTTTTAATAAATTATTGCTTGATATTTCAAGGCAATGTGTTGTAATGCATTAGACAAGTTAATGTTGCGATTCTGTGCACTGAAACCATCAGTGAATAGTATAGTTGGAAGACTTAAATCTACATAAGTTTCCAACAAATGTGAAACACAAGAGGCAAAAATATTTGAATCCATATCCCCTTCCCCCCGATGCCAGACATAGCAATGAACTTGATAATTTTTCAAATTATAAATTGTAAACTGATGCACAGCCAATTCTTGTTTAAAGCTTAATTCTCTTGCAGCTATGTGAGGTACCAGTTGTACTGCCTGGACGTCCAAAGTGTAAGCATTAATTTCACCTTTCAAGGCCTGTTCTTTGTCTATTTCCTTTTCTTTTCTCGTCCTATTTTTTCGTCTATGTAACAATCATATATATTTTATTCAATGTTACCATTTTTGAAACTAAAACATAGAACACACTGATTCTCTTTAGGCTTGTATAGGCATACAGTTAATGAGCGAACCATTTTTGAGAAACATAAATAAGATACTTGTTCACTTAAAGCAATATTATTTTCCTTTAAAAACTGCACATCAGTATTATAAATTTCTCTAAAGGCACTTCTTACTTGTTAGGAGTAATGTGAATCATCCATTTTTGGTACACATTTTAGGAAGTTTTTAATATGGTTTCTTTTCTGTTTATTTGTTTTACGAGATCGCTTATTTGAGTCTGATGTTTTAACATTTTTTGGAATCCCAAATTTATTACTAGATTTAATCCAGTTGAGAATTGACCATTCACCTAAGCCAAATGTATTGTTTAAATTTTCTTGTAAACAGGTACTAGTTCATTATAAATCATTAATTTCTCGCCTATAGTCAGTGTCATTTTTGTGCGTCTTGCTACTGAGCATCTTTTTACAAGATTTATTTTAATCACTTTACGTTGTTCCCAAATTAAATTGTTCCAAAACACATGAAATAAATCTTTTCGTTGTGCTTCTGATAAAACATTTACTCTTTTTGCATTTATTATTCACTTGCCGGTTTAAGTATTCGTTTTTCCCTTTTCTCTAATCCAGTTCTTTTACCTTTGACCCTTTTAAAGCTATAATATTCTTTACCTCTTTGTTAAGCATTTTTATTTTTGTATATTAACCAGTTGTCCTCATTTCCTTGTCCTTTCTTTCTTCTCTTTCTTGTAACCAAGGCAGAAGTTTCATTTAATCTGCAGTTCATATCTTCAGAATTACTTGAATCTTTATTTGCATAATCTGAGGCTTCAGGGTGATATAACGTTGACGAATTACTATCACAATTATCTGAACAGTTACCATAACTATTAATATTATTTTCGACAAACAAACCTGTTTTATCGTCTAAAATAAGTTTGTTACCGTGCTTAAAACTTTTTAACTATTCCTAACGTTTGTCGTTAATAATAGTGTTGGCAGAATAAAGTAGGGAAACTTATTATCAGTAATTAATAGTTTGGAGCAGAAACTTAATGCAAGCAGTGCAGTTACGAGTTTGATATGATAGATTTTATACCCTTAAAGGCTAATAATAGCAGTTACGAGATATTTCTAGGCACGCAGATGATTATTTACAACAATATTATCAACAAAACAACAAAAATGAAAAGTGTACATACGAGGTTGACGCAGAAACGGGACGAAATGCCAATTACTTCCAGATAGATGACCAACATGGATATTGCATAGGAGAAGTCTAATATCACTGATAAAAAAAATCAACTTTTTTTTGTGACATGGATAGAACATGGTGTTTATTATGTATAATATCATCAGAAAGCCGAAAATAAACTTAAATGTTTTCTATCACCCACACTTTATTTGCTACGAAGAATTGTGCATTGTAGTGGAATACATCAATTTTAGTATGTTCTTTTCAGTACGCTTGCCTAAAAATATTGTGACATATTGAGATAATTTACGACGATACGTACTCGCTGGAACATCAGAGATGAATGTCCAACAATAATCTGCCAGCAGACTAGGGCTTTATTTACCTTAGTAACTCTTTTTCATGTTAGAACAAGGAACATGGTACGTTCTAATAGAATGTTTTGGTGGAATCGTTCTTCATGTTCATCATTTAAGTACGTATATTTTCTGAAAATAAATTAAGACGAGCATCCAGAAGATGCATTTTTAGAGACTTGTTTCATTATATGTCTCTGTACATAGTAAGTAATTTAGTGACAAGTTCTTTGCAATTGTCAGTTTTGATTTTGTGAAAAAAATTAATCACAACTATTTTACCCCTTTCGAGTCCGACGGGACGTATGTATCCCAGTTATGAAATCATCAAGTCTCTTGGTCTAAATCTAAACCATTTTACATGAATTTTTCTAGTAACCGACTTTTTAAGAACTTAACATCAGTTTTGAAAGAATAATTTGTGTAAGCGACAACATTACAAACCGTTTTCGTGCTGTGTTTGCTTGTGATGTTGATCAACGCGAATTTGTTTTTGTGAGTGGGGCTACCTACAAAAAAATGTAAATATATTCAGTAAAACCAATATCTTGTTTTAGGGGTGAAATATGTCCCAACAGAAGTTTATGGTTGGTTATACGTGTCCCAATAGTCTTGTTTTGTTCTTGATGAGTAGAAAAAAATTGACGCAGAAAGAGCTAGGAGGAGGCAGCAACCATTTTTGCCAGCGATACTGAATAAGAAGTCTAATGGCTCCGATGATGAAGACTACAATCCATCAGGATGTGAAGGAGACGTAGAACGAGAGTGTCACGAAATAGATTCAGGTTTCGAGGGCAATAAGATGAATGAAGAGAATCAGATGATAAGTGACGAAAGTGAAGAAGAAATCAGTAGTGACGAAAATGATGAAGAAGACGAAGGTACGTACCAACCAGGTATTTAGTTTCATAACGATGAAACTTTTTGTACCACGTTTTTCGGTTCCATCAGAAAAAAAGTCGACTCTACTCTTCCTCATACCATGACTGAAATGAAATATTTCTAAAAGTCTCTCTAGGAGTCTTATTCGACATATTGCACATTGTACGAACTTACTTTTAGAGAAATTTGGAAACGACACCAAGAAAAAAAGAATTCCTACTGATGAACATAAAATTATGATTGTATTGGGTTTCACACTAATCATGGCATACAATCGAGTTCCCTCTTTCAATGATTCTTGGTCACAAAATGATTCTCTAGAATTCTCTAGAATGATTCTGTCTCCGGCTTCTATATAAAATGTAGCTTCTCCATTTCTTAAATTTTAAAGTGTTTGTTTGTCTTTGTTTACTGTATTTGTTATGTCCCAATTTACATTTATAACATTCTATTACTGCTGGATAGGCCACAACTGACGAAATGTCCCTGAGGATGATCTTGTGATCGAAAGTACTTGGGCAAGATTTGATTTACTACTGTGTTCGATAATTGCCTTGTATACCATCAAATATTCTTATTTTATTTACTGCTGTTTTGAATAATTCTTCTACGGCCTGGATTTCTGCGTCCTTGGATTTTTCCTTAAATTATATTTTGTAGGAATGTGTACTTTTGTCCTCTCATCAGGTGGCATAAGTATTCAAGTTTTCTCTTTTTTATATTCATAATAACTTATGGATCGATATTTATTCTGCGTATTACCTCTTCACATGTAATTTTATCCACCCAACTTATTTTTAGTATACAGCGGTAGCACCAGATCTCAAGCTTTCAAGATTTTTAATATTCCTCTGTTTAAGAGTCCATGCCTCAACACCGTAAAGCAAAGTACTGAATACATAGCATGTTAACATTCTAGTTCGTAGATGAATACTTATATCACAATTACAAAATAACTTTTTCATTGTTATAAAAGTAGACCTAGCAATTGCAATAAGTCTTTTTATCTCGTGATTTTGGTCCCTTGTTTCATTGATAAGGGTTCCCAAGTATTTGTATTCGCTTACGTTTTTCCAAGCGGGGTACCGTTTATTACGATACTAGTGTCATGTATTGGATTCTTACTGAAGGTCATATATTTGGTTTTTTTAATGTTCATCCTTATGCCGTAGTTATTACATATCTTATTCATACTTTCAACTAGATGTTGTAGATCTTCCGCTGTTCTTGCCATTATCACAGTGTCGTCAGGATATCCAATGTTATTGATAACTTCTCCATTTACTATTATCCCTTCGTTTGCGTGTGAGAGAGCTTCTTGGCATATTTGTTCGCTGTAGATATTTAACAAGAGCGGTGACAATATACAACCCTGTCGTACTCCTCTACGTATTTCTATTTCGTCCAATGTTTGGTCTTCTATTTTTATTTTAGCTCGCTTATTCCAGTACAGATTTATTATTATTTGCATGTCTCTGGTGTCGATCTTCTTGTATGTATGTACAGCGTTAACAGGCCTTTTAGGCCCATTGCTGGATGGATAATTTCCATCGTTTTCTATTTTTAGCTAACCGCTTCCAATCTCTGATACCCATCTTTCTGACATCATCTATCACTATATCTCTTCATGTCTTTCTTGGTCTTCCTCTCTTTTTTTGTCCTCAGGTACTCTCCAAGCCGGTGACAATACTTACACAAAAATTTAACAAGAAATATAAAAATGTATTTTTATGAAGGAGATTAAGGCTAAAATAAAAAATTGCTCTAAGATTTTCTCGCCTACCAATTCAACTTCTCACCCAAATTTTTCTCTTCTTTGACTTCTGCTTCGAATCCTTTATTAAATTTCTAACAATATCTGTGGACATCAGCAATATTTGCTTGTTGAATTTATTCCAAATACCCTTCATTGATTCTCTTTTTTTTTTTGGTTTGACCTCAAAAATTTTTAATTACAAACAAGTACTTTAGTTTCAGATGAAAACCACTTGACTATTTACTAGCACTGGCATGTGTAAAAATCTACCCCGCTTTTTTGCCTTGCCAGTATAGTCAAGCAAGCTCCTAGCATGCCAATTACTAGCAAATGTGTTTTGCGCTTGCCAGTTACTGGCCTATGCCAGCAACTAGCATATCAGTTTTTTCCAAATTTACTGGCATGTGTGTACCTGGCTTTATCCTCGACGCTAATTGTAATGTCTTTCATATTTGAAAGACGAAATTGTTCATAGTTACCTTATTAATATTGTAATAACGTAATGTAATAATGTAAAAAAAATTTATTTCGGAAAAGTATACAAACGTGATCCTTTTATGAATCCTCGAGTGACAGCCGTCCTTCAGCGTTAAACCAACTTACATTTTTTTGTTAGGAATTTTTCATGAGTAAGAAGTGTAGGATGTGCGTTATAAGCATGAAACACCCAATGTCTGCAATACAGAAGAAAACAAGGATTGCCGTCTTAAAGTAGTTTGTGTAGTAGTACAATTAGATAGCCCCTTCATAGTAGGTAAACAAACATTAAAGATAAATATTACATAGGCAATAAATATTCTACCTCCAGTAAATTACTAACTGTATTACTGATATCACGATTGATTGACACATTTAATATACATCACATATCACATAAAATTTTATTGCGACACCGCAACATGAGAGGCGAAAGTACATAAAAGTTATTTTTGCCGGAAGCTCCTACAAATCTTTTGTAAATATCCGCCCTCTTTAATATGCTGCATTATATTGTTATTATTGCTCTTATCTTTTCATTCATTATTATATACGATACTATAGATGTTAATACTAGGCAAATATTTGTGAAGTGCAAATTTTTATTACAAGTATCTGAGATTACGTGAAACCTTGAACTCAAAAATTTCTGACTTTCAAAAATTGAAACGAATATCTAAATATCGTAAATTCCAATAAATTAGTATATAAATATAGAAGTAAGTAAATAAAACTAAAGTAGGTGTTGTAGTAGCGTATGATTTGTTTTTTATTCTTTTTCCAGTTTTCACTGTTCTTTTTTGAGATTTTTTTTTAAAATATCAATGGATCGCAGACTTTTTCTATTTTTTTTTATTTTTACCATGTCAGGTCAGAAACTGCGTCAGGAATTAGTCTAGTTTCCTGAACTTACATTCTCACCACGAACTCAGATCGGGAATAAGCTCTTTCGTCTACCTTGACTTTCCACTATCATTCGCCCATTCTCTCTACCACTCTACTATCGTTCTTTCTCTTGCATTCTCATGTATATTTACATCCATTTTTCTCGCATATATCCTCGCTTGCTTTTTACACAACAAAACTATCTGTATCGCCGCTCCAATGACATATAGCGCCTCATTCGAGACTGTCCTGTATGCACTAGACACCCTCAGGAGGATTCGCCTTTGCGAAGTCTCCATCAGCTTAGCGTATTTCGCATTGTTTAGTCTCTCAGAGTGCCGTCTCCCTACGGAGGTTGGCAATCATAATGGCTATTTTTATTTTAGAACTTGCTGCTCTAAACAAATCAATCGATCTGCATTGGTACCAATCACGTAGATTCTTTAACCATGAGTTCTGCCTTCGGCCAACAGATCTTCTTCCTTGAATCTTTCCCTGTATTATCAGTCTCAAAATTTCATATTTTGGTCCCCTCATCACGTGGCCTAGGTATTCCAGTTTTCTGGTTTGTATAGTGGTGATTAGTTCTGTTTCTTTACCAACCCTCTCCAGTACTTCTTTATTTGTAATTCTATCAGTCCATGATATTTTCAATACTCTGCGGTATAACCAGAGTTCGAAGGCCTCGATTCTTTTTAAATTACATTTTTTTAATGTCCAAGTCTCAGCTCCATATAATAATATTGAAAATATATAACAGCGAATGGTACGTATTCTGATCTCCAAATTTAGATTTTTGCACGTTAGGAGTGGCTTCATTCGTATAAATGCTGATCTGGCAATCTCTATTCGTCTGTTTATTTCTACAGTATGATCATTGGTTTCATTGATCAAAGTTCCCAAATACTGATATTTTTCTACTTGTTCTATCACGTTACCATTTATTGTCAATAGGTGATGTATATTTTGTGGCCTTTTTGTAATCAGCATGTACCTCGTTTTTTTGGCGTTTATAGTAATTCCCATCTCAGCACTATTTATACTCAAGCTTTCGATAAGATGTTGTAGATCCTCTATACTCGTTGCTATGATCACAGTGTCGTCTGCATATCTTAAATTATTAATTAATTTTCCGTTAACGGTGACTCTCGCTTCGATATTATTGATCGTGTTTTGGAAAATTTCTTCAGAATATAAGTTAAACAAAAGTGGTGATAACACACATCCCTGTCTAACTCCTCTACAGATCCTCATTTCTTCTGAGTGGTGCCCATCAATTTGAACTATGGCACTTTGGTTCCAATATAATGTTTGCACTATATTTATGATTTTACTGTCAATGCGCTTGTTCATAAGTATTGATATTAGTTTTTCATGTCTTACTTTATCGAAAGCTTTTTCGTAGTCAACGAAGCACAAGTGTAGATCAACATTCACATCCCGACATCGCTGAATTAATATGTTGATGGCAAATAGTCCTTCTCGAGTACCCATTCCATTTCGGAACCCGAACTGCGTCTCGCTAATATCTTCCTCTAGCCTTTCGTATATTCCTCTTATGTATTATTTTTAGCAGAACTTTTAAAGTATGACTCATGAGGCTCAGAGTTCGATAATCAGAGCACTCTTTTGCTGCTTGTTTTTTAGGGATGGTTATAAATGCTGACTTTAGCCACTCCTGTGGTATTATTCCCGTATCGTACACCGTGTTGAATAAATCTGCCAATACTTCCAAGTTGTCCTCTTCCACTAGTTTTAAGAGTTATACTGGTATTTCATCTAATCCAGCTGCCTTATTGTCTTTAGAGTTTTTGATAGCATATTTGATTTCATCTATCGTGATCTTCTGTATCTCTAAAGGATTTAATTGTTGTATTTTCTGCATTTCACCTCTTTCATCTTGGAAACATGAAATCATTGTTTAGTACACTACACCAAATAGGGGCAGCGTAGGTTACTACCGACGGGAAAGCTCCATTTAGTACCTTACTTTTGGTGCTTCCTGGGCTTCCAATATTTGGCATCAATCGTATCAACGCTTCCAGATTTCGGTTCGCCTTTTCTACTGTCTTTTGGATGTGTACTCTGAACTTTAGACCTTCCGACAACCAGAATCCCAGATATTTAATTGATTAAACCGGTGCAACCTCCACACCTTCGACTATCAAGTGAAGAGGGGATCTTTCCCGAGCCAATTTGAGAACTCACACCTCAGTTTTTTGAGGTGCTAACTGCTAGCTGTAGATCGGTCTCTCTGATCCACCTACTAATGCGACGCAGGGCTGTATTAGCCGCATTAGCCATGTCCGTTTTCTGACTCGCCTTCGCAACCGCTGCGAGATCATCAGTATAAGATACAAGAGTGCATCCCCTAGGCATATGTAGCGTCAACACCCCGTCGTACAGGAAATTCCACAGAATGGGACTTAACGCCCAGTTCTCTAAGCCTGGACATGATTTTTTCCAATGATGCCGTATTAAAGGCATTCTTGACATCGATCAGGGTATGAGTCACCCATTTCTTTGTATCCTGCGTAACTAAAGAGGTTACTTCTGTGACCGCATCTATGGTGGACCTTTTGGCCATAAAACCATATTGGAGATCGCTCAGCGCATGCTTTTCTTCTAGCTCTCGCTCAAGGCGGCCTTTTATAAGCTGCTCGTACAATTCGGCTATCGAACTAAGAAGACAAATTGGCCGAAATCATACCTCTTCCTCTTGACCTTTACCTTTCGGTATAAGGATAACCTTAACTTCTTTTAACATTGTTGGAAATTGCTTTTGTTCAAGAAGTTTGTTTAGCAATCTCAGAAAAACCTGTGGGTATATTAGTGCGGCGACTCTTACTATTTCCGGCATAACAGCCTCGCCGAGTTCCAACTCAGTGAAAGGTTCCGCATCTACGAAACCAATAACCCTTTCATGCCTATCCTCCACCTGGGGAAAAAGTTCCCGTATTAAAAGGAGTATCTCCTCCCCAGGCAGGGGGTCTTTTTCTTTTCAATTCGGTACAGATAATCTTGAAGCCCTGCTTCCAGATATCCCTTTCGAGATCCTGAAGCAGGTTACTCCACCTTTCTTTCTTAGATCTTCTTATCTAATTCCTGTATTCATTATGCATTCGCTTTAATTTATTTATTCTCTCTTCCAAATCTACTGTGTGTACTCTTCTTAACCTTTTACTCTCTCTTCTTACTCTCATGCCGTTTTTCCTCAGATTTTCAAGCTGCTCGTTCTTAAAATATAATTTTTAAACTAAAAAATCTAATTCCTTTATTTTTCTTTTAACTTCTGATTTGACCCACGGATAGTTTGCCGTGAGATATACTTACAAATAATATTACCTTATTAATTTAAAATAATATACGACAAAAGTTGAATAGAATGTTTATTGTTTGTGGTAGCGATGTTTACATTCTCGCGTTTGAATAGGTAATGTAATGGGTAAGGTCCGCACTCATAATTCATAATGGTCCTTCTCTGAAAATAGCAAAAGTACCGAACGAAAAATTATTCACACACAATAGTCGATTTTCTTTACCCAATGGTATACCTAATTTTTTGAGGTGCGGGTGATCTTCTTCTTCTTCTTTTTAGCCTTCTGTCGTCCATGTTTAGACATAGGCCTCTCCCAACTCCTTCCATCGGTCTCTACCCTGAGCAACATATTTCCAATTTGTTCCGGCTATTCTTTAAATGTCATCAATCCATCT
Source organism: Diabrotica balteata (assembly GCA_918026665.1). Taxonomy (NCBI): domain Eukaryota; kingdom Metazoa; phylum Arthropoda; class Insecta; order Coleoptera; family Chrysomelidae; genus Diabrotica; species Diabrotica balteata. The sequence continues at coordinate 37,534,635 of OU898278.1, forward strand.
CATCTGTGGTCTTCCTCTTGGTCGTTTACTTTCGTAAGGTCTCCAATGTTGTATTGTAGTATTCCATCGTTGGTCTTTCTGTCTAGCAGTGTGGTCCGCGAAGCTCCATTTAAGTTTGGCAATTTTTGTTGTTATGTCCTCGCCTTTTTTGTTGATCTTACCCAGTCGTTTCCATTTTTGTCTGACGGTCGTATACCTAACATTGCTCTTTCCATTGTTCTTTCTGTTGTGGCTAGTTTATTCATGTTTGCCTTGGGTAGAGGGTCCAGGTTTGACATCCATATCTCATGATAGGAAGGATGCATTGGTTGCTGTCTCCTTGTCTATCTGAAACTGAAACTTTCTGGAAACTCCGTTCTGCACTCTAACTTTACACTCGACTCTTGAGAGATCAATATTTGGTTGGTCGTTGATCTTTCTTTACTAAACCCACACTGATATTTACCTATTATGTCTTTACAATAAATCGATAGTCGGTCATAAAGAATATATGCCAATATTTTGTATGTGACGTTTAGGAGGGTTATTCCTCTGTAGTTGTCACATATTGTTTGATCTCCTTTCTGGGGGATAGATACAATTGTACCTACATTTCAGTCTTCTGGCAACTTTATTTGCTTTAGATCAGTTCTACCAGTCTACATATATAGTATACCAGGTTTTTTTTTTTCATGTTTTAAAAGTTCGGAAGCAATGCCATCTGCCCCAGGAGCTTTGTTTTCTTTTAATTTTTGTATAGGAGAGGTCGCTGGTTAAATTATATTGGATAAATAATTATAAAGAAAAAGGCAATATTTGTTTGTACATAAAATTGGCGAAAATAGTAACTATAAATTGTGAATAAATTATGAAATCAACTGGTTTACTCATTATCGTTGTTTATACAAAGAACATAGACTTACCATGTATTCGTACCAGACTGAAGAGTAGGTCGCGATACCGATGCTAGCGTGACCGAGGCTACAGCACAAGACCGGTCAATGATGCATTTCTTTCAATGTCTTACGAAGAAGTGTGTTGAGATTGTTACTAGGGCACAAACCACCCTTTAAGCGTGGGTGGTCAGCTCTTAGGCCATGCCATAAATCAACCACTTGTTTCAATCTTTGTGACACCGAATACAAAAGAGAGCCAAATTCTCCGTACTTACAACATCATAAATGAGATAGCCTGTTTAAGTTTTACGAAATAACAGGAAATAATATATTTAAAAAAGGTCGTTAGAATGCAGCACTAAATTAGATTACATTACAGTCCCGTAACAGAAAAAATATTAACTGTAAAAATGTGAAAAGAATTTGCACATACTTTTCCAAACAGCTTGGATGACCTACCTCTATTGGGATGTTATCTTTCTCTCTTTCGTCGTCAATGTCCTCGAGTTGGATTTCTGATTCGTGGAGCCCTGTCTCACCTCTTATATTTAATCATTCCTCGAAGTTTTCTGCCCACCATTCTAGTATCTGTTAATCTAGTTAATCCTCTTGTAGAACTTTCGCATTTCTGCTTGTGCGTTATAGCTCTCTAGTTCTTTTAGTTGGCTCTCTGTATGCTCTTCTTTTTTTTTAAGTATTTGTTTTTCTTCTCGTCTCAGCTGCCTATACCTTTCCTCTGTTTGTCTCGTTCTTCGCCCTTGGATTCTTCTATATACCTAATTTTTCTTTGCGTTGCTTGTGCGCATTTCTCATCGTACCAGTCTGACCTTGATTGTTTACATTTTTTGCTTTTAGAATAGAATAGAATAGAAATATGCTTTATTGTCACTGAAAATTATTGAACAATTTTATGGACAAAGCTAAAAAATAAATCAGTCAAATAATACAAAAAGTATAAAACAAAAACAATATAGTAAAAAACAGAATAACACAATTTTAAATTAGTAAAATTATTGTATAACCTACATAATTTGTACAGACAACAACAAATGAGACAAATTGTAGCCACTGCTTGGGACACCCAAATGTAATTATAAACAATACTAATTTTGTTTCTTTGTTATTCATTAAGAAACTCGTCAACTGAATAATATGGTCTTTCTGAGAGATAGATTTTTGTCACCTTACGAAACTTAATGAAGGATGTTGCGGATTTAATTTCTCTTGGAAGGTGATTATAAAGTTTCTTTGCACGATATAGAATAGAATTCTTTACTAGCTGAGTGGACGGGATCGGCAAATAAACGTTACAATCCGAATTTCTAATGGAGTAGCCATGGTCAGGTTTATCGGGAAAAATGTTTAGATGCTTTGGAATCAAACAAACCGTTTCCAAAATAAATAAAGAGGGAAGCATCAAAATTCCGTGATTTTTGAAGTAGGTCTTGCAATGAGTTGTTTGTTTGAGACCAAATAGATAACGGATTGCTCTTTTTTGCAACTTAAAAATAGTATCAAATTGGGCCGCTGTACTAGAACCCCAAAATGGAAGCCCATATCGAAGATGGGACTCGAACAATGAGAAATATGCCATTTTGGCAGAAGATAAATTTAGTTCCTTCGAAACAGATCTTATTGCAAAGCAAGCTGAGGCTAGTTTCTTCCTTAAGGAGTCAGTATGCAAGGACCATTTGAGATCACTATCAATGAGAATACCTAGAAATTTCACGGAATTTACGATATTGATTTGGCTCTCATTCAAAAGCAAGGGTTGCATGACTCCTTTATAAGATAATGCTACAGTCTTATCCACGTTAAAGCTAAGTAAGTTGGAGTCTGACCAAGCCTTGATTATAAGTAAATCATCGGTTATAATTGAATGAAGCGTTGAAATATCAGAGCTGCTCCAAGTAATACTGGTATCATCAGCAAATAGAAAAATTTTCCCTTTAATTTTCAAGTAAGTGATGTCATTAATGAAAAGTAAAAAAAGAATGGGACCTAATACTGAACCTTGCGGTACTCCACACTCAATATCTTTACAACTAGAGTCGGTGTCATTTATTCCAACCAATTGTTTCCTACCTACCAAGTAAGTTTTGAACCAGTTCAAAGACACACCCCGAATTCCATAGAAAGTTAATTTTTTTAATAGAATGTCGTGATTTACGCAGTCAAAGGCTTTGGAATAGTCGCAGAAAACGGTGGCGGAGGAGAGGTTACTGTTTAGTGATAGATATACATTATGTAACACCGAAAATATGGCATCACTAGTGCATTTATTAGACAAAAAGCCGAACTGATTTTGCGATCAAATATTATATTTAAGGAGAAAGGGCATAAGTCGAACTTTTATAAGTCTTTCAATAATTTTTGATAGTGCTGGTAACAACGCAATAGGTCTATAGTTGCAGGCATCAGATTTTTCTCCACCTTTATTAAGAGGAATGACGATGCCAGTCTTTAGGCAGTTAGGGAATGTACCTTTTTCAAGGGAATCATTTACTAGCGAGACCATGACGTCCAAAACATTATGCGGTAGATTTAAGAAAATTTTAATAGATAATCCATCTGTACTACAGGACGATGTGCTTTTTATACTACGAATTGTTGAAATGAGTTCCGTCTTATCAACTGGTCTTAAAAAGAAGGTATCAGCAATGTTTTTTGAATTAGAGAGATAGGAAACTGGATCTTGATGTGGCGAAATAGTTGAGGTACTCACATTAACAAAGTAATCATTTAGATTTTCGGGGTTAGGAAAAGAAAAGGTTTGATCCGCTGTACTGGTTTTACTTCGAAAATCGTTTATTATTGACCAAGTTTCTTTTGAAATATTTTTGGAGCTTGTTAAGCGATTATGAAAGTAGGATTTTTTGGCTACTTTGAGTAGTTTTATATAGCATTTTCTGTACTTGTTGATATAATCAGAGATGGGGATACTGTCATTAAATTTTTTAATATATAGCAGAGAACGCATATTTTTCGCAGATATGCGAATGCCTTTGGTAATCCAAGGTTTATTATGTTTTGGTCTGATGTTTAATAGAGGAAATGCTTTATTAAAAATAGATACAAGTCTATTTAGAAAATCACTAACATTAAAGTCAATGTCTCCGGAAGAAAAACTCCAGTCAGAAGTCAAGCATGAATTATAGAATTTACGAAAATTTTGAGTGGAAAAAATCCTACCTAATCGTCGGGTTTTTGAGTGAGGTGTTTGTAAACTGCTAAACTTGGTATATACCGTTTCATGATCAGAAAGCCCTCCACTAATAACTGTAGAATGGACGTCAGAGGGTGGAAAATCGGAAACCACATAATCAATTGTCGAGGATGATGTTTTTGAGATTTTTGTTGGAGAATTAACGTGCATTGTGAGACCATATGATTCAAAAATAGTTACCAAAGACAGTTGGGTCGCACAAACAGCAGCGTAATCAATATTAAAATCACCACACAAAATTTTTCTGCTTTTAATGGGCAGAATATCTAACAAATTTAGCAGGCTCTGAAAAAATAGTTCAGTATCAGAGCTAGATGATCTATAAATGCAAATAATGTATAGATTAAATTTCTTATTAAAAATCAAAGAAAATTCGAAGTAGTTTTCACCCAGCAAATAGTCGTATTTCGAAACTGAAGAAAAATCATTATTTGAAAGAATCAGAGTGCCACCATGAGCTGAACTTGGACGATCATACCTAGCAATTGTGGTATATTCTTGAATGAAAATTGGCTCATTAACTTCAAGCCAGTGTTCCGTCACTGCAACTAACTGGGGAAACCCTAATTCTTCCAGAAACAAAAATAATTCGTCTGTCTTATTTCTAATCGATCGAATATTAATAAGAACCATGCCAAAGTTGCTAGCAGTTAAATTTGAGGATTCTAGACCCTCAGAACACGTCGAAACAATTAAAAATTTCGCCTTGGAGAAGCGGTGGAAAAGTAATTTGTATGACATTCCCTTGATCTTTGCAGATGGATAATTCTTTCAGCAGCGATAAAGGACCTAAACGCAGCTAGATCTTCGTCTACCTCAGCTGGACCAATTCCATAGGCATCATAAAATTTCAAATAAATTTTTCGCAGATCTTCTGTAGTCATAGAAAGTCCCTCAGAAGCCAAGAATAGTTTGATGCTTGTTTTCGTAAAACCCCCATAACAAACCGAAGCAGGTTGGTCGTACAGAAAGGCAAGATGCAGTTTGATGGCTTTTAATATCTCTGGTTCTCTTAATCTTGCTAGAAGATATCGATTGTTGGAAGGGTCCGTGTTCATGGTTAATCTAAACTTCGGTGGGGTCGTAGGGTCCAGATTTACAGTAGGCGTTGCAATATTTTCTTTAACAAAATTAATGTGAGAATAAGGATGCGGTTTTGATTTGCAAATTTCAATTGCATGTTTATCTGAGACTACATTTATCTTTTCCCCTGTATTTTTGTTATCATTCAAAATGGTTAATGAATTTTCTTGGCTAACGGGGCTTCTAGTATTCTCCATGGATTTGTTGTTTAATTCTGGTGATGACTCTAAATACCGTGGTTCAGAAGTTGGAGATTCAATAGACCATTTAATGTGAACGTTAGGTGGCCAAATTTCCTTATTAAATAGTAACTTAATGGAGGATTTAGACTTCATACCTATTTTGAATGATGAACCATTAGAAGGACCTTGTCTTTTCAGCAGGGCATAACATCTAATAAACTCCTTTAACCCTAACTTCTCTTTAATAAAGTGGACCACTTGAATAGGAGTATATTCTGGGGATAGGTTGCTAATAACTACATATTGCCACTTCTCTTCTGCAGTGTTTGAACTTTGTTGAGGAACTACTCCGGTCTCTTGAGTATCATCTGTTTGAGTGGCCGAGGTGACGCAAACAGAATTTTTCATAGATACCTCTGTCTTTTCTGGTAGAGTGGGTATTTTATTGTGAAGTTTACAGATTTGATTTGAAATTTGGTTAATATTTGATGAGAGCCTTTCCAAGCCCACTTTAATATCAGCTGAATTAGAGTCATGCACCTGAACCTTGATAGTCTCATCGGTACAGCCGAAAAAAACCGTCGATATATTGAAGATATCTTGTTCAATTTGCCTTATAGATTTTACAACCTTTTCAGCATTAAGCAAATCACTTGATTTATGGATGTCGTCAATTTTTTTTGTAAGGTAGTCCAGCTTACTATCATTTTTAGTTAGTAAATCGTAGATCTCCATAAAAACAGGCATATTGTCGGTTATTTTCTTGGTCGTATCAATTAGAGCCTCAAAATTCTCTAGGGGCAATTGGTTTCTTGACAAATTTGATATTTTGTCGTTTAAATATCTTAAGGATGGAGAATCACATAATGTACAACAAAATCTCAGGTGGTGAAATTTTTGGTTCAATATTACTTTCGTGGTCACTTTATCTAGACCAGAACATTTCATGCAGAAATATCGTCGGCAATCACCGCTGCATCTCAATCTATTATATTTGTCGTTCTCTGCAAATTCAATATTGCAATTTTCGCACTTGTAGGTCATTGTCAATGGATTAAACAATAATTTAACTAGGTCAATTTTAAAAATAGATAAACATAAAACACGTTATACACTTGTCAGCAAATAACAAAATTTCTCACCGTATTCAGCTCACAAAATTTTTGATAACTTCAGCTGCCACTTCTTTCAATATGGCTCTACACTGCCTCCAATAGTTGTCAATATCATCAACTATATCATCCGTGCAGCCTTCCAGATTTCTTTTGAGACTTTTCTCGAATCTCTTAGCTATCTTAGGATTCTTCAACGCTTCTACTTTAAACCTTTTCCCTTTAACTCCATTTTTTTTCTTTGCATTGGAGAATATAGCTCTTAGTTTAGCTTGTAGTAGGTGATGGTCCGTGTCTATGTTCGCCCTGCGTCTTGCACGTACGTCTATCATGTCGCTAAAGTGTCTTGCATCAACCGTCACATGGTCGATTTGGTTTACTGTATTCCCATCTGGACTTCTCCTTGTTCTCTTATGTATATTTTTATACCTGAAGCATGTGCTGGCAATCACCATGTTCATCGAGAAGGCCAAATGTACTAGTCTGCTTCCTTTGTTGTTTTACTCTTCATGTAAACTGTGAATTCCAATGGTTGGCATGTATTCCCTCTCCTTACCTATCTTTGCAATAAAATCTCCTATTAAGACCTTTACGTCATTTCTAGCACAATGCTGTATGATATTTTCCAGTTGTTCATAAAATTGTTGTTTTTCTTCATCCGGCTTATCCTTAGTTGATGCATGGACATTTATTATTAAATATTTAAAAAATTTACCTCTGATTCTTAGTGTGCATGATCTTTCGTTGAGGGGTTGGAAATAAGGTGCTTTACTCTTTTATTGACTATGAATCCAGTTGTTAGTTTGTGTTCCGTTGGATGGCAGCTATAATATATCGTATAATTCTTTTTCTCTGATGTTAATAAGAAAACAGAGTAGAGTAAATTTAATTTAAATTGGGACAAGAAGACATTTTAATAACTTATTCAATTTTGTTCCCCAACAATTTCTAATTATTATTAGAAATATTAGTCAATCGAACCTAGTCTTACCCAATTTTTAGACTTCAGCTTCTTAAACTTCAACTTAATTATTAAAATAATAATTTTTTTTTAATAATAATTTTGTAATTTTTTTTTAAAATAGAAACACTTACTGTGTTTACAAAGGGCCTGCAGAACTATTTTCCACCCTCATACTTTAATTCCCTACAGTCTTTAATAATCTAATCTACTGAGGGCTGTCTCTTCGGCATTTTAAAACAAAAAGGAAAATTAAAAAAAAATATATGTAGTAAATTATTATAAAATAGTTGAGGCTACGTTGAGAGACAAGTTAGTGCTTAGGTAAAAATTATTTTAATTTTATTAACGAATCGATCAGCTAACTATGTATGTAAAGATTAGAATAAACGGACAGAATGTGAACTTGTATCGAGCCAAAATAATTAAGATTACTTTTCCAATTACACGTAACGATTTTATGAGTCCATGATTCGAACAAGTATATATCGCTCTGTGAATCAGTGTAGAAATTGGCTGTTTATCACAGTAAATACCAGTTTTTAAAAGTATTTATCCATCAAAGTTTTTAACATCAAGAGCTGTAGTAATAGTATGAAATTGTTTATTAATACGTTTATAATCAAAACATTCAGCTGTGTTGACATTTTTTGCCATATTTAACATAAGCCAGTCCTATCAAGCACTGGCTCGGCGAAGTTTCAGCCAGGTAACCATTAATACAGATATGCGTTTTAATTGTTGCCTATTAGTCAAAACTTTATTACAAGAAAACCAAAAATAGTTACTTTTGACTACATGAGTAACAACTTAAATCAATGTTCTCCTACAGTTAGCAACACCATGTCTGGAAACAACATCATCAGTAATAATCCAAATTCATATGCAACTGCTACTATCTCAAAACCCAAATCGAAATATTCCAAAAAAGATCAAGCCATATTAATACTTATTGAACCAATTTTATTACTACTCGACTACGTCAAAGCCATAGGTTACATTGTTAGCACCAAAAACATGTGCTTTGCCCCAAATATTTCCAATAATCAGATATGAATCTACTTAACAAATCCCGAACTTGTCAAACATATTTTAACAAAATATTATAAGATTACAATCAACTCTGTAGAACTACCCGTAAGAAGATTGTTAACCCCAACCAAAAGACTAATAATCTTCAACGTATGTCAATTAATAACTCACGAAATTATAGAAAACCACCTTCAAGGTCGAGTTCTTCAACTTGGTTCACCAGTGCCATATACTAAAGCTGGAATCCCCAGAGATAAATTTACGCATATTATGAGTTTCAAGAGATAGGTACACGTTACTCCAACCACAGATAGCCTTGAAATTCAAACTTCATTAATAATTCTTTTCGACAATAATTCGTACCGAATATTTCTCTCCACTGCCCCTCCAAAATCCCCCTAGCAATCCTTTCTCAAATGAACAAACGTTCCCAGCTGAACCCATCCTTGCTACCCTAATATCATACAATATGGCACCACCAAACACAACACAAAATACGGTTCCCAGTCAACAAATAAAAACTTTCGATATATTCACCACTTTTATTGCCGCAAACGATGAATTTTTTGCTCTTACCATTGATCAGAAACGAACTCGTTCTGACTTCAGCGATTCTACCCATCAAAGACATAAAAATGCCTTCACCCGATGCAAACGTGCCTAAAAAGCATAAAACTAAATAATCCAAGAAAGTCGCACCCCATCAGTTTAAATTAACTGCCTCCTCTATTCTCACAATTAAAATTTTTGTTCTAGAAAATCCAAACTTATTCTTCTTACCCCGTGGAACATTTTCTTGCCTTTCTGGAAAACTCATTTGGCAATAATAACCCTCTACAAGAAGCACAGTAGTTCACTTAAAATGTTCGATCACTACTCGACCACATCTTTAGGAATTTATTCCCTTCATTGCAAGATAGAACAATCAAGAATAGATTTACAAGTGTTTTTAAGAAAATTAAATAGCAACTTAAAATAATTAAGACGATTAAGAAGTTGGAAGCACAACATAGCAATCTACAAATAATGATGAAGATTGGTTGGAGACTAGTTGGACGCCTATAATATTATGTGGGGCTCAAAGAAAACATTTGGTGGAGGAAAGACTCTAGAGACCGTATTGAGTTGCAATAATACTTGTCTGATGAATGGTGGAGCCAGTACATATTTTAACATGGCCTCAGGAACTTACTCTTCTATCGATCTAAGCATATGTGATCCCAAGTCTGCCGATTCACTTTCATGGTTTAAACCACCCGATCAAGTCTTTAATCTAATTGGTTTCTTGAAAGACATTCAGTTGTTCAACAGAATATGACCCCGTGTTTTCCATGTACTCTACCTTTAACTTATAACTTAGTGATAATATAAAACTATTGTATTATTTAGGCATAGCTATATTTAGTCATTTAGTCATACTATTTATTTAGTCATAAGCTTATAGATTAACTGTAGCAATTGGTAACATGTGCTTATTGTAATTATTGTACACAATATTGTTTGTGTCAATGGTTATTGCAGCCGACACCCAATCATTTAAATAAAAAAATACACGTAACAGCTTCCTATAGTACACCTGGCCTGCTACAGGGGTAAGGTTTTAAATATATACTAGTTTAGTTAAAAATATAAATTGATGAATCGCAAGAAAAGCATATTAAAACAGGGTAATGTTTTTATTGAAAATTGTTTATTTTTAATTTTTATTGAAATATTGAAGTTTTTTTTTATTATTGAGTTAATGCCTCGACAACTAAGATCATTGGCATGGTACAGTTAGGTACCTAGTGTAGTGTGTGTGTGTGTGTGTGTGTGTGTGTAGAGTAATTGTCTTGATACTTGAGACTGTAGCAAAGTCGACGTCATTGTCTTTGCTAAGAAACGCTAATTGTATCCGAACGTCTGCGGTCCCTCCGGTGAGTACCGATCGCACAAGGATATAAATTATGTTCATTTATTAATTTTTAATAAACGAAAATTTCTCCACCCAGATGAGATTCGAACTCACTACCTTTAGGTTTATAGGTATGCCCTCTTACCACTGAGCCACAGAGTAGGTGAAGTTATTTACTATTTCCTTTTAATATTTGCAAAGAGCAGAATGAAAATCCGGACGATATTTGTAACTTATCGTTTAAAAACAAAGAATATATTTTGCAAGTTTTATTATAATATTTTAATTAATTACTTTGACATTATTGGAAGATATAGAAGAAATAACAAAAATAACAATTTAGATACAAAAATCAACTTTAGAAAAATCTAATATCGTAAAACCGTTCATTTGTTCGATGCGATTTCTTCTACACGATTCACTGCCCTCGGTTTATTCCACTCTATTAACACCGACGGTACAAATCATCCGACTTGAAGGATTACTCACAGGCCTCAAATGATTCTCTTAATATTGTGTGGGAGAAAAATTTAAAAGAATTGTGATTTAAGATACGCCATGCTATTGCTATTTTGGTAATGAGGATTGTTGTTTTTTTTTTAATACAGGATTTTTCAGTAATATTTATTTGAAATGAAAACACTAAAATGTTTGTAGACTTAAACAAATTCAGAGGCAAAAGATTTTATGATTCAGTTTTTTTTATTTAAACATACAGTGAAACTTCTGTTAACGAACATCTATCCCCAACGGAAACCCCTACTGAACGGACAGTTTTTAGGTCACCGAACATTTCATATTTGGGTAAATATAGGAAGACACCTCCGAACAACGAACCCTCTTCACAACGACTTGGGAGAAAATTGGCCTTCAGTTTTTCTAAGAAATTATTGTAATTTTACATGCTAACAACGGACAGTCAAGTAAAAACAAATAAAAAAATAAAATTGGGGCTTCGGAAATCCAAATATGTATAAGTTTTACATTAGTTATTGCGTCCATAAAACTAATTATATAAGTAGGTACTTATGGTCATAAACCTAGGTAGTTTAGGTACAGCTGCGGTCACTTTAATTTTTACATTGTAGTACCGTAAAATCGCAGTGTCATATGATTTTGCTAAATGTCAAAGAGCTTGTCAAAAATTTCGCGCGTATTAAAAAATGAAATAAAAAAATATTAAACGTGTCCAAAATACCGAGAATATATTTGAATCACACGCAACAAACAAAAGGCACATCTTTTTATAATTTCCATTTTGTTAAATTTTGTATAGTAGATTTATTTTATTTTGGTTTTTTATCTTTAATCAACCTATTCTGTTCGGATTCGCCACTGGTTTGTCATTTTGACGTAAAATATGGGTTTAAACGAGGTGAAAATAAAAAAAATCGGCTACTAGATATATAAGGGTGTAAACAAATCAATGACCGGAGCTCTATATCGAGTTTTATTTTGAAAAACCATCGAGTTAGAATATATGGAGAAGCTATGAGCATAATAACGTATGTATTAAAAACGGCATAGGTAGGAGTGGCTAACGATAATACCAATATGGGGGTGACATCAGGGCCAGACTCAATAATAATAAAACTACTATACAAATATGACTAGTTATTCAGAAGATTTAATCATAATCTAAAAAGTGCAATACATTTTTAATAAACTATGATTTATTTATCCCGCGGTAAACACTAAAAACACGATATATTATAATATAAAGATAAATTAATACAGTCAAATAGTATTAATTTATTCTCTGAAGTACGGGCCATTACTTTGTTTACATATTTGAATACTAACCTGTGGAACGATATTCCTGAAGATTTTTTATCAACATTACTTCTGCTACTGCAACTACGTTGAGAACAAGAAACCATTATTATGCACTATCACAATATATTACAGTTTCTCTAAAATTATTATGAAACTGAAAATATTCGAAAAACACCAAATATAACCAAACATATACGATCTGTCAAAAGTTTCAAAACAATAATACCAATATGGCCGAAATTAGGTCGTTTTTAGTCACGTGATGCCCTCTCCATAGATTCTAACTCGATGTGAAAAACCCATGGTGCGGCTGATAGCCCTCTGTTAGTATCTTTTGTCTTAGGTTACAGATAGAGACTACAATCATGATGAACGCGGATGAGAAAAAAATTTGAAATGGCGAATTCGGCGGAAATGGCAGATCAGCCTTTAGGCGTAATAAAGAAGCATATACAAGGCCTCTATTCCAGAGCAAGCGGCTGTAAGCAGCGTACTACTGGAAGGGACTTGATTGACAAATGACAGATATCTATATTTTTAAAAGATGACATAATTACATCGAGTTAGAATCTATGGAGAAGCTATGAGCATATTAACGTATGTATTAAAAACGGCGTAGGTAGACGATAATACCAATATGGCGGTCGGATCAGGGCCAGACTCAATAATATTAAAGCTACTATACAAATATGACTAGTTATTTAGAAGTTTTAATCATAGTCTAAAAAAGTGCAATAAATTTTAATAAACTATGATTTATTTATCCTGCGGTAAACACTAAAAACACGATATATTATACATAAATATAAATTATTACAGTCAAATAGTAATTAATTTATTCTCTGAAGTACGGGCCATTACTTTGTTTACATATTTGTATACCAACCTGTGGAACGATATTCCTGAAAAATTTTTATTAACATTGCTTCTGCTACTGCAACTACGTTGAGAACAAGAAACCATTATTATGCACTATCACAATACATTATTACAGTTTCTATAAAAGTATTATAAAACTAAAAATATTCGAAAAATAACGAATGTAAAGAAACATATACGATCTGTCAAAAGTGTCAAAACAATATTAACAATATGGCCGAAGTGAGCTCGTTTCTAGTCACGTAATGTCCTCTCCATAGATTCTAACTCGATCATAATTATTATAAAATTAATTCTATTATAAAGTATCAGGATGGACTAGGGTGAATTTATTTTTACAAAGCAACACAAGGTCGTTAGTGTTAAAATCGCAACTACTTCATTTTTACAGTTTTATTGGAATTTTATATTAATTTCTTTTTTTCTGAATTACGAATTATTATGGGATTTATAACATTTTTCAATTACTGTTGAGAATATATTATCAACATTCATAGTTTAACGAATTCTTTACTTTATTTCCCATCCTCTTATGCACATTAGGTACAACAATCACCAAATAGACGGCCATATTTTTATATATTTTTGCTGACGCCATGCATTAAGTGAATGCTTACCCATTTTATTTGGACGAGAATTGAGTGAATTGATTGTCGAACAATCGATTCATGACATTTGCAAAAAAAAATATTTTTATCCAAATAATTTTCCTAGAGCTTGAAAATATTAATGATTAATGGGATTTTTTAAGCTGTTATTTTGAAACATAAAGAGTTCTGCCTTGGAATAGAAATAATGGTTTAGGTATTTTTATGGATGAGATCCAATAAATGCATTATTGGAAAAATAAAAATAGTTACTAATACAATGCTAAATGTAATATTCAAATTAATTACAGAAGGGTTATATAATGGTAACAGTAAGTCTAAAAGAGCAGAATATTTTATAGAGAGAAAAGTCATTTGACTTCTGGCCAAATAAGTCGAATAACATGGTATAGGACATTTATTTATTTTAATCTAGTTTAACAAGCATTTCACAAATTATTTATTTAAGAATATTACACATACTACAGTATTACATATTCTATGGTTTTATTTTAATAACTTCTTTGTAAATATAGTTTTTGTTTCTTTTCAATTCATCTGTTCTATTCGTAGTATTGTGTAAAAGTAAAAAAAATACTTTTGAAGCGAAGCATTTATACTGGGGTTGTCTTACGTTGTCTCTATAGTAAAATGTTGAGGCAAGTGTCACAAAAGTAGCACCATGAAATAATTTCTGGTTCGCAGTCACAGTAAACAGTTGGAAGAGTCCATTTACGTGATGGAAAGAGTCCGGTGTATGATATGTAAACTTTTAAATTTTATTAAAATCTATAAAAAAAAAATAAAAAAAAATATTCAAATTATTTTATTAGTTTTAAAAATAATATTTAATATTTAAAAATATAGAGAAGGTAGTATGTCCCTTCGCGCTAGTCTGCAGTAACGCCTATTTCACTATTTTTGTAGTTGCGTAGAATGTCCATATGTCTCATTAAATTTTTGCGCTTGTTCTAATAAAAATTGATTTCGGCTTATTATGCTTCTATTTACTGTTATATTTATGGCGTAGTAAAAAAATGAAAAAGAAGAAAGTGTAAGCTCACTTTCATACCCATTTACAAGAAAGGCTCACCAACTGACTGTAATAACTACCGCACTATAGCCCTGATCTCCCACGCAAGTAAAGTTTTGCTAACTATAATTAACGAGAGATTAAAATCAATACTTCTACCACAGATCCCACAATAACAATGTGGATTTGTCCCTGGAAGAGGCACACGAGAACAAATTCTCAATATCAGACAAATTATAGAAAAATCTAGAGAATTTAATCAAAAAACATATTGGTGCTTCGTCGATTACTCGAAAGCATTCGATAATGTAAAGTGGCATAAAATGTGAAGAATACTGAGAGAAATGGGTACCCCCGAACATCTTATATTCCTACTGAAACAACTGTATATTAACAACTCAGGAAACGTAAGAGTCAACAACATATACTCCCATAATGTTAAACTAAAGGCCGGTGTTCATCAAGGATGTATTATCTCTTCCACGGTATTCAATATAAATAGCGAACACATCATGCGCATTGTATTCGACGGATGGCAAGGACGAATATCAGTCGGAAGCTGAAAAATTAGCAATCTCCGCTATGCTGACGACACTTTGATACTAGCATCATCAACAAATGACCTTGAATACATCATGAACAGACTAGATACTATTATTTGTTAATATGAACTTAAAATTTATTGTACAGAAGACCAAGGTAATGATAATCGATCGAATTAGAAATAATCAGCTAGAAATACGAAACCTAAGGAGGTTTGAAGTGGTAAGCCGTTTAAATTACTTAGGTTCTGCTATTACAAATAATGGTGAATGCAGAGAAGAGATACGTCGACGCCTTACAATGACCAGATCAGCAATGTTCAAACTTACTAAAATCTGGAAAAATACGGACAATCAGGAATACGAAACTGCGTCTAGTACGGACACTTATCTTTCCTATCGCTACCTACACGTCAGAAACTTGGACCATTAAAAAGTCCGACTCACGACGTATAACTTCCTTTGAAGTGGGTATATCGTAGAATGATGCGCATACCCTGTACAGGACAATATAATATGTAATATATCAGTAATTTCTAAATGGTAATAAATTTGTTTTTTTTTTACATATTAACAAGTAATATAACTACTCAAAAGTGTGGCAGTTAATGACTTATTCAATTGTCCTAAATTTCCATAAGTTTGGCCAAATAATTTTTTTAGAAGTTATTTAATTTATTATATTAATATAATTAAAAAACTTTATTAAAAAACTGTTTGATAAAGAGCTAACTTTTTAGCTAGTGAATATTTACACTCAGTGACATTAGTTACACCCAGAAGGAATAATTTCTTGAACTTAATTTTTTTGGCAACAGAATTACTATATTTAAAACATACTATGATAACAATACCAATGTTTTATGTGTTCTAATTTATGTAAAAATAAAGTTTTATCTTTACATTTTTTTTGTGAAGAGAGCGATTTATGAAAACCGGATCGTATAGAAATTTTTAGTTGTTATTCCTCAGTCTAAATGTATTCAGTGTAAGAAAATGCCTCCAGTTCAAAGACACTTAAATTACCACCATGTTAGCGATTTTGACCGTATTACGCCTGTCAGGCGTACCACAGAGTGTCAAGATAGGCGCATTAGATAACTGGCTCTGCGAGACCGTTTTGCTATTACGCGTCAAATTGGTGACCAATGGTTTGGAGTAGTAGGTAGACCTGTTAGTATGCGTAGACTATACCATCACATTTGAGTCTTTGGACTGGTTTCATTCCGCCCACGTCTAGTGATTCCTTGTACTGCGGACCACTGTCATCAACGTTTGAATTGGTGCAGAGAATGGCAGCATTGGATGGCAGAATGGCGTAATGTAGCATTCAGCGATGAATCACGATCTGTTTAGGAATGCATTATGGTCGTAGGATGGTAAAACGCTATGGAGAGAGCGATGAGATATCGGCTTTGCTGTTGGGAGGCATTTACACAGCTGATGGAGTAATGGTTTGGGGTCAATTGTCTATGGCAGCCGATCACTACTTGTTTTTATTCGAGGCAATATGACCAGCTGCGCGCTATGTTGATGACATCTTACAAACAACTTTACTCCCTTATCTCGACGACCATCGAGACGTCTTTTTCAGAAAGATCCCCATATTGCTCGTCAAACTATGGAATTTCTCCAAAAAGCTGAAGTTAATGTTTTGCTGTGGTCGCCCCGTGCTCCGGATTTGAATCCCATCGAACATGTCTGGAATTTGGTGGGAAGGAGGCCACTTTGTATAATCCTCCACAGATTCTGGCACAGATAATACATGAAGTTCAAGTTGCTTGGAACGAGGTGCCACGGGCAGACATCGATCATCTTATTTTGTCAATGCCTAGACATATACAGTACTGTATTCAGCTACGGGGTCGCCAGACACATTATTCATTTTTTTTATTACTTCTAATTAAAAATTCTTGACAACGTTATCGCTTAGTTCTTGATGTAAATCTACCATATTGCCAACAAATTAGGTTCAAGAAATTATTCCTTCTGGGTGTAACACTTCTAATATCACTGAGTATATTTATAATCACTTATATAAGTACTCTCAATAAAAAGCAGTGAAAAAACACACTTTCTAAAAAAACGAATCCTTCTATGACCAATAAGAGACAAGATAGCATTTTTCTTCTTAATATCATATTTCCCTTGTTTATTAACATTAAGAACTAAAAATTATAAACCAGATTATAAATAAATGTTATAAATAGTCCAACGTATGCAGTGAAAGAGCCAAACTTTATAACCCGTTAAAGTAAAAATACATCGCCACGGAAAAGTGGAGATTTGAACTACCTGCTGCTTTTTAATATTGGCCAAGATTCTGTTTTTTAAAATGGCGTGTTTTTCACCAGCTTTTTATTTAACCTACTCACAATTATGTACTTTAAAAAATATCATAAATAAATATCATATATATTAAAGTTGCTATAAATGTTTCTAATTTAAAAAGTTAGCCCTTTTTCAAATTGGTTTTAATAACAAATTTAATAAAATGCTGAAGGTATTTTTCATACATTTAAAAATAAAGCCTCTTAGTATCGACTCAGATTTACAAAGTACCTCTAGAGTGACTGTTTGAGAAAGTAGAGTTGTTTAAATATTGGCTCTCAAGTATAAACAAATTGAATAACCTACAAACCATTTGGTCAACGTCTTTTTAATTTGGCACAATTAAATAATTGATTAACTACCAAAATTTTGAGTAGGTACGTTAAATGTCATGTTATATATGTGTGAAATTATTTCATCGAAAAACAATAAGATATTTTCAATTTTCCAGTAAATTTTAATTAGTAACGAAATAGCCAGCAAGTGGTGCTAAGAAACGAAATTAATGCATTGAGTTGCCTATCTACCTGTATACACTGTATTATTTATCTATGGTTATTAACATTTATAAGCTACTTCAAAAATAAGGTTTTTTGTAATTATATCTGTCAATTGTTTATGTATTTTAATTTGGAAACTCTCAAGATTAAATTTTTTTTAATGTATAACAAACGTTTTCTAGGCAAACATTAACTAAATATACACTAATAAAATGTCAAATATGGATGAATGGACTGATAGCTAGATTCAGCAACAACAGGTATTATGTCCTGAGTTATGTGGATGACCTGGTCATCATAGTATACAGTCAATTTAAAAGACAGTTAAAGGTAAAATCAACATGCTCTCACTGTAGGAGTGGAGTTCAAATGTAGGGTTTAACATAAGCCTTTAGAAGTGCAAAATCATGAGATGTATCAGAAGGGGAAATTTAAAGGGATTAGGTACTCTTAGCCTAAACGGTACAGATATAAATCCGATAAATGTAGTGAAGTATCTTGTGGTAATATTAAACTCGAGACTTAGTTACGAGTCTAAAAATTTCATTTCTAATAATGTATCGGTTTCATATATAAATCCATTTCAACAAGGTTCTTCTTCCTCTGTTTTTATGTAGACATGACTCTGTCTGTTTTTAATGTGCTTTCAGTAAGTTGTCATTCTATCGTTTTCGTGGTCTTCCTACTGATCGTCTTCCTATAGGGGAACCGTTTCTTGCCGTCTTTACTACTCTATTTGTTGTCATTTGGCATATATGATGGTTTTTTTACTATTATATTTCTTACCCAGTTCCTAAAATTCGCCACCATGCATATACGTCTTATGTATGGACTTTTAGCTCAGTCCTATAGTGTCTTACCATCAATTTTGTTGTCAAGTGTTTTCATCTCTGCTGTTACTAACATCCTTTTTGTTCTCCCTATGTCAGGTCGTGTTTCTGTCGACAGCAACGACAGCGTATGTCATCTTCGTTTCTCCATATCGTTTTATTTAGGCAACCTGCGGCTTTGTGTGCTTTATTCACTCGATCTTTTACTTAAGTTTCGAGCTTTCCGTAGCTAGATAATGTGATACCTAGATATTTAAACTCCATCACTTGTTTTATTATCTTATCTTCCAGCTTCAATTTACATCTTAGTAAATTTGCTGTTATAAGCATGTTTAATGACCAAAAAGGATGCTAAAATATCAGAAGAAAGAGAGATTTGATAACTAATTTTAAACCTCAGATATTACATGAAAATAAAATATATGGGCATACTTATGAGCAATGAAAAATTAAAAGCCACGATAGTCACTGGAACAATATCAATATACTTTTCTTTAGTTTTCCAGAAATCCCTTA
This sequence comes from Diabrotica balteata, assembly GCA_918026665.1. Lineage (NCBI taxonomy): Eukaryota > Metazoa > Arthropoda > Insecta > Coleoptera > Chrysomelidae > Diabrotica > Diabrotica balteata. The sequence continues at coordinate 37,553,994 of OU898278.1, forward strand.
GATGTTGCTGTAAGCTTGCTCACAAAGTGTTTAATTTATTTACAGAATTGTAGAGAGTGAAATTAAAAGAAATTCCAAATAGTGATAAAGAACAAGATTTCAAGAACAAATATATGTAGAACAGACGCAAAATGGGTAATTATACAACCTAAAGAAGAATCCATCGATTACGAAAAATCGGTATTTGCGGGCTGTACAGATCTGACATAGCAGAAATAGCACGTACATCATTTATTAAACTTAAAAAGTTTCTTTGTTGTCGGGATATAAGGTTAGAACTACGCCTGAGAATGCTTCGATGTTACGTGTTCTCTACTCTTCTTTATGGTTTGGAAGCTTGGACACTAAAACAAGTTCATCTGAATAAGTTGGCCGCCTTTGAATTTTGGTGTTACAGAAGAATTCTACGAATATCATGGATTCAAAGAATGTCAAACATGGAAGTAACTAGAAGGATAGGAAATGAGGCGGAAATAATATTAACTATTAAAAGACGAAAACTTGAGTACTTGGGACATGTGATGAGAGGGCAAAAATACGCATTATTACAACTTATTATGCAGGGCAAAATCCAAGGAAAGCGAATTATGGAAAGACGAAGAATATCCTGGCTTAGGAACTTAAAGGAATGGTATGAATGCAGTAGTGCAGAACTTTTTAGAGCGGCGGTCAACAGAGTCCGCATAGCCATGATGATTTCCAACCTTCGATAGAAGATGGAACTTAAAGAAGAAGACAGATCTGACATAATCATTCGTCTTAACTCAAATAAAGAATACCATGAATATATTATGAAAAAATAAAGTACTTACCCTTACTTCTTTTTCTCATAGCAGGCACTATAGCACAAATTGAGCATTGGTCTCCTTTATTTTTTGCCTCCACCCTTGCTTGTCTGTGGCTGATTTTCTCCAATACACGGACTACTAAAAGGGCTTGCTCGTCGCTGTTTACTATGTCTTCCCAGTACTTTCATGGCTTTCCTACCGATTTATCTCCCTGCATTTTGGTATTCAGTACTCTTTTTGGTAGCCTGTCCTCGCCTATTCTTATCACATGTCCGGCCTATTGCAATCTTTGTATTCTAATGCAGTCTGACAGTGGTGCTTTATTATGAAGTTAATAAAGCTCGTTTTTGTATTGACTTTTGAATATTCCGTTTTACCTCACAGGTCCTAGTATTCTCCTCAGTACTTTTCTTTTGAATTTATCGAGTTTTCTTGTGGATGTTTCTTTTATAATCCATGCTTCACTACCATAGCATGCTATTGGTCGATTTTATAGATTCTTATTTTTATATTTCGATGGACATTTTTAGCCCAAAATATATGGGAGAGGGCAAAATAAGCTCTTTTTTTCCTACGTTATTCTCTTTCGTATTTCTCCATTTTCTGATCCGTCGGCATATATTTCTACTCCCAGGTATGTAAACTTTCCAATCGTTTCAATGTTATATTTATGTTTAATGTTTTATCGGACTCTATTTCTTCTCGTCTTTATCATTATTTTTGTTTTTTCTGTGTAAATTTCTAGACTTGCGTTTTTAACTTTGCGTATGGTTCCTGTGCTCCTATTGATGTTTTACTCAAGATATTAGTATCATCGATATCAGCGGCCAGTTGAACTGTTCGGTTGGTCAGTAAGTTTTCTCGTCCAGTTTGCCTAACCACATACTCCAGTGCCAGGTTAAACAAAGTTGTAAACAGCTCATCTCCCTGTTTAGTCCCTACGATCATTTGGAAAATGTCTGTACGGTGATTTTTTATTGGTACACATGCCTGAGTTTTATCAGTTGTGGCTTTAATAAGTCCAATTAGCATGTGTGGTATTGCTAATTCATTCAATATATTGTAGAGTTTGTTTCTTTGACTGAGTCGTATGCCTGTTTGAAGTCTACAAACACGTTGTGAACGTCAATGTCATGTTCCCATGATTTACTCAAGATCTTCGTCGGAAGCCCGTCTAATTATACCAATAATATTTTCTGCTAGTGGCTGGAGCCGCTGGTTTATAATAAAGGTGCACATAGTAAAGCAATTTTACAGTAATATTAATAAAAACTAGAATGCAGAAACCACAATAACATATTTAATAAAAATTTTAAAAACTCATAAACGCTGATATTTAAATTAGAAATTTTGCTGTCAGAATCGAAATAAGTCGATCTTTGACGTAATTGGATATTATTTTTTAGTGTAGAATAATTCACAAATAATGTATGCAAATGTCAAAATTGTCACTGCCATTTTTCCTTAGTCAAGTCAAAATTTTCATCCCAATAATCACTCATGTTTTTGTATAAAAAATGAACCAAGGGTTGCAATATAATGCCTTCTTCAGTAGCAAGTCTTCATCAATCCGCCAGATCAGCCACAGTGCAAGTTACGACTGACCCACAAAAAGAAAAAAAATTAAGTGTCTTAGAATCACATGGTTACTTTCTAGGTAAAACTATAGGTACTGGATCTTATGCAACAGTCAGACTAGCAGAATCTGAAAGACATGACGGACTAGTGGCTATTAAAATCGTGAGCAAGTTTTCTGCACCTGCTGATTATCTTAAAAAGTTTCTGCCGAGGTAAATATATTAAATTAGCAAATGTTACATTGATTTAATTGTTTTCTCTATATTTCTAGTAAATAGCATCATTTCTAGTTTTATAATCTTGGTGATTTTAAGATATTTAAATAATGAAGCGATATTAATGTGCTTATCTATTTCCATATGTCAATCAAGACTTAAGTATTTTTCAGGGAAATTGAAGTTGTAAAAGGTTTGAGACATCCAAATTTGATAAGGTTTCTACAAGCAATCGAAACGACACACAGAGTCTATATTGTTATGGAATATGCTGAAAACGGGAGTCTTTTAGATATCATAAGAAAAGATGGTCATATAGATGAAACTAGAGCGCGGAAGTGGTTCAGACAGCTAGTAGATGCGGTTGAGTATTGTCACGATAGAGGAGTGGTTCACAGGTATCTATTTTCAAGTAGTAAAAAAAATTAAGTTTAAAATACATCACCTCCAGTTTACTACTTCTCGCAAAAGCTTTGGAGCTGAGCTGCCTTGTTTTCCTTATTGGAGTAAAGTTAGATATTATGGAATACCATTTTACTTTTATCAAAATATTTCAAAAAGTATTAAAATAAATATAAATAAAAAATGGTAAAGGCGTGGTCAAAAGGTTATATTATACCGAATTATTGCAACAAACCTAAAAAATGCATATACAAAAATATATTTTGTGTTATTAAAAAAAAATACGGATGTATTTCAATATGGAATAGGGCAAGGTTTCCTAATTTGGACTTCTTTTCAAATATCTATGGTATTATCCTCCTCCTCGTTCCTAATCCCTTTTAGGATGTGGTGGCACCATCAGGTGTTTACAGTTTTTTCACGATTTCCCTCCATTTTTTTTTTGTCCTGGGCTAATTGTTCGGCTTCATGTAACCTTTGTTTAATTAATATTTTTGTTTGATCTACTCAACGGATCGGAGATCTTCCCCTAGGTCTCTTTCCTTCAACTTCACCCTCGACTGTCAGTTTTTTCATAGTACCTGTTCTTCTAGCAATGTGTCCAAAATACTGTAAAAATCTCTGTTTTATTTGTTTAAGCAATCTATCCTTTACTTTAAGTTGTTCTAATATCAATACGTTAGTGCAGGGCTTCCCAAACTTATTCGTACTGTGACGCCCCTTGTGACTGTGCTATTTTTTGCGACGCCCCCTCAACCCAACCCCCTATAATACTTACCAATTTTAGTAATAGCCTAGTTACAGGTTATAGTTATAACAAAAACACCATTTGAACATTATATTTTTTATTAGAAATTAAGAACGAAATCAAAACATAGACGCAAAAATGAAAACGGATATTTATATATGTAACAGGCTGGTTAATGTGAGTGATGTGCTTACTTTTTTAAGCACAGCTGATGAAACCAGTGGTCCAGTTTGAAAGTTGCTACTCTCATTTCTTTTTTATAAGTTTATGTTTGACCTGTACTTGTAATTACTGCAACTGAGGAAAAGTCCATTTCGCACAAGTACAAAGTTGCAAATGGTAATAAAACCTTTAATGCAGCAGTGCTGATGGCATGATATTCATGAGAAAGTGAACTCCAAAATTCAAACAGTTTGTCCTTGTCGTACTGAAGCTTTAAGCCGGAATCACAGGACAATTCTGTCAGTTGTTTTTGTTCCTCTGTTGAAAGTGTCGATGGCGTATTTGACAGGAGAGGGTTTCTGACCCAGTCATATTGCTCCATATCTTCGGGAAAATATTTCTCAAAGTGTTCGCTGAGTGATAAATGTGTTGTGTAAACATATTTTTTAAAGGGATCAAGGATTTCTATAGATTTTTCTTGTAGAATACCTTGAAACGCAGGGAAACAGTCAATTTCTTGATTTCCTTCTTTTTGTACCCAGTAATTTTATTTGCCAATTGCATGATATGAGTATTGTTTCCCTGCAAAAACTTATTAAGATCATTTAATTTGTTAAATATGTCACAGAGGTATGCTAATTTTATTATAAACTCTGAATTAATAAAGTTTTACGCATCATGTGATTCTGTATGTAGATACGTGTAAAGTTCATTTCTTAATTGATAGACACGTGTGAGTACTTAACCTTTAGACAGCCAACGAGAGTTGCAATGATAAATTAAAGAGGTGTGCTCACCCCCCCTTCATTTCTTTACAAAGTTTATGAAAAAGTATTGATTTTACGGGTCGTATTTTAATATAGTTCACCAATTTTATAATCCTATCCATCACAATACTTAATTCAGGTATAACATACTTTGCTGCTAAATCATCTATATGTATGATACAATGTGTCCATTTTACACTTGGAGCCTTGGTTTTGATGAGAGCTGGTAGTCCTCATACTGTTCAGACATCGCTTGGGCACCATCCGTACACACGCCTACACAGTTATCCCAGTTAATATTATTTTCAGTCATATATGAATTTAAAATTTCGAATAAATCAGTAGCTTTATAACTTTCACATATTTTTCTGAAAAATAACCAATCCTCACATATATTTGTTTCTTGTATGTACCGTCCATAACATATCAATTAATCATCACCATTACTATCAGTCGCCTCGTCCAGTTGAATGGCAAATAAACAATAAAATTGAAAGTTTCCCCACAATTTGCTCATTAATATATTCTGCCATATTGTGAATACGACGACTAACCGTATTGTTTGAAAGAGGTACTTTGTTTATTTCTTTAACTGTCGATTCTCCAATCATCACTGTTACCATATCAACTGCTGCAGATGAGATCAGTTCCTCAGCGATCATATGTGATTTTTTACATTTGGCAGCGCGGTAAGCTACCAAGTAAGAAGCGAGCAATGCTTTGGTAGGAATTGATGCTCTTGAAACCAAAGTCGTGGTCTTAGGTTTTAGCTCTCGCAATTTTCTTACAAAAAAGTCACTTGGCTTACCTTGTAAATGACTGTAAAGTGATTCCCAATGCCGTTTTAGTATATTAGGAAGCATACTTTCAGTCGCTAACACTTTGTGACAAACAACACATTATAGAAGTTCTACATTCCCTTTAGGGAATGTAGAACTTCTGCAGAATACAGAATAAAATATAGAATGTAGAATGCAGGTAAATCTAAAATCTAAATATTGGTCCTCATATTTCCTGTATTTCTCCTTTTCACTTAAATTAACATTAGTACTCTCGCCTGATTCTTCATTTCGTTCTCTATTCTTTTGAATATAAGTATTCATTGTTGATAGCAAAAAACTCCGCGTGCGTAATAAAACAAAACAAATGCTTGACTAAATGACACAACACGCGCGACAGTAGGGGAAGGGGAGCCAACCGCAGAAACAGAATGCGCCCGGCGCTCACTCAACTCCAGTGTTGCCAATGTCTGGATAATTATTCAATTTTCGGATAATTTCGTGGAATAATTTTCGAATTGAACAATTTTTTGAATAATTTCGGCTAATTCAAGGATCTATCGACTTACTGTTATATTTTTTATTTGATTTATTTATTAATACATATATTTTATATTCATTTAAAATCAAATAAATATATTTTCTGTATTAAAAGTCTGCGCTGACACGCGACGCTCCTGAGACAACGCAGCGACGCCCCAGGGCGTCGCGACGCACAGTTTGGGAAACCCTGTGTTAGTGCGATGATCAATCCAGGATATTCTCAAAGGCGGTATACCCACATTTCAAAAGCGTCCAGTTTATTTTTTTCCGCTTTCTTTAACGTCCACGTTTCGGATGCATATGTAGCTATGAGAAAAATGAGCGGCCTTACCAGCCTTAGTTTTGTCTGTATTGTTATGCAAGAATTTTTCCAAATTGCTACCAGTTTCATCATAGCTGTTCTAGCAATAGTCAACCATCTACGTATCTCTCTGTCACACCCTCCGTCATTTGTGATTAGGGACCCCAGGTATATGAAACTATTTACTACTTCAAAGCCCCCAATTTCTTTAATGTGTAAAGATTATTCCGAGCTCTGTCTACTATCATGATCTTTGTCTTACTCCTATTTAGTTTTAGTCCATATGTTTTGCTTTTTTTCTCCAGGCATCTCATTATGTCTTCCATTTATTCTTGATTTGCCGCGATTATTAAAGTGTCATCAGCATATCTCAAGTTATTGATTTTTTGATCTCCTACTGATATTCCTCCCTTCCATCCATCTAGTACCTTTCGCTTAATGTGTTCGCTGTCGATATTAAACAAAGTTGGTAAGATTATGCATCCATGCCTAACACCTGCCTCTGTTCTGAAATGATCGGAATGGGTGTTGTTAGTTTTTGCTATGTAGTTATTATTTTCATATAAACTTCTAATTAGTTAAATTAAGTGGTGGGGTGTTCCCATTTCCGCTAATAGTGGTCATAGCTGCTGCCCTTTGACTTTATCGAAGGCCTTTGTGTAATCCACAAGGCACACAATCATCGGAATATTGAATTCACGAGTTTTTTCGATTAGCTGTCTGACATTAAAAATGTGTTCTCTTGTGCCTTTTTCTGGGACAAATTCCGCTTGTTCTTCTGATATCTGAGGCAATAGAAAAGATTTTAGTCTTTCATGTATTACATGAAGAAGAACCTTACTTGCATGGGATATTAGGGTAATCGTTCTGTAGTTGCGGCAATCTAGCGGAATTCCTTTCTTTAACAATTCCCGTTCTTTAACAATTCGCTGGCATTCTTGCGAGGGAATATAAGCAAAGGTGGCACATAATTCCCACTTGCGTTCATATAGGAATTTGTAAAGCATATTTTTTAGCAGACTTTTGACAGTAGGAGTATCAAAGTACAGTATGGGTTAAACCAGTTTTGAATAGAAAACGAATGGCAAAATCGTCGATTGAACTAGATCTTGGAAAAAGGAGATACCGCACGATCAAACAAAGTATGCACCTACCTGGATAGTGTCCAATAATATAAACGCACTTGGAAAACAAGTCGACAGCATTCTCAAAAGCAATAAGATTACGTACCTTAATATCAACGCACTAAATGACATTATAATGGAAGTTGTAGAGAAAAGCCAGAAGGTACTCTGTCCAAAGAACTCATATACCAATATAATAGGTCCCAAAATACAAGAATTTACAGAAGAGAGGAGAAAAATGCAAAGTAATAAAAGTAAATAATACCATGCATTTAGACAGATAAATACAAGAATACAAAAATCTATTAAGACAGACAAACGAAAACAATAAAGATGAAAATATCATCACCAACAGAGATGAATTGCTAAGGGCAGAAGAAGATTTCTATACAGAATTATACAGAAATTAACAAAACTATGATGAGCAAAAGTTATAAAATTTAGAGATTGGTCAACCAAATACGTATTGCACTTAAGAAAATGGAGATAAATAAAGCTCCACAAGAAGATAATATTATTATAAAAGCCGAAAAGATTAAAGAAGACAAACTTTTACAGAATATGTATAAAGCAATCGTTCAACTTATGTTTGTCCAAAATGAAACACCTACAACATGGCACAGTGCACTATTTATTTTAATACACAAAAAGGCGTTCCAACAGACCTCGAGAAGTACCGCCGATAAGCTTGTTAGACCATTTGTACAAGCTATTCATAATAATAATAACAAATATTAACCATTGGTGCTGGCTTTCGTATACTTTTGCAAAACATTGAATGCGATAGAAATTAACAGTGTAATGAGAGCGTTGAAGGAAAGTCGCATAGATTACCGGTATTCCAAACTGATAGCAAATTATATAATAATGCAACCATGACCGTACAACTACACAAAAATACAAAATGTATGAAAAACAAAAAAAGAATTAGACAAGAAGTCATGTTATCAACCAAACTCTTTACGATAGTTCTGGAACATGCGTTCAAAAAATTGAAGTGAGAAGACAAAGAAATCAATGTCAATGTCAATGTCAATGCTTACTGAGTTCAATGCCGCCTGTAATGAAGTTTGTTTGAACATAAATTCTGGAAAGACACAAATCTAGTACTAAGCAAAAATACAAAAGTCGACTGCAAGGAAATAGGATTAGTTTATAAATATAAATGTTTATTTATATTTATAAAACTAATGAACTAAATAAACAACAAAGAATAATCACTTTAGCATGGGCCGCATATGGAGCAATGGCTTTAAGAGCAATACGGCAAAATATGTGAAAAAGGAGACGGTTGACCAATATGTACTTCCAGTCATAACTTGTGGCGCCGACACACTTACCAAACCTGACCCAAAGAAGAATGGAACGCTTGCTACTTGGACTGACTCTCAGAGACAAGGTTACAAACGAAGAAATAGGAGAGATAGGCCCCACAAATGTCCTAGAGCGCATATTATACCTGAAATGGAACTGGATGGGCCATGTGGCCAGAGCGAATGACGGGCGGTGGGCCTAAAAATATACAGTGTGGAGACAATGAGCAGATAAAAGAAGCAGAGGTAGACCACCTACACGATGGATATACATCATCATAAGAATCGCTGAGAATTGGCTGAAAGAAGATCAAGACCGACAGAACTGGAAGGAATTAGGGGAGGCCTATGTCCAACATTAGACTCAGAAGACTATATAATCATGATCATTTTTATTTTAATCCAATGTCGTAAAATAACTAATATTAGAAAAGAAATATGTAGAAGTAATTTGGAGAAAAATTGGGGGATAGTTTTATCAACAAAATTTAATACAGAAATAATTTTTGACTGGATAGCGCTAATCGAAAGGGAACGAACCACCAAAATATGATTTTGAGTAATTAAGGTTACAAAAATAAAAAATGTTTTTCCTTGTAACTTTCAAGTTATTCAAAATATTTTAAGGTATGATACCGCGTTCGAAAGCAAATATTAGCCACTATTAAATTATTTTTCCATAAGTTACCTTTTTTTGTTTGTTGACAGTGTTTTGGTGGTTGGATCTTTTTGAATTATTTCAGAAAATCTACTTTTTGCTGTAAATGGAACCATGAGACTCATGGTTCTATTTAGAGATGAAAAAAATATGGAATGGTTCTTTCTTGAAATTTTACTTAACTATTCATTATTAGAAAAAAATACTTTTTAATCAAGAAACCCTTAAACTATAGAAAAATGGAAATAAGAAGTACGATATTTGCGGTAAAAATTTATATTTACTTTTAAGGCAATACAAATCTCGAAAATTTCAACCAAACATTAAACTTTATAAAACTAAAACTCACAGTATATGAATGTTTTTACCTAGTTAATCTTTAAAAAGATACATTTTTGGTTATTTGCCTATTCTTTAAGTAATAATAGAGAATATTATAACTCATTAAATCAAAAAATTTTAACAAACCAAAAAACTCTTAACTTCTAAAACTAATAATACTCAATTGTAGGAACTTAACAGTTTTCCTAATCTCTCTTTCACAAAAAAATATCTGCGTTAATTTTCTTATTCTTAGGGCGAGTAATAAAAAAATCTCAAAAAACTCATAAAATCAAAAATTCTAAACAAACAACAAACACTTAACTTTTAAGACTAATATTCAAGTATACGAACGTAAGTTTTGCTAAAATATGTCTTTCATTAAATTTCTTCTGCGTCCAAATCAAAGTCAGGCAAGGAACCAAATCCTTCAATATCATCCTCAAAATCCTTTACGTTTTTAATTTTATAGAATAGAAGAGCATCTTTTGGAAGAAACTGGAATAAAGACTTAATGCCATTCCACTTCTCTTTTGAAATAATCAAAAGACTGATATGTTTTTTGTACACACTTATGACAAGTCAAAAAAGTATTTTTGAAGTGTGTATATTTTTTAATAATTCCTAGCTGAGCGCTTTCGGCTTTACAAAGCCATCATCGGAGCTATGGTCTATAAATACCACTACAATGGAGAGATCTCATTTCCTTATTTGTTGAAATTTCTGTCTACCTCATAGCAAACAATGGTCGGGTTCTTACACCCAGACTATGACAAAAAATTTTTTAAGGTGTCTATGAAGTCCAGTGTCGGTTTTTTGTATGTTTTTTAAGAATTTTTAACAACTAAGTAATTAAAAAATCAAAATTTCAACAAATAAGGAAATGAGATCTCTCCATTGTAGTGGTATTTATAAATTGATCATAGCTCCGATGATGGCTTTGTAAAGCCGAAAGCGCTCAGCTAGGAATTATTAAAAAATATACACACTTCAAAAATACTTTTTTGCCTTTTCTTTTGACTCTTTTGAAATAGCTTTACCATTCGGATAAAGTACTTTTAAATTTCCTGGATTAAGGGATAATGGGTTTTGACGTCGGACGGTTTTTGAAATATCTATTTCTTTAAACATTGATTCAGTAGATGAATGAGATTCACATAAAAAGATTGAAAAAGGTTTCGACTTTTCTAATTTTATTATTTTTGTTTTTAACTAACTTATTTTTTTTTTTTGAATAGATAATTTTCGGTTTATAAAAGTCTTCAGTAAAGTAAAAATCTTGGCTCTCCATTATTTTTATTACAAATTTGTTAGTTTTTTTTACAACTTTCGATTACGCTCACAAAATCTTCCATGGTGTAAAGTCGAACCTGATTTTTAATTTCACATTCTATTTGTCCGAAATCTGTATCATTCTGCAAAAAGCTGTGTCCTGATTCAAGGTATTTGCACTCAAACTAGGATATTATATTTCTTGTTTTGTAAAATCTGGTTCCTATTAATAAAAAAGAAATGGTAAAAATATAAATAACTCATTTAAAACACTAAACACTGATTTTTTACAAAAACAATCATCCACCAAGCAGGTGATTTTTTACAATTATTGCAATAATATAAAAAGAACCAACCGCCTTGCATGTCGTTTGGTTCCATTTATTGCAAAAATATAACAGGAACCAACAACCGAGAAATATTTTTTACCATGTTATAAGTAATAAAAATAATACAAAAACTATTTTCTATCGGTGTAAAATAAACCTATAATAGTTAATTTAAAAGTAAATGTAAAACTAATCAACAATTTGTTTTAAAACCAACAAATAACTTAACCAAAAAAAACTTACCAAGTTGTTTCTGCTGGTTTTAAGTCGTTTCGTTTCCAAGGGAGTTGCATCCGTAGACTCTGGCTCTAATAGAGCTCTTTTCATTTTTCACTTATTATTTTCACTTTAAACCTTTAAGCTAAAGAAAATTGCTACCGATCGCTACAGAATCACATAAAGTTTAAAAAGATCCAAACGACACCAATAATTTTTCTACAAAGTACCACCGCTTGGTTCTTTTTATATTAAAGAAAACTGCCCGATTTTGCGATTGTCGCTTGGACCTTTTTTCTACAGATGTCGCCAGAAACTCCGGAGCCGTACGGATTTTTTTTGCACATATAAAGTGAATATCTGGCTATTTATTGGTGCTATTAACTCATTTTTTGTAAAATGTCGCTTGGTTCCTTTTCGATTAGCGCTATCCAGATATAAACAAAAACTGGACAGTATATATAATCATATGGGAATAAAAGCAACAAGCAGAAAAAAATGATATTATATAAAATTCAGAAATGGAAACTAAACTGACATGGGTGCATCAACACAATGAATATAGCAGGAGAATAGCATAGCAGGTTATAGATTCGAAGAGATATGCTAAAAAAGAATAATGAAAAATGCTAGCACATACCATACGTATAAGAACATACAAAAATTTTTAAACGACAAAATAAACTAAAAGATATAGTAGAAGATAAATAAAAAATAATTGTGCCTTCGACACCACTAAAAGTTATAAGGAGTTTGAAAAAAGATAAGTAGTTCTTCTTTAGCTTTATTCGCCAAACTATTATTTAAAATCTAGTTTCAGAAGAAATATAATTATAAAAAAATATTAGTTAGAACAATTATTCAGAAAGGTTTTTTGACACTCATTTCTTTTTCTTGTACCTGTAAACTGAAATTATAAATCTGTAAAGTTTCTCTATTTCTTTTGGTTTTTGAAGATATTTTACTTTTTTATTCTAAAATGCCACAAGAAAATAACAATAACAAAAAGTGTTTTGCTTATAATTATCAATATTTAACATAATTTAACAATCGAATATCATACATTATTTAATACTACAGATATTTTAAGGGATATTAAATGTGAGAACATGCTGATGAACGCAGAATGGAACCTAAAAATGTCAGATTTTGGTTTTGCGAGGGGAAATCTTAAAGATAAAAGCGGCCAGAATATCTTGAGCGAAACGTTTTGTGGAAGCTATGCTTACGCCTCTCCTGAGATCCTCAAAGGTATTCCGTACCAACCGCAACACGCTGATGTTTGGTCAATGGGTGTGGTACTCTTTGCTATGGTTTTTGGACGGTTACCCTTTGATGACAGTAACTACAAAGAATTAATAAAACAGGTATATGTTTTAACTGTATTTTATTTACAAATCATGTTACATATATGTATTTTACTTTAAAAATTGGGGAGTTAAAAAGTTTTTATCATTTATATTATTTATCTGGTAATCATTTTTTGTATGCTTGGTTTATATAATGCGGTGACAACTAATGTTTTTCCATGGCCAATCTCTGAAAAACTGGCATTAAGTTTTATTTTATTGTGTTTTTTGCCTCTATGCCTTTTTGCTTATTCGAAATCATCTAAAATACCTATCTAACTAGCAGATAAAAAATGGGAAGCCAAAATGCAACAACCATTAACACGTTATAACATTATTATTGATATAACATTAAATAAAGACTATAGACCATGACATTGCGTCAGAGCAGCTTAGAATAAAATACTATTAATGGGAGATTTTACATATATTTGGGCAGTTGGTTTCAGTTTCCTACTTGAATCGGTCATTTTAAAAACCACTTATATCCACATTTTATCAAAAATAACTTTTCAACTTTATCATGTAGTTTGTACCAGCATCTATAATTTCGTGAACAAATCACACTAATCCCATCTTTAGTTAGTGATATAAGCATACCAAAAATACTATTTGAAAACCACATATATCCGGAATAGATGTTGTTTCTTAAATGACCCGTTAGGAAGCGCGCTCATCGTAATGTTGACATTACTATTTAAAAGCAACAATAATTCTGTGAAAATGGATACCGACGTACGTGAATAAAAAAAAAGACGTGAAAAGGGTGTAAGAAATGTTACCTTCAAGTGTAAAATAGTTAAGAAAGCTCGGGTGCAAGGTATAGAATATCTTATATACTAAAAGGCTAAGCCCTTTTCTTGTGCGCAATACTCCTCCTAAACGGTAATAGATGGAGAATATTTTTTTCGAATAATTAAACAGATTGTTAAGTAGATTCCCCCTAAGGTTTCAAATTTAAAAAATTCGAATTGGTTTAAAAATGGCGGCCATAACACGAATTTTTTCTATGGTAAAGTATAGGAATTTTACAGGTTTCATTCTTCAAAATTTACAGTCCTAATTTTTAATGTATTTTTAAAATATGACCGCGTCTACTTTTTTTTATCCTTACTGATTGAATTCTGAATTATGAAACCGGAAGTATTTACTTCCCTACTTCCGGATTTAGTTTTAAAAGTTATGGTTTCTTTCACGGTGTTCCAGAGCATATGGAAGGGGCCGCGAGTTCTCAAAACGAGTTTTTTTTTCTTAAACTTAGCATTTTACAATCTTTATGCAAAAAAAAAGTTACTTCCGGTTTTACTTCCGTTTTTTATTTAAGGGGGCGGAGTCTAACAATCATATTGTTTCCATTTCCTAATCTTCCTGAAAATCTTAAAAAACTACTGTATCGATTTTCAATTTAAAAAAATTGGCGTCGATACAGTTTATTTTTAGGGTTTTTGGAACATTTACACCAGGCGACGGAAACGATGGATCGTTAGACTCCGCCCCTCTTAAATATCAGCAAAACTTACATCAAAACTCGATGTCGAGTTGGTCCGCTAATTATAAAGAAAATAGGGTTTGCAAAATTGAACAAGGCAAAAGTTACAAGTAAGTATTTCTTATTTCATAACCTCAAACATTCGATTATAAAATGTTACTTTTACTTGCAGGAAGAAGTGTATTGCTCAACTCTCAAATGAAATAAAGTTAGAAGTGTATGCAACATTTAGAGGATTTATCACAAGAGGTGAACAAGATAAATATTTACAAAATCTTATTACACCTAAAACTGTTGTTCAGAGGCGTCCAGTACAGGGAGAAAATATGAACAGAAAATCTCACTGCTCCTCATATACATATTCAATATTGTTTTCTTCTGGCAGAAAATATGTGTGTAAAAAAGCTTTTGTGAAATTACACAGGATAACAGACAACAGAGTACGTTGTATTTGTAACTTATTAGTTATTGGTAAATCGCCAAAAGATTTACGTAGCAAAAGAACGCCAGCTATTGCCCAGCCTGTTTCTACTATTATAAAAATTCGAGAACGCATTGAGTCTTTTTCCAGAAAAAAAGGGCATACGTCCTTACTTAAATATAAAGTTAAGTTAAATATAAATTTTATTTGAGTAGAGTTATAATTTTTCATTTGAGAGGCTACAAGTGGATACAATCTGTAAATGTGAAGAGTTAGACTTAAAACTTCAATCAAAAACCCTCAATGATACTGCAAAACGTGTAGCTATAGCAGAAAAAATGGTCCATTTGCATAGAGCAAAAAAATTTTATAATAAAATGAAAGAAATCACAGAACTATGTCAAAATATTCATTCTCTTGGAGGTATTTGTGTAGATTATATGCAAAATCTGATGCTCCTGTGCATTTCAGTACAGACAACTTTTTACCTGCAACAATTAACTACCAACGTATTTAATATACATGATATGAAAACTGGAAAATCATTCTTGTACCTATGTCATGAAGGGGTAGGAAGGAAATATCCTAATGCGGTTTGTTCTTTTATTGTTGATTTCATTATAAAACAGAAAATTCTATCTGCAGCGGTAAAACATCTTCATATTTATATGGATGGATGTTCGGGTCAAAACAAAAACCACACTACAGTAAAAATGTGTTCTGCTTTTGTTCAATTTGGTATATTTCACACCATGGATCAATACTTTCCTGTTCGTGGACGTTCATATATGCCATATGACCACGATTTTGCTGTTATTAAGCAAAAATTTAAGAAATTTGACCGAATAGGTAAAGAAATAATAAATATGACTTACTCACAATCAATTTAATTTAACTATCAGACGACCGGTTTCGCTTTCTACAATATGCAAAGCATCCTCAGGTCTCGATACAAAGTTAAACAAATGATGCCGGTACTCTACTTTGTTTAACTTTGTATCGAGACCTGAGGATGCTTTGCATATTGTAGAAAGCGAAACCGGTCATCTCATAGTTAAATTAAATTGATTGTGAGTAAGTCTTATTTATTATTTCTTTACCTATTTAAAATGGACTCACACAAGCAACACATTCAAAATTTGACCGAATTTATACACCATTTCAGTATGTAGAACTAGTATTGTCATAGAGTCAGAAAAATAATTTTAACGTATTTTTGATTGAAAATAACAGCCTCATAAAGGATTTTAAACGATTAGATTAGATTAAGAGAGGTGGCCTTTCAGCCTATTCCACTGCGACCTTTTCAGATCTATTGTGGCCCTCTAGTCCTAGACAACATTCTCTAGCCTGACCCTCTTTATAAAGTCTAGTAGCTTCGAGACTGTACCTTCCATGTAGCTGTTTGCCGGTGGATTTTCTTCTCCTAATGCAAAAAACCGCACATTTGCCAGACTGTCACACTGACATAAAATGTGCTCTGCCGTTTCTTCTTCGAGGTGACAGAATCTGCACAGGTCATCATCTGATAATCCCATTAGCTTCAAGTGCCTATTCAGCTTACAGTGCCCTGTTAGAAGACCTACTATGGCTTTGACTGTTTTCCTATCTTTGCTAATTAGGTCTGCCGTAAATTTTGGCGAATGTTCTCTAATGAACTGTTTCGCCTGTCTTTGTCCTGGTGAATTCCTCCACCATTCCAGAGATTTGTGAGCTACCCACTTCTTTGTAGCCGTTCTTGTTACTGACTTTGCAACGCCGCAGAAGGGTTTCGGTCCAATGAATGGCATTGATGAGCCTTGTTTGGCCATTTCATCTGCTTTTTCATTGCCCTTATGACCCTCGTGCTCCGGTACCCAGGCTACCGTAACCTTGCTACGGTCTCCTAGTTTATTTAGGGCACACACGCAATCCCATACTAGCTTAGAATTGACCTCTACAGAATTAAGTGCCTTAAGCGCTGCCGGACTATCTGTGAAGATGGCAACTGAACAAAACGTTCTTTCCTGCCTTTCTATTTCTTCCACACAGTGATGGATTGCAGTTATTTCCACCTGAAAAACTGTCACATCCTTAGATAGACTTACCGGGAAATGACTTACATTCTCAGCACCTTCAACTGTTGTCACGTTTTTTTATTAAAATTTCTTATTCGCGAGTCGCGAGTAATAGATATCAATCAATTATTTTATATGTAGAAGCACTGAAAACTATTTATAAATGGCAACGGTATTTACATTTCTCTGTCTTATGGCTCTACATCATACTTCAAATGCTGTACTGTTCCATGTTTGTTTACTTTTTACAGTAGATGAGGAAAAGTTATTTTTCGATGTTTTGGCTGTATTTTGAATGATATTTGTGAAAAGTGAAATAAAAATATTATAATAATGGTGCTACAGTGTTGTATTTGCACAAAAACGAAATATTTACATCCCGATTTCTCATTTCATTTGTAAGTACTGTCTATTTACATTATTTAAGATGAAGAACTGAGGAAGCGTTTTTGTTTATATTTTAAAACATGTCTTTCATAGGTGTACCATTGGGTTTATTCATGTTCATTAATGTATTAAATAAGATATGAGTTCATGAAATTAGTAGACATCATCTGATTAAAAAATATAGGTTTAGTACCTTTTTAATTTAATATTTCTAGTGGATACAAATAAATTAGTGAAATGTATAAAACTCATTTATTTTTCTATGTAGGTTTCCAAATAATTTTGACGATCTAACTATTTGGGTAGCAAATTTAAGAGAAAACATAAAGATTTTTTATTGTAGCATTATTTTATACTATTAACTATAAAATTACCTATTAAAAAATTAACTTGAATTCAAATATATTTTATTATATTAATTTTAAAGCAAATAAAATTGCATTTTAATTGTTCTATAAAGACGTGATTCGTTAATAATTAAACTCTCGTTTTTTTAATTCTTTGAACGTGTTTTTATACATTATTACTACTTCCAATTTTTAAAGTCTGAATAATTATAACCACGAGTAAAAATTCAAGCACGCTTCTGCTCATTGAGGAAGCATCACCTTCTATCCAAGCTTCAAAACATTGTTTGTTAAAGGTATCTTATTGGTGTGTCAATCTGTGTTTATACTTCCATAATTATGAAGTTGACCTTGCGAAAATGTAGTTTTATTTTGGAAAATTTTCTAAAAATAGCAGTGATTGGTAAAACCATATATATCTCTTGACTTTATTGGTGATTTATGAGAAAAGTATTATGTCAAAATCTGCAACATATGATAGACAGCATTGCATATTCGCTGTGAGTTTCGCCGGTAGCGCTCTCTCGCGGTTTGAAACTTGTACTTTTCTTGTAAAATCAGTGTAAATGAAATATGACAAAACGAGAAAAATAGATATTTATTTAAAAAACAAAATAATGAACTGAAATATTATGGTAAACTGATTAATAAACTAATACACAGAATTAATAGTAAAAGTAATTACGCCTTGTTATTTTATTCATTATAATTATAATATTTAAGATATAAGTTCTTGCGACTGGATGACTACTTACGCAAGAGGTCATTGAGAAAAAGAAGAAGTTTATATGAAAATATTTAATGGTTAAAGCAAATATTTAAGGTTATAGACGCTTAAAACGTCTATGTTCTGGTTACCTTTACCTCTGTAACGTTGTAATTCTTGTTTTTATTTTACATTTTTATTCTGTTTTTGCTCAGTTATTTTTTGTGTGCGTAGGCCTTAGTGCTTAGATATCAATTTGTTTTAATTTTTCTTCTTCTTCTTTCGTTTTATGGCCTCCACCTCTTAAATTTGTTTTAATTTTATCAAAATGGATATTAAACATTATACTGGTTTTAAGTCTATATCACATGATATCCCATTTCAACCAGCTACACCAAAAAAGGGAAAAGGTTTAGTTGATGCAGGGCATGTACGCAATGTTTCGGAATATAATAGCTTTTTAATTTTACACCATACAAATATCATGTTTGCATTATAGGTTATTTACTTATTTTTCTCGTTGATAGCAATAATCCATTTTTCTCTTTGAACTATTTTATGCTTGGCAACAGGAAATGAATAAAATTTACAATGACTGTTGTACCCAGTATTTTTACATGTATCATATATTTTTCTTTTTGAAAAATCCATATTCGCCATTATTTGAATGTTTACAAGTTAAATGCACAAAACTGCCACTAACAGCGTTGGTGAAAACTGTCAAATCCCCTCTACTCATCGGCTCACAGCGAATATTATGTACATTAGTACCAAGCCACAATAATTGGTCTATCAAACAATATATTGCGTTAAAACAGTTTTTCTCGTTTTTCTCAAAAGCACTACTACTGGATATATGTGGTTATTAAAATGACCGATTCACTTGTATTCCTCAGGAATTCATAAATTTAAAACTCTTTATTTTAACAATAACATACTGTCATCTGAACAACACTTTCAAATTGGGCAAACTTATTTTGTACAGCATGGTTCTATTCGAAATACGTATCGAGGAGTATGTCTATTTTATGCTCGAGATAATCGTCCATGAAAGAAAATAATTCGTTTAACGATGGAATATTTTCACGCTTAATTTACTCTAAATTATACCATACCTATATCTACAGAGTCCTCGTACAGTACGAACAGAAGAAGTTATTCCTGCATAAAGGAAAATCCAAATGAGTCCATCGCACCATCGTACACAATAATTTGAGCTGCGTCCCAAATATTTTGGGAACAGATCTTGGTTTGCATAATTATAATATCCTATTCGAGAAATTCCTTTAATTTCTCAAATTTCCAATCAAAAATAATAATACCGAAGACGCCGATTTTTACTACAACCGAATTTTGTTTAGCGATCAAACTGACTTATGGTTGAGTACTTAAAAAAAATTACCATACTTGTAGAAAAGATTACCTTTAAGTATATATTAAGAAACCATAATGGGTAGAATTGACTGTTGGCTGTGCTTTATGGGATGAAATCTTTGGTCCTTACTTGCTTAAAAAAGTATGTTCACCAGAACGTTGAAATCAATGGTGGCTCAAAAATTTTTCGTCTCCGAATTGAGTAACCTTGATTGGAAATAGCTGTGCGCTTTATAGAATGGTACATGTCACAATGTACTACCTGTATCACAATGTATTTGTTAATACAAATGTTTGGAGAGTACATAATTTAAACTAACGGACTTGTGAGTTGTGAGACCTCTAGATTGGACTAAATCCGAGCCCGCCGCAGCAGCTATATGTCAGCGATCACATTTAAATAAAAATGACTTAAGATCATCTTTTAAATAGTTGAATAGTGGAAGTTACTTTTATGTCAATATAAAACATTTATTCGTACTAATGGACATAGTTGTCGAGATACTTTATGTAGATAAATAAATATTAAAATATAAAAAAAATATTCGCATGTTATCCAATTTTCAAGATCTACACTTCTAAATAAACACCCATTATAGGTTAGCACATGTTTCCTTAATGTAACTCCAACTATAGGGAGAAATAATTCTATACTACTGAATGAGAGAATATAAATAAGTCTAAATACTTGGTGATAAAAAGAAAGTTAAATAAAAATGTTATAAGAGAAATGTTAAGATACCCAATATTGTTTTATTTAAAAATTATTAGTTTTAAAGTTAACAAATGACGATGTCGGGGTTTCTGCAAATCACTGTATATCAAAAGTGACTGCTCCACTTTAAATATATTACTCTATCTTGAAATGTTTAAGGTATCAAATAAAGTCAGTTTTCCTAAGGAGCCCAAGATTTCAAGTAGTTGTAGATCATTAATCAACAAGATTTTAGCCCCCCTCAAATCAAGAATTCGAATAAGTGGAATAAGGATTGATCCCTGGTTTGCATTTGCTCAATCAGGTAAGGTCAAAAATAAAAAAAAATATATATTTTAATTAAACATTTCGGTGCCTTAAACTAGATTTGTTAATCATATGACTAATTATTAAGGGCATCACAAAATAATATAGTTTGGGTTAAAATATTAATTACGTTCTGAAAATAATTTTTGTTATCCGTTAATAATACTGTGTCCTCTGGGTTTCTATTTATATTTTAAATTATGCTACACTTGAAATTTTGGCGATGAGTTTCTGTGGTTTTCCGAGTTTGATTTCGCGTTGAATAATTTTGGTTTTGAGAAAACCCATTATTTTGACGACGTTTTGGCAAGGCCGCACTTGCCATTCCCAAGTCAAGTAGTAACGTTTCTTGCTGGTACTTGAAGTAGTCTGGCACTACAAGCAAGCAAGCAATTTAGGTAAACCCAGCCTGTGAGACATGTTCACCCCTGGGAATTACGTTAGGGTGTAACAATTCATTGGAGCGAGGTGTATAAACTTGAGTAAAGCAGGAGTAACTCCACCCGCTGCAATGCTCTAGACCATCTCTTTCCCCTATGCGGCACTAGCACTCTGATGTGAGATAGGGGCACAACTATCAGCCAAATGCTCTTCATGTGGGAGTCCTGGATAATAGAACTCCAATATGGTTTCCTAACCGATTCAAATTCAGGACAGCGTGACACGCTTTGTTCCCGTAATCCTCTAGTGAATTGTCTGCGAATCTAAAATTGCTTGCTTGTACCTTAAGTCACTGCTCTGGACTACGTCCGGTTCGGAGAATTTATTATTTTTTGGTTGGCTTTCCAACGACCAGTTTTTTAATTTAATTTTTTTGGTTGGCTTAGGCCAGGGGCCGCCAAGGAATTTTATGTGTGATCCGGATACTAAAAGAAAATTTGAACAAGGTCCAGAAAAAAAAAATGATAACATTTAATGATAATATGTTTATTATTTTGGTACATTCATAATGATAAAACAAAAGACCTTAAATTAATGCGAAAAATTGCACCGACGGTGTTAAGCTAGTTGTTAATGGTCTCGTTCTCGAGTTAAACAACATATCTGAAGTGTATCTTCCAAGTGAGCGTCCATTAATCGGGAGCGATATTTTTTTTTTCAGAAAATTCATTTCTAAGAAAGTCGTGTATTCTAGTGTACTCTATTATGGAGCTGAATCATGGACAAACCGGAATACAATAAATCAACTATACGCGTTTGAAATGTGGACATTTAGAAGATTGTTAAGGATTCCATGGATAGATAGAGTCACAAATGCAGAAGTGTTAAGGATAATAGGCAGAGAGAAGGAAATGTAAAATACAATAAAAGAAAGGAAATTGCAATATCTCGGACATGTAATGAGAGGCGAAAGATTCAACATCTTGAGACTTATAATTCAAGGAAAAATAGAGGGTAGGAGAAGCGTAGGAAGAAGACGTATTTCCTGGTTGAAAAACCTGAGAGTGGTTTGGTTGCAGCTCAAAGCAACTGTTCAGAGCAGCTGCCTCGAAGGTCAGAATAACCATGATAATTGCCAACCTCCGTCGCGGAGATGACACTTAAAGAAGAAGAGAAAGTCGTTTCGCACATATACGTTGAGCCAAACATAGTAGCCAAATTGATTGCAAGTTGTCTACAATTTTCATATATTGCTGGCATATGTTTAGCCCAAAATTCTTAGGCGGATACCGATTTATAAACGTGCAAAGACAAATCTTTATGTAATTCAATATTCTTCATTTAAAGTAATACTTTTGACAGATTAAACAGTTTAACAACCACATATGTTCATCAACTTTAAATTGTTAAATCAAATTCGTTCCAAGGTCTCCCAGAAATTTTAAGAACACTACAATGTATTCTTCGGAATACTCACAAGGAGAGGAGATCACAAGTTCTTAAATTGGTCAGAAACGTTCAATAACTTGGCATTTACTTAAAAAACGAGCATTATTTTATTGTAGTAAGTCAGAATACGCTGAATGGCATTCAGAAAGAAACTCCTTGAAATGTTGGTGCTGGAGAGCAGAATGAGATCTCATAAAATTAATTAAATTCACTTAATTCTCCATACCTTCTTTAAGTCTAGCACTGAGTTTTCCACAAATGGCTACCTGGTGTATTATGCACGGATATGTTATTAAATTTGAATTTTATTCCTGATCCTCTGTACTATACCTGTTTCTTTGCCATTCATTGCTGAGGCTCCATCAATAAAAAGCGAAATCATTTTATTATAACTGATGTTAGATTTAGAAAATTAATTTATTAATAAACTTAAAAAAATCTTCTCCTCAAGTGTTATTTGTGTTATTTTTTAGCGGCAATATTGGTAGCAGCTCTTCCCTAAAAATCTGAGACTCAATTACAAAAAATCTTACGAAAACAGACATTTGTTCATCACCAACAATCTTACATGATTCGTCAAGTCCTATGGCGTCCTTTCAAAAGTCCTCTTTCAAAATATTAAAATATAATTCAAAATATTTGTCAAGACTTTTCTTTTTTTAAAATATTAAGAAGAGAGTTCCGTAGCTAAAATTTCCGTTCTTCGTGTATTACTTCGCTCTGACAATGAGATGCTTTGAATTTATTACTGAGGCAACATCTTTTTTTTCCTCAAAAAGTGAGTTAGCCACTGCTAGCATTCATTCCTTTACTATCTCAGAATCAGAAAATGGTTTTTGGTGTTTATTTAGTATCCAGCACATACCTATAGTGCGTGTAGGCACTCTTGACCACGGCGCAGTAGACGAAATTTGGTTTAGTCTCCACTACCGTGCGAAACGCATTGTAGTATACACTGTATAATTCCACTTACAATAGAACCTTTCTGCCTTTACGTGAATATGACTCCGTCTTCGCGCAGCTCCATGGTCTAGAGTGCTTAAACTATCTAATGCAGCTAACTAGAATTGTTGTGCCTTTTTCGTAAGAATTAAGATATACCCGAAGTTTTTCTTTACGCACTTGACTGCCAAGAGGAAAGTTTTTGTGGAACTGCTGATAAGTTGTTTCGTAGTATCGCTTCAAATTTCCGTCTGATTGCATATAAGGCACACCAGAAATGCTTGCAGCCTATAAAGCAGTGTAAAACAATATTGTGCAGTCCATTTTGCCAGAAACTTACTATTTTCACTATCCACTTTTCTCCTTTTCGGATCCATATTAACGTAGGTACAAAAAGATATTTTATAAAATAACGAAAACGCGAGTAATCACTAAACAAATTAACGGTAATGCGCTACGTGCATGTCACTGACTAACTATTGAACGACTGTATTTCTCCAAAATGTGTTTTAAAAGTTGTCAGATTTTGAACAGAATTCCACAGATTTATATACAGTATTGGAAGATTTAAAACGGAACATACGGATTATTAATACAATTAGTAAGATCCCCTGACCTGCAATTACCCAGAGTAAATTTTAATATAACGTCGCGATGTCTTATAATTAATTCATTTGTTCGACTGGACTCTTTCTCCAGTCGATATTTTTCGACTGCTGTGCACGTGCGCACCTTAACAAACACAAACGATCATCGAATAATAAAATCTTGCATCTCGCCAAGCCGCTAGTATAAAACGGAATACAGGAGAGGCTATATCTCAAAGCGCCAAAAATCTACAATATTACGTAGATATGGAATTAAAATATTATTTTATTAAAAAAATTGTTATATTTTATTGCCATAATGGCATAAAAAAAGTAGATTTCTAAAAATTAAAATAAAGTAGATTTCTAAAAATTTAAATAAAAACATTTCAAAAGTAACATAATAATATTAAAAACAAAAATTCAACGTAATAGAGGTTCAAATATTTCACCTCTCTCTGCGGAGCAATAACCAAATCTAATGTACAAAGATAGTCTCATATCCCTGAGCAGTTCCGGTCTAATACTTCCACAAAGATGAATTATTTTGTCCCTCAATTCTTCTGAATTTCGGGCTCTTTTAAAACCATGTCGATAAACACTTGTTTTTAAATATCCCCAAAGAAAAAAATCATTTGGGGATAAGTCTGGTGATCTGGGAGGCCACTTGATCGTACCACGAGAAGAAATTAATTTATTTCCAAAAATGGTTTCTAAATAATTTTGAACTGCTCGTGTATTGTGAGCAGGACAGCCGTCTTGCTGAAACCAAATATCGTCAAAGTTGACAGGAAGTAATTGAACTGCTGGAATAATTTGATTTTGCAACAATTCTAAATATTTATTTCCCATTAAATTACTATCAATAAAAAATGGACCGACGATATAATCCCCCAAAATACCTGTCCAAACATTAAGTTTTTGGGGATACTGTGTTCGTACTGGAATACTCAAGTGTTTATTATGCCGAGACCAATATCGTACGATAGAAGGATTATGTTTCCGATGTAACAAACATGTCGATTCATCGGTAAACAAAATGTTTTTTAAAAAATGTTCACTTTCATTTTGTTTATTCATCATCAGTTCACAAAATTCCATATACTTGAAATTGTCCACGGCTAATAACTCTTGAGTTGTTGGAACCTTAAAACAACGATAACCATTCCGTTTCAAAATATTCCTGACAGTCCTATCATTCATGTCAACTTCTTCAGCAATAGTTTTGCTTGAACAAGGATCACTAGTTTCAGCAACACTACAGACATCAATTTCCCTATTTTGCCTAACTTCGTTGATTATTTTCTCTCGTGGTAGATCCGTACATTTTTGACAGTTTTGTACACAACCAAACGATTCAAATTTTTTAATAATACGACTAACAGTTAATTGTGTCAGTATTGGCCTATCTTCATAGGCACAAGTAAATAAATTTATAATATCACGGTACGAGTTGCCCCCAAAATACCATTTTAAAATTTGTACTTTTTCTTTGTTTACACGGTTTATGGTTAGAAACACTACTTTTATTTCAGCTTATGGCGTTATAATGATGAGAAGCAAAGCAAAGGGCATGTATTTGTTTTGCTCGGCCAGTGATGTTCCTTGGGACTGTTGCCAAATCGGTAGATACTTTCGGCAAAAATTGTTATTATCTGCACAAAAACACAGAAAATCAGTAGACGATAGACAATAGTGTCGACGTACACCTGCCGAATACGCTACTAGAAATCGCGAAGGAGTAGCAATCCAGTTGAACAAATGAATTAATTATAAGACATCGCAACGTTATATTGAAATTTACACTGGGTAATTGCAGGTCAGGGGATCTTACTAATTGTATTAATAATCCGTATGTTCCGTTTTAAATCTTCCAATACTGTATATTTCAGTTATTGTAAATATACAATATTATTATAAATCAATATTTGGCTTAGGCCATTTTTAATATTTTTTAATAATACTTTTTGTATTATGTCCATATGAAAGAATATGTTGGTATTCGTTTGGTCCTTATCCCCTTTGGGCCCACACAGTGCGGCGATTTGCAGTGTTTTTCGTTATTTATTCTCAGTTAGTTTGTATTGTTTATTTTTCTTTCTGTGGTTTTCATTTTATCTCTTGTGATTTTGATTTTTTCTTTTGTACTTATTTTGTTTTGTCTCATTACTTTTTATTTTATTTGACTTCGCTTTTATTTGAGTTCTTTATTAATTCCGCTATTTTATTGTATAGGATATTTATGTTTCCAATAGTGGAAAGCGTCGTATCTCCTGATCTCTCGTAGCATGAGAATAGTGTGGTTTTCCAGTTCTGCAAATTTTGTCCTGGCTCTAGCCTTCATCATTTTCCGTCACCCTGATCTGTTGTAGTTTTCTGAATATGAAGTGTTCTGCTACATATCTTGGGGCGTTAACGGCTTCTCTTAGGCAGCTGTTGTAAACTACTTGAATCCTTTTTTTTGTGGTAATACAGGTGTCCCCTTGCGAGAGATGCATATGTAGGTATACTCTATTCCACGAATATACGACTGTTTTAAATTCGCTTTAAGGTGTCGATTCAATTGGTCCTTGTACAATAGTAAATTCTCCCCATTTTTAAAATCTTGTTACGACAGATATAAACCTTAGATTTAAATATGAAGTCATGATATAAATATAAAGTTAATAGTTTATAAAACAGTTGTAATTTAAATTTTGAAGTATATAATTACTATCATAGAGTTTATTTCTTCATTTCAATTATTTCATTGTAAACAAGTTGGTTTTTGAATTATGTCATTTAAACGAAATGTAACAATACTTAAGTGATCAAATAGTCGAATATTCAATTAATATTAAAAAAACAAAAAATCTTACTTATTCACTTATTCTCTTATTCTTCTAAAACTATCATCAACGATCACATTCACAGCCATAATCAGTCGGCGACATATGAAACTGTATATAAATTTTCGTTACTTTTTAATATATGTAACGACTCGGTACTTTAACTATCAATAGCCAGTATGTTATACCCGTTACTTTCGTAACTTTTAAGAGTACATAAACTCAAAGCAAACAAATATTTAAAACTAACAAAGTGAAATATTAAATCCTTTTTCTGGTTTGTGAACCATCGTTCTGCCAATTTCTTTTCATTTATATTAAAAATAGTATATTTCTTTTTATTACAGTTATAATACCTAATAAAGTAATAAAATGTGTTATATCAAAGACAATACATTTCACGGAAAGCTTACCCAAATGTCTGATGAACACATTTGGCTTCATAGACGTCATTGTATTTATTTGTAGATTTTAACTGAAATAATTTTAGTTTAGATGTCATACTAGTAGACCCTTTTTTTTTGGAATAATGATTAGACCAATTGACCTTCATACTTCTACTTGCACAGTAAAATATTCGTTGTCGCAGTAAATCAAAACAGTCGTATATTCGTGGAATAGCCTATATCGGTAGAATGATACTGTTTATTATTTTCATTTTAGTTGTAGTGCTTTTTCTACCTGTGAGTCCTCCGATGGATGCTTTTGCCATGTTGACTTTTTACACTGTGACGTCTATGAGTTTTCTGAATGTAAGTCCTTTATCCATGATGACTTCCAAGTATTATGCTTTGCTTTCTGTCTGACACTCATGGTCGGTGCTGTTACTTATATAGCTGATCGAGGCGCACTTCTGTCGAACGGAGTTTTTACTAGTTTCAAAAACTAAAACAACTACAAAGCCAAAAACATCCTAAAAAGGGCAAACCTAGCGCTTATTAGAGAAGTAATTTATGATACCAGATGAGAGATTGGCGAAACGAATTCAAAGTCAAAAAGTTTAAAAATTTGTTACTACAACAGCAGCCAAAGGAAAAAGAAAAACCACAAACAAAAACCAAAAAATTAGTTTAAAACTTTTTAAATCTGACATTGGATGAAGCCACGATTAGCGTTCCACAAAAAGGTTTTAACTTTGCTGCTGCACTTGCACAAATGTAGAAAATATTATTACTAAGGTTAAGACTACCATTACCAATCTCCCAGCAGAAACAGCCGAGATCATAGTCCAAGACGTATCAAAAATATTACGAACAGCCAAACCACCAAAAAGAAATTTAACTTTCGAAGAAAAAGATGCCTTACACAATTTAAAGAACAACAAATAAATCATCGTGCCCCCAGATGACAAAGGCAACACAATGGTAGTAATGAGTATTAAGGACTACGAAACAAAATAAATGACAACTTAAAGGATACGACGTATCAAAGAATCTCGTCGGATCCTACTACATGTCTAGAAAAAGAAACAAAAGCCAAGATCAAAACTTCAGTCATCAAGAAAGAACATCAGGTATATCTCATACCTAAAGAGAAGTTGTCAAGATGTCCAAAACTTTACGACTTACCCAAGATACATAAGGCAGAATTACCATTGCGGCCAATAGTTAGCTCTATCGGATTTCTTCTACAAGCACTGGCAAAATTTCTGGCTGAACAACTACAACCATATGCAGAAGAAGCGGATTCTTACTTCAAGAATGCAAGCCACTTCATCGAGAGGAAGAGGCTTGCATTCTTGACGTAAGAGACATATAAGAGATGTGACTCTTGAGCTGGGACCTTTGTTAGGCAGCTTCGATGTGGTCTCAATTTTCACGAATGTTACTGTAGATAAATTATTAGAAATTATAAGCAGAAAGTATCCAATACCACAGGATACTCTAAATCTAACAAAGCACTGTTTACATAACACATATTTTATCTATAAGAAGCAAAGATATAAACAATTTGAAGGACGGGTTCATCGCTATTACTGGTAATAGCAAACCTATTTATGCAAGAAATAGAACACCGAGCAATAGAAACAGCCGAAGACAAACCCTAACCCTTTGGCTTAGGTACGTGGATGATACTTTGGACACATAGAAAATTAAAACTAAAGGTAAAATTAGTACACATCAATAGCATCCATTATAAAATCCAGTTTACTATGGAACTGTAAGAAAACGAACAACTACCATCTTTGAATGTGTTAATAATAAAGAAGGAAACCGTGCACATAAGACACAGAGTATACTGAAAACGCACACCTATCGACAGGTATCTACATGCCAATTCACATCACCATCCTACATAATTACATTCAGTCATTTAAACCCTAATAATACGATCCGAAAGACTGTTAGACGAAAAACATAAAAATAATGAAATGCATACAGTGAAAACAGCGCTTAGAAAAAACAGTTTCTCAACATATACCAATGAAAAGACTCATAATGTTCAAGAAAGAAAAAAGGACCGAATAGAAGACGCAAAACCGATTGCAAAAGCTATTCTACTACGACAGAAAAATTTCAACGATTTTACCATCCGCCAATCATTTTGCGAGTCTCTCATCGTCCATTCTGCTAATCTGTCAACTTCATTCCCTGCGTCTAGGTCTAGCTTATTTTATGATATCCTGGACTCCACATTATATTTTATAAACCCATTTATTTTTAGATCCCTTAAAGTGTAACCACCAATGGATTACAGCATTTTTATTTTAGTTATCCTTACGAGCTTCTCGGTTACACCTGGTTGGCTACTCTATTAGTGTGTGCGTTGACTTTCTCCTTGAAGTTTCTGCTATTGATAGTGCTGATTACTAAATATTTGATGTTGATATCTTACCCAACACTTTGGTTATTATCGCTAGTATACAGCTTTTAGGTTGTCTGTTAATTATTCGTTTCTGTGTCTCAATAGATATAATCATATATACTTCATCTAATTTAGATAACGACTTACGTCATTATCTACGTCAGAGATCGAAGTTGGCATAGTTGCCAAAGTATAAAAAAATCCTGACTCCATTTTAAATCAAATAGATTACATATTTATTGCAAAAGTATTACCATCTCTTTACAACGACTATTTAAATTCTTACGTGACATTTTTGAAATAAAACACACTAATTTTGTTCTAAAAAGAACAAATTTTATTAAATAGTTAAAAATATAAAACAAGAGATATTTACTTTAAAATTCAAAATAATGAAGTACAAACATTGTCAACACCGCAACTGTCAAATAAGTGTTACCAATCTATGCCAAAATTTTAGCTTTGTTCGATTACAGTTACAGTGTGTAACAAATGTAACAAATGTTCTTGATAAAAACGCTTTATAATGCATTTATACAAATTAAATGAAACATATTATTGTGTATTTCTTTAAGTTAACATTAATAGAAATTTTTAAATATTATTTCTACGCGTATATAATAAAATATGTCTAGTGGCTGTAATGCCAGTGTACTCGGTAAAGTGATTCTAAAAAAGAAGACACCTACACCCTAAATATTTTGTGTTGGTATCATGTAACGTCACAGGCTATGACGCCGATGACGTGCATCGTTATATAAATTAGATAAAGTGTATAATG
Source organism: Diabrotica balteata (assembly GCA_918026665.1). Classification (NCBI taxonomy): domain Eukaryota; kingdom Metazoa; phylum Arthropoda; class Insecta; order Coleoptera; family Chrysomelidae; genus Diabrotica; species Diabrotica balteata. The sequence goes on from OU898278.1 coordinate 37,584,434, forward strand.
TTTCTACAATGATTTGGAACCTGTATTGTAATCGTTGTAGGTTATCTTAATCCTTCGATACAAGTACTACACTATCAGTATAGCAGCATTTTTTTATTTCTCTGTTTACCATTTTTTAGGTCGTTCTTCGTGCTGTTTTAACTTTGTTTATGATCTCATTCGTCAACAAATTTAAAACCATCGGGCTGTCTCGGTGTCTTATCGCTGTCCGTATAGGTATTTTCGTAATCAGCCGGTTCTCAGCTCTTACAAATGTACTGTTGTCGTTTATTTCTTTGAAGATTGTTCAAATTCCCTTCCAGATCTTAAAAGTTTAAGGACATCTGCAAGTCTTACTCTGTAAAATGATTTCGTATGGTCTACAAAGATTCAATTACCTTTTTCAATATCTTGCGGTTAATCAATATCGTAATCGTAATATGTCGATAGTTAGCCTGTTTCGTCTTCGTCATTTAATGTCATCATTATAAGTGGCTTGATAATTCGTAGTGGATCTTGTCCTGCTCACAAAGATGTCGCCACTCCTATCGATTCCTGGCAACGCTACTCCATCTTTTCACCCTGAGAATCTGTATAGTTTCTTCCACATCATCAATATATCTCCTTCGTGATCGTCCGCTGCTTCTTGTGCATTCTGGTTTTGAAAATGTTAATCTCTTCGTGTATTTGTGATCTGCCATCCTAGCAATGTGTCCAGCTCACCTTAGTCTCTGCACTTTAACCAATTTCACAATATCTGGATCGGTGTATAATTGATATAGTGCAAAGTTGTATCTTCGACGCCATAGCCCACTTTCATTTATGGTCCTAAAAACCTTTCCAAGATTTTTCTCTCAAAAATACCAAGAAGTCTTTCTCGTTTTGAGATAAGGTCCACGTTTTAGCCCCATATATCAAAATCGGTCTTATTAAGGTCTTGTATATATTAAGCTTGACTGCACGTTTTATATTTCCATTTTTTAAATGTTTCTGGAGACCGTGAATAGTTATGTTTGCAATTGCTATGGGTCTTTTTATGTAGTCTCTTGTCGTTGGATATTTCGGGGGATATTTCACTGTTTGATATTTCGAGGGTTTTTAAAAACAATATATTTGTTTTTTTTTTGTATTTGTATAAACAAACATATATTCGTTTTTTTTCTCATTTATCACAAGTCCTAATTCACTTGCCGTGTCCGCAAGCCTTGTAAAACACTGAACCATGTCTCTCACACCTCTCACACTTCTGCTTACTATTACTACTAATCGTCAGCAAATGAGAGAATTTGCGTCGATCTATTAAAAATAGTTCCATTAATTCTTATATTTAATTGTCTGGTTTCCTTTTTCAATGCAATATTAAAGATTTATGCTAGTGCGTCCCACTGTCTTAGCCATTATTAATGTCAAAAAACCTAGAGATTTCTCCTTCAATTCTAATGCATGAGCTAACGTTTAACATTGTTAGTTGGGTCAACTTAAATAACTTAGGTGGGATCTCAAAGGGATCATTGCATTATATAATGTAGTTCTGTTCACACTGTCATAAACTGCTTTGAAGTCCACGAAGAGATGGTGTGTATCTATGTTATATTCTAGTGACTCTGCTGACCAACAATATCCTTTTTAAAATGTTTAAGTCTCTCAAACAATATTAAGATGTTATAAACAGATGCTAACAGAGTATTGCCTCTACAGCTCTTACACTCCAGTTAATCACCGTTTTTATGCAACAGACATATTATTCCCCTTAGCCACTCTTCTGGTACCAATTCATTCTCCGATATAAGTACTATTAATTTATGGATTGCTGCAACAAGTTGATCAACACAATTTTTATACATTTCTGAACAGATTTCATCAATTCCTAGTACTTTATTGTCTTTAAGTTTTAGGATGGCATTTGACACTTCTTCTGTTGTTGGGTCTTCACTGTGTAATTGATGTTGTAGATTTTGTTGATTTTCTATGTTGTAATCTCCTTCAATATCTTTTATATTTAGATGTTCGTTGAAATGTTGTGCTTATCTGTTAAGAACTGAGATTTTATGATGTAAAATTTCACCGTTAGCATCTTTATAAATTTTTAATCGTGGTTTAAATTCTCGACGACTATTATTGAAGTATTTGTAGTATTTTCTTGTTTTATTTGTATTGAATAAACTTTGTATCTTACTGAGAGTGTTTTGTTCGTATTCTTTCTTCTTACGTCGATGGTTATGTTTCTGCTCTCTTCTAAGAGGTGTATACTCTTCATTGTTTCTCCATGTACAACCTGCGTCGATAGTTTTTTTATATGCTGCGTTCTTTATATTTGTGGTCATCTTGGACTTATGATCAAACCAATGATTTCTTTTGTCTGACTTGGTTTTGCCCAACATTTCAACCGATTTCTGTAACACAATGTCTCGTATATTTGCCCATAGTTGGTTAATGTATTCTTCTTTTAAGTTTTTTTATCCTCAATAAATTTTCTATTTGCTATCTGTATACATTTGCAATGTCGGGATCTTTCAGTGTATTAATGTCTTTTTGTGTTAATGTTAATATGATAACACAAATTAGTACTAGCAAAGATAAGAATGAAAATAACACAAAATTTTCTACAGTAAATCAACGAGAAAAAATTTAATGTAAAATTGTTGTAGAACGACTCAAAAAAAAAAATTTACCAAAGGAGGCTAGCACAGAAGATATAGCTGAAACAAATAGATGACATCTTAAGATATAAACGCGTGCAGGGAGAAAATTAAAAACGACATTGAAGAAGTAGCAACAGAAGCTCTAGGAAAACGCAAAGTCATACTAAACAAAAGAAACAACAACAATACACCATGGTTCAGTAAAGAAATAAAAGAAATGTAAAGAGGAACGAGAGGAATACACGAAGTACAAAATATCAAATACCCCAGAATCCCGAGACAACTATAGAAGAATACGAAATGAAACAAAGCAGTTGATAAGAAGAACAAAGAATGAATACTGGAAATAGTTTACAAAAAGGACGGAAAGCGACTTCTACGGTACAAAAAACCAATATGGAGATTTATAAGAAACCAACGGAAAGAAATGGCAAAATTGAAGAAATACAATAACATAACAGCAAACGAATGGGAAAGATACCTGATGGAAATGTTTAGCAAAGAAAAATAATAATAATAATCAACACAATAACATACCTGAATTAAGACATGAAATATAAATTAATTTTCAAGAAGTAGAATAAGCTATAAATTCGCTCAAAAATAGAAAGTCATCAAGACCAGACAGAATAACCAACGAGCTTCTAAAATATGGAGGAAAAAGTATAACCCTAGAGATGACAAAATTTATACAAAAACTAATATTGCACTGCAAGATACCAGACTCATGGAGAAACAGCATATTGATAGCAATGTTCAAGAAAGGAGATAAAGAAGACCCCAAAAATTATAGAGGTATAAATCTACTTAACACCGCACTTAAGCTTAACACAAAAGTCCTAACCAATAAAATCAATAAACTAATAACTTTATCAGATGAACAACAAGGATTCAGATCCGGAAGATCCTGAGTAGATGCTGTATTTGTACAAAAACAAATCACAGAAAAGGTCATCGAGTACAATAAACCAGCATATCTATGTTTTATATTCCTGACAAAGGCTTTTGATCGCATCAAAGTCGAAGACGTTTTATACCTAATGTATAAAAGAAACATACCAATCAATATTATACAAACCATCGAAAACATCTACCTCCAAAATCGAATACAAGCAAAGATCAATGTAAAACTAAAAGGTATATACCAGTACAAAGCGGGGTCAGACAGGGTGACTCGTTGAGCCTACTTCTCTTTAATATGATAATGGACGAAATAATACAAGCAGTACGTAAAGGTCATGGCTACAGAATGGGGAACAAAGAAATCCAAATATTATGTTATGCACACGACACCGCCCAGATAGAAGACGAGCTTCAAAGATTAACACATATCTTCAATATAACAATAAATACAATATGATAATATCAGCAGAAAAAAACAAATGAATGACATCTAAATACCCACTATGTGGTAAAATCGAAATTGATGGGAAAATAATAAATCAGGAAGCAAGGTTTAGATATTTGAGAACAGATAACTAGTTACGGAGATGTTGAAGAAGAAGTACGACATCAAAACTTAAAGCAGCAATTAGACCTATATTAACATACACGACGGAGACAAGACCTGACACATCTAAAACGAGACGACTGCTAGAAACAACAGAGATGAAAATACTCCGACGCATATCAGGGAGAAGTCTGTTGGATAGGGAGAGAAGCGAAAACATAAGAAGTATATGCAATATAGAAGACATAAATGTATGGGTAACAAAACGAAAACAGGAGTGGAAGGAACATATCAGCAGAATGGCAGAGGATAAAATAGCACGAGATAAGTCACCAAATGGACGAAGAAGTATTAGCAGACCAAAAAAGGATGGTGCGACAATTTAAACAATTTAGGAGGCTAATATTAAAAAAGAAACAAGCTTTAAAGCCTACATACTAAAAGGAAGAAGAAGAAGAAGAAGAAGATGTCGATTTTTTCTCTCCTTTTTTGTTCCCCTAAAAGACTTAACATCTAATAAGTTAGAGCAGTGTCTTGCGTCGATGAATGTATTATCTATTTGGTTATTCGTTTCATTATCATAATCGTCATTTAATGTATTGAAGCCTAATTATTGTGTACTTATTTAATCAATAATCCTATATTGGTAATGATGCTTGCTAAAATAAAAAAAAACTATTATGCCAGGTTCTATCCAACAATCGCTTCCAGCTTAAAACCGAAATATCCTACGGAAAGAAAACTATAACTGATATTATAAAATTCCTATAATATAAAATTCCTGATAACTCCTGGTTGATGTTAGATGCAAAGAAAAATATTTTCTTTATATCAGGAAAATTATAGTTTTTAAATTTTTAATAATGTACTTGTACCAGAGTACTTTTAATTTTGTTTTGTGTATAATAATGCTACGGTATTTTCATTCAGTTTCCATTTTGCAATTTATTAAACTGCTAAGCTATTTGTCCTCTCAAATTTATATTTTTTATGTTCATTTAATATTTTTTAATAAAAATAAGATAACGATAATATAAAATTTCATTATAGATTTAACCAGAGCTAGAGCTGACTCAAGCGATTCAACAAACGACGAACCAAGAGTGTCTATAGTTAGTAAAGACATACCGCCGCCTTCATTAATTACAAAAACTCAATTAGAAGCAGCAGCAAAACCAAAAGTAGGTGGTAGAAGAAGTACGTTAGAGGAGACCGATATTCTCGTTAAAGACCCGGATGCACAAAGCCTTTCTCAATACACAAACACTGTAGATACAAAGGATACGAAACCTGAGAAGAATAATAAAAATGGAAAGCATGGAAATGATAAACCCAAAGATAAAACGAAATAATTTGATAAGGACAATAGAAATCTGGTTTTCTTATAGCACCCTTAGTAATTTTTTATGCAAAATATATATTTTTCATTACTTTTGTATTATTTAAAAAATATTTGTTAGAGTTTTATGGGACGATCTGTTTGGGATATAAAAAAACTGTTAATGGATGTGAAAAAACTCCTTTTGCTCCAGGCCATTTTTGAGGTAGGGAGCTGTACACTAGCAAAAGTTTTTTAATGAAAATACATTTTACGATAGTTATGATGTATAATAGAAAAAATATTCACCTATAGGGGCCAAAAAAAGCGTTTGAAGCAATTTGAATTTATATGACAATTTATAGTGTTTACCGGAATATCCACATAAGGATATTTGGGTCTACCAGTATATCCACCCTTGGATATCAAATGTATTACCAAAATATCCACATCTGAATATCATTAAAATGTATCTATGTATTTAATTTATAAAGTCACGCCAAATAATAAAAAATAAAACATATAAAAAGATAGTGAACAATTTAGTTATATTCCGAACAAAGCAAAACACAAAAGAACATTATTTTTATTACTTTCAAAATGTTCCTGAGCAAAGTCCAGATTTATCCGGGCAAGCAATGCAACATTTTCTTGTTATTTTACGTACAAATTTTTTTTCTTTTAACAAAGTATTTTACAAATTTCAAAAACTTTTCCTAGAGTACCTCCTTTTTCCAATTTCTTTTGGAAAATCGACCATTGCATGCAACGGTTTCCCAGATGTAGTAGATTAGGTTGATTTTTTTTATCATTTATTTGTTTATATCCTTTACTACATTTCAGAAGTATCCCCGGTAGCAGAGTTTTGTATATTTATATATTGAAACTTGTTTATGATGAGCTTGGCTGTAAAATACTCTGGAGTTCAATAGATTTTGGAGAACCACGTGTAGGATTTCCGCAACGAACTGTACGGTTCAACATCTTGGTCCACTGCATCAACTGATCTCATATTAAATTGTAGAATTTAATATGTTTTCGTTTGTTATAATAAAGGACATTTCCTCCTATAATATATCGTTCTTTTTTGCAAAATCCTGCAGTATGTTTACTGGTAAGCAGATAAACGTCTTTCTGAAAAAGAAATGCAGAAATACTGCACGAAACGTTTTCTATTACAATATTGAAATAGTTTTTTCATTTTTTATTTCTCCTTGACCGATATCCTCATTAAGAGTGAGATTTTAATCTCGCTCACATTGTATATATATATATATATATATATATATATATATATATATATATATATTATATATATATACATATATGTACATTTTAGCTGGGACATGGGAGAGAAACCTAAGAGGCAACCCTTAATTGAAACCCACATGCTTTGTGTACCGATAAGAAATGACGGCATAGTATCTAAAGTTTTTATTACATATTGTAGTATTGATTTTTATGTGATTCACGATGGGTCAAATGAGCGATTAAAAATATCCCATGGGCTAGTAGTCCAAAGCGAATACGGATGATCCACCACAAACATTTTTTTTTTATTTTTTTGGACAAAATTTTTTATTCTATTTTTTTTTATGATGTGGCAAATTTGGCTTTTCCAGTATCTGTACCGGTACGAGTTATGGAAATTTTTTGCAAATAACTTATAACACATGGTAAAAAGAGTCATTTTGGCTTAAATAATTGAGTTTCCTACGAAATCAAAATGGCACTTTTAGAAATGAAAAATAACAAATCCCCTGACTACGACGAAGTAGTGATCAAAGCAATCAAACTAGGTGGAAATAAAATTATCCAGACTTTGGCCAAGCATCTCACTAAATGGATCTACCAAGAAAAAAATCCTTCTCAACGGAATAATGCAGTCGTTACTTTATTAAACAAGCAAGGAGACTTAACAGATTTAATAAACTACCGTCCTATCAGCTTGCTTTCACATATTATTATTATTCCCAGATTTAGTCATACGGCTCACACTCCCTCTAAGGGGAAAATTCACTCATCCCGGATACCTACGGTATCAAAAGGATTGAGCTCTGATGGGACTCTTTTCGTGTTATCGAGCCTTAGGTGACTTCTTATGTTGGAGTATCTCCCAGAAATTTTCGTACACATCTGGACGTCGCGAGGAGTACAGCTTTCTGCATAGCCTTATAAAGATGTTCATTTAGACCCAGTTGTTTTATGTTCGCTAGGAGGTTTTTGGGAATAACACCAGTAGTATATAGAACAATAGGTACTGTCTGGGTACTTTCCATTCTCCATTGTCTCTTAATTTGTATTGCAAGATCTCTATACTTGGTGATCTTTTCGTTGTATTTAACACGCAAATTGTTAGTGTTAGGTATCGCCACATCAATAAGTGTTGTTTGCCTGGTAATTTTATTCACTAGTATGAGATCCGGTCTATTATGGGCCACTGGTTGGTCTGTGAGCACAGTGCGGTCCCAGTATAGTTTGTAGTTGTCATTTTCAAGCATTCTGTCAGGGACATATTGATAATAAGGAAGATGGTCGGTTTGGAGAAGTCCCAGTTTGTCAGCTAGTTCTTGAAGGATAATCTGTCCTACTGAGTCATGGCGTTCTTTATAATCGGTACCGACAAATGCCTGGCAGCCACCGGTAAGATGTTGGATGGTTTCTAGGGCTTGGCATCCATATCGGCATTTGTCATTTTGTACTTGAGGATCTTTAACAATATATTATATTTTTGGTAATTTTTAGTTGGAATTACCTGATCCTGAATGGCAAGTAGGAAACTTTCAGTCTCGGGAAACATCTTTCCTGATTGTAACAAATAGTTCGACGATGTATTGTCTACATATTCTTGGCTGATCTCATTGAGATGTCGCCCATGCAGAGGTTTACTTATCCAGGTGCGCATTTTTTCTTGCTTCCTCTTCCTCCTTGATACCGCGGCAATGTTGTTCTCTCTACTGCACTGCGTGGATGATGTTTTTGCGCCTTTGTGAGAAGTGTTCTTACTTTCCGCTGAAGACCCTCTATATCCGTTTTTGACCACTTTATAATACCAAATGAGTAGCTCAGCTTTAATGCCTTAAACAAATTTGTACTATTAAGATATGACCGATTTAGTGGTCTTATTCTTCGCACGAACTCCGAAGTTAGTTAAGTTTTCATCTGTTTATGGTCAATTTTCCGCGCCTGTTTTACTCCGAGATATTTGTAAACATCATTTTCACCCATTGCATCGATGTTTTGGCCATCTTGCATATCGAAACCTCCGGGCTGAACCTTTCCTCTGACTATATTTAGTATACGGCACTTGTCTAGTCCAAAATGCATACTTATATCAGTTTCTACAAGTTTCTACAGTTTTTAGCATCTGATCTAGGTGGTTTCGAGTGGAAGCCATTAACTTTAAATCATCCATATACAACAGATGATTAAGCTTCGCCACAACAGTGTTGTTATTTTTGATGCTAAATCTTGAGTCAGTGGAGTTCAGCAGCTGAGATAGTGGGTTCATCGCTAGGCAGAACCAAAATGGACTCAACGAGTCCCCCTGGAAAAGGCCCCGGTTAATAGCAATATCTTCAGTTTCGATATTGGTTTTACCAGGTATTTGAAGGTGGATTTTAGTCTTCCACTTTGTCATTATATGCTTTAAAAAGGTCACGAGATTATCATCGACTTTATATATTTTCAATATATCTATAAGCCATTCATGCGGCACTGAGTCAAAAGCCTTCTTGTAGTCAATGAAGGCAGTAAAAAGGTTTCTTTTTTTGGTATATGCCTGGTTAGAAATGTCTGAGTCGATAATAAGTTGTTCTTTGGAGCCCTTAGCGCATCCTTTCTGTTGAGGCTCTATGATATTGTTCAGAGCACAGTGTTGGTAGATACGCTGGGCTACACAGGATGTGACCAATTTGTACAATATTGAAAGACAAGTAATTGGGCGGTACTTGGCTGGATCTTGGGTGTTATTTTGATCCTTCGGTATTAGATAAGTGGTTGCCTGAGTAAGAAATGATGGTATTTCCTGTGAATTAGAAATAATATTATTAATAAATACTGTTAAAAGCTCATGAACACTCCAAAACTTCTTTAACCAGAAGTTTTGAACTCCATCTGGTCCAGGAGATTTATAGTTATGAAGCTCTTTGATGATGTTCATGACTTCTTCAGTGGTGAAAGGTTCATTAATATTCCTGTAGTGTTGACAATTGTTTGCCGTGTCTTCAATCCATCCAGCATTGTTGTTATGAGTAGCTGGCGTCGAAAGTTGATTTCCCCAAAACTCATGAATTTCTTCTTGGCTTGGGTGGGATTTATTTACATTTTCTACAGTGGAATTTAGTTTCCTATAGAAAGCCTTCTCTGAATTCTCAAAAAGTAGATTGTCGCATTTACGGTTGTTACTAACTTTGTATCTCCTTAAGCGACCTGAATAAATCGAGAGTTTTTGTTTTAATGTGTCTAGGCAGTGTTGAGCTGTGTTGTTTTCTGGATCTTATTATATTATTTTATTATTATTTTATTATTATTTTATATTATTATATTATATATATATATATATATATATATATATATATATATATATAAACTTTTTACGAACATTACCAAAAAAAGGCTGTACGCTAAATTAGGCTTCTATCAGCCTAGAAAACAAGCTGGATTTTGATCGGGATACAGCACTAACGACCACTTATAACTAACGACCACTAGTGATAAAGAACCTTATAGAGAAGTCTGCAGAATATAACAAACCATTACTACGTGAATGTATTCGTTACCATCAGCCATCAGAAAATGTTAAAAGCATCGACAGCATGCCGAATAGACCATCGCTACAAACATAATCAAATATATCTACCAAAATGCCACAGCTAGCTTAAGACTATCTTAAGAAGAAACAAATAAATTGTGTATATAACAAGGGGTACGGTAAGAAGACACAGTCTCTCCAAAGCTATTCATGACTCTTTTGCACATCTGAAGTGCATCTGAAGGAGCACGGTATCAATATAAATGGAGAGAAGCTCAGTCATTTAAGATTTGCAGATGACATAGTCCTTATAGCCGATCGTATGGAAGATGAATAATAATGTTTGAAAAATTAAATCACGCTTCTTTGGAGGTCGGACTACAGGTTAATATGAAACTGACGCTAATAATGACTAATTGCTGTTGGTGTAAGAAATATTCTGCAGAGTACATCGTATAAGTACCTAAGAGACGAAAATCGGTTGTGCAGAGATAACGAGACATGTGAGCTCCCATGTCGCATAGAATTAGCCTGGGCAGCGTTTGGTAAATTAAACTATGTACTTAAATCGGATCTACCCATATGCCTCAAAAGAAAAATCTTTGATACATGTGTGTTACCTGTACTTACTTATGGAGCGGAAACATTAACACTCACAAAAAAAGGTAGTTGATAAGATTCACGTGACTCAGATGGCTATGGAACGCTCGGTGTTGATCGTAGAACAAAAACAACAGACGCTCCAAAAAAAAATCGCGTCGTAACAATGGAATTGGGTAGGACACATCGCCAGATTATCAGACAACCGATACACAAAACATATTTTGGAGTGGAGACCAAGGCAAAAAGCAATGCGGAGCAGAGGACACCCACCAACTAGATGGACTGACGACCTGAAGCATGCAACCCGCACAAGACAGAGACATATGGAAACATCTGAGGGAGACTTACGTTTAGCAGTGGACGAATACAGGTTGATGATGATCGAGTTTCCAATAATTTGAAGAAATAAAAATGCGGTTCTCTTCAGTAAATTTCGGAGTACACTCAAATTTGCAATTTTCACAACTTTTGGACTTTTGGCTGGTTTTATTTTGTTTTTGCTATTGTACAGTATACACAAACTTCTTTTTTCCCAAGTTAAATTTTTGTTAAATTTTTCTGGTTTTGATCTTCTCCAACGTGATCTTTTCTTTTTCGAGCGGCTCATTATCCGATTTTTCTTCGCATTCTGGAACATATTCATCTCTGCTCTCTAAACATAATTCACTAGTAGCTTCCGGTTTACTATACTATTCATAATTACCTTTTTGGAGGATAATTGTAAATATAATTTCGTTATCGGTAAATGCAGTGAAGTTTTCTGAAGCTTAAAACTCTACAGCTGCTGTGCCTTAAATACAATGTAAAAGTTAAAAATCTAAAGGTTTCAGTTAAAATACGTTTATTATCAAATTCCTACTTAAAAGTTTAGCCCTATAGCCCTAGAAATAAATAATCACTAAAATCATCATCATCATCCAGCCTCACGAGTCCACTGCTGAACATAGGCCTCTTCCTCATGTTTTCAGCCCTGTCTATCTTGCGCCGCTCTTATCCAGTTTTTATTGAGTCTTTTTAAATCGTCAGTCCATCTTGTAGGTGGTCGACCGACGCTTCTCTTGTCTTCCTTTGGCCTCCATTCCAATAACCTCTTTGTCCATCGCCTATCTGTTATTGTGGCTATGTGTTCTGCCCATCTTCACTTGAATCTGGCTATCTTCTCGATGATGTCAGTCACTCCGGTTCTTCTCCTGATGTCTTCGTTTGTTATTCTGTCTCGGAGAGTTATTCCTAACATGGACCGCTCCATTCTTCTCTGCGTGACTCTCAGTTTGGTAGCTGCTGCTTTTGTTAAGGTAAGTATTTCTGCTCCTTGCTCCTTACGTCAAGACTGGGAGGACGCACTGATCAAATACCTTTCTCTTTAGACATGTGGGCATCTCACTTTTAAAAGTTTCTCTCAGTTTTCCAAATGCTGCCCACCCAAGGCCGACTCTTCTCTTCAATTCATGAGTCTGGATATCTCTGCCAATCATAATTTCATGTCCCAGGTATTTATATCTATCTACGAGTTCTATTTCTTTCCCACCGATACTGATGTTCTGTTTGGGCACCAAATTGGTCATGATTTTTGTTTTCGAGATATTTATATTTAAACCTACATTTTCTGTAGCCACAACGAGTTCCTGTACCATATCTCTTGCCATACCTAGATCTTTAGCTATTAGCATGCACTAAAATAGGTAAAGACTAATACAGAAAATGAATCTAACCTCAATTTCTGAAGAACTGCAATAATTACTTAATTTTAATATTTTACTTACTTTCAGCAGTCACATGCTCTTCAGTACTATTACCGCATAAGGACATTAAATATTTTTCTCTGCTGGACATCGTTTTTCTAATGTCTTACTGTTTTTAAATTGTAAACAGTTCTGAACCATAAACTAACCGCATACAATAAACGGACAAGTGCAATCTGCTGACAGCCAAAAGTGACTAAGTTGACTTGGTCAGCTTTATATGTTACCAAAATTGTCTTACAGGCAAGTTTTGTTTGGCAGTTAAATTGCATTTAAATGAGTTGATCAATTTTTTTGGTACAACTAACAACTACTCTTAGTGACTTGGTGAAGTTAACCCAAAAGCGATAAAATTTGACTTGGTCAGCTTTTGCAGCATGACGAAGATATTTATTATGCCTTCTTTATAATTTTTCAATTGGATTGTTTTGTCACTTTTGGTTGAGTTTCTAATTTCTTTTTTACAATGTTGATTTATTTTTCTTTTATAAATAAATGAATGCTAAAACATAGTTTTCACAATTATGTAATTGATTTATCTAAATAATGGAGGTATAATCTCAGAATAACTGACAATTTTGGCGAAAGTGCACAATCCGGCTACATAACTCACGAAAATATTTAAAAACGTTTCGATCAACATACAAAAACCTTATTGTTTCGACATTACATACATATGAATAGGGATTTAAAAGAGTCTCGGCAGAAACCGAAGTATGCTATAAAAACCAAACAAATGAGTTCTGCTGCCAGCAGGACTAAAACAAAACACGAAAATTACTTTATAGACTGTCGGGAGCTACGCGTACGTTTCGCACGGATAAATAATATTTAAAATATATATCGACAACAAAAATCTTGCAAATTTTTGTGAAGTATGAACTATGAGTTTATTAAAAAATAGTTCAATAACAAAATTATTCAAATCGGAGTTCGGCCCTGAATGAGATACCGAAAGGCGTGTTTGTTTTGGTCTCAATAAATTTGCAAATTTTATGCAGTAATTATAACAGTTTATTTATAAATCGTTAAGTGACAATTACATGAATACCAGTAAGTAAACATATCATATTAGTTTTCATTAATATAACGTGATCAACCAGTTTTTTGTTGATTTGTAATTTAACAATTATCAATAAAATACGACACAAGAAATATTATTCCAGTTTTATTACCTGTTTGATTACTAGTCAGGTCCGTATTATTTTTAAACACATGTCCCGTGTTAAAATCAAAAATCGAACCTAATATTCAGAGTCTCTCTAACACACCACATGTATTGCAATCACAAACAAATACCAATAAAACCTATTCATCAGCAGCTTCTACACAATTTCCCTCAAAACATCAAGCAATTGTCTTCAGCGCTTTCTTTAGAAAATACGCGACTGCAAGATTACTTAATTCCTTTGGGTAACCTAATTCGTCCCAAAAATATTATATTTTCCTCCCGACTATCCAATAATCGGATTTGCATGTACCTTTCAAACAAACAAGTCGTGGACGAATTCATGCAAAATCATGGACAAATAGAAATCCAGAACAATATTGTACAAACTAGAAGAATAATCTCACCAGCGGAACGTATTGTTTTTTCAATCGTATGTCCAACAATACCACACAGTCTGTTAGTTGATTATCTACAAAGTATTGGACTTAATATGGTCTCTCCTGTCACTTTTCTAAAAATCAGTTCCACTCTTTCCGAATATAATCATATTTTAAGTTTTAGAAGACAAATATACGTCAGTCCCCATAATATCTCCTTACCCGACTCATTCACCTTGGACTTCGATAATACAACATATCGAATATTCTTATCTCAAGAAACTATGGCCTGTTATAACTGCAAAAAGTCTGGACATATCGCCACCAACTGTCCTGATAAACTAGAATCAACAACAAACTTAATTGATTCTAATAACAGTCAATCTACTACTTTTTCCTCCCCTGACATCATGCCTGAACCTGCAGTAACATCCATATCAAACGAACAAATTTCCATCCAAGAAAAATTAGCAAACAATCTGAGCAATCCTAACATTGGTAATGGTCAAGAAGAAGTTAACACCATGGAAAGCTGCAAAGTAATTAATATCGATCTCCAGCCGAAACGTAGTATCAATGATGTTCTTACGTCTCCAGAAACAACTTCTGAAACAACAAAAAAATCATTTGCTGTACCTACATCCAAACCTAGAGTCAAGAAAGTTAAAAGCAATGAGGAGCATACATGCATAAAATCAACAATATCGTATGACCTTGAGCCTGAAAAAGATTTTATCCAAAATCATCTACCCACATTTGTTCTCAATTTTGACCAATTAAATCTACTTCTAAGCAATGTTAGCGGCGTGCAGGATCCTTCCAACATAATTCAAGAGTTTACTTCTGACCTTGTGGGATTAGTTCGTATGCTAACTGAAGTTCATCCACAATTAAAAGATAGATCAACCAAACGTCATATCACCTTCTTAAGAATGAAAATCCTCCAACACTTATGTAACGACCCTTGTGAATCCGAGGGCGAGTCATCTCAGGTTAACCCGTAAATTCATAATTTTTCTTATATAATATAATTCTCTAAACTACTGCAATGGAATAAAGATGGATTTTTCCAACTTCCAACCTTACAAAAACTTATTTCTGAATTCCCTAGCGAAATAATATGTCTCCAAGAAACAAATTTAAACCCCCAAAAAAACTATAATTCCAAATATTTTAGCATTTTTAGAAAAGATAGAGTACATGACAATAGTTTCTCTTCAGGTGGTGTTATGACACTTGTCAAAAAATCTTTGGTTGCAAATGTTTTTCCTGTCAATAGTAACATTGAAGCTCTTGCTCTGTGGGGAGCCTTCATTATATCACCGCCGAATTTCCTTAACACTATCATACGAAACGTCAATAGCCTCAAATGTAAACAAACCTCTATTTAAAAATACGTTCACTAATAAATATATAAATCTCTTTACCAATAGTACCAAACATAAGTTTTACTATGAGCGAGTATGGTGTTACCAGAGATGTCTCAATATCGAATTCCCAATAACCTTTCCAATCAATATCAAAAGCCCCTCTCCTTGGATTATAAACACTGGTTTAACCCAATACGACAAACATATTAACTGCCACGCAGAGATTAAGAATAATCTAGATCTAATTATCCGTGAGCATTACGAACATTAGAGGAAGTAATGTACGCACTAAAAAGAATGAAAAATGGTAAAGCCCCAGGTCCAGATGAAATACCAACGGAAATCCTTAAACTAATAGAAAAAGACTCGATTCGCATTTTAGTTGAACTTTTCAATAGCATTTATACATCAGGAAAAATACCACAAGAATGGCTTTTATCCACCTTTGTTATTATACCAAAAAAGATAAATGCCAAACAATGTAGTGATTACCGTACAATCAGTCTGATGAGCCATGTACTGAAAATATTCCTGAAAATTATACACTCTAGAGTACACACAAAACTGGAACTGGACATCAATAATACCCAGTTTGGATTCCGAAATGGACTCGGAACAAGAGAGGCGTTGTTTGCACTGAACGTTATGTCTCAAAGATGTCTTGACATAAATCAAGATGTATTCATGTGTTTCATAGATTACAACAAGGCCTTTGATAAAGTGCGGCATGATCACCTAATCAGACTCCTGACAGAAAAGAATTTAGATAAACGAGACATCCGACTAATAGCAAATATGTACTACAATCAGAAAGCAGTAGTGAGAGTAGAGAATAATACCACTGAAGAAATTGAAATAAAGCGAGGTGTGAGACAAGGGTGTATACTGTCACCAACCCTGTTTAATCTCTATTCCGAAGACGTAATGAATAGAACACTCTCTGAGCAATCCGTAGGTATTAAAATAAATGGTGTTAGATTAAACAATCTGAGATTTGCCGACGACACCGTTCTGATCGCAGAAACACTTGAAGAGCTACAGACATTGGTGAATAAGATAGCAGACTGCAGCGAAGAATATGGACTATCTTTGAACATAAAGAAAACGAAATTTATGGTAATATCGAAATCAACACAAAATGTCCAAAATTTATATTTACACAATGAAATTATCGATCGAGTTAGCAAATACAAATATTTAGGCACTTTTATAAATGAAGACAACGATAGCTCAGCGGAAATCAAAATAAGAATAGAAAAAGCCAGATCCATATTCACTAAAATGAAGAGAGTGTTCTGCGGAAGAGATTTGAGCCTTGAAATGAAACTTCGCCTGATGAGATGTTACGTACTTTCTGTGCTGTTTTACGGAATGGAGTCATGGACGTTAAAAAAGATTGATACCAAAAAATTAGAGGCATTTGAACTGTGGATGTATCGCAGAATCCTGAGAATATCATGGACCGAGAGAGTCACAAATGTCGAGGTCTTGAGAAGAATGAACAAAGAAAAGGAAGTCATATTTACAATCAAAAAACGAAAACTGCAATACTTGGGCCACATTACAAGAGGCGAAAGATATGAACTGCTTCGAATAATTATGCAAGGGAAAATAGCAGGAAAAAGGTCCATAGGAAGAAGACGAAACTCCTGGCTAAAGAATCTACGGGAATGGTATAGTTGTAGCAACAACGAATTGTTTCGGTCAGCAGTTTCGAAAATACGTATAGCCCTGATGATCGCCAACCTTCGGAACGAAGATGGCACTTGAAGAAGAAGAATTACGAACATTGCTATAAAATATGTACAGATGCATCTAAGTGTGATAAACGAGTAGATGCTGCATTCGTTACTCCAAACGATATATATCAATTTCGTCTCCCAACCTTCTTTTCGATTTTCTCCGCTGAACTCTATGCAGTGTTTAAAGTTATCACACATATAAATTCTAATAACAGTCCTAACTCTGTTATCTTAAGTGACTCACTAAGCGCTCTTTAAACCCTTAAACAGATCAATCCTAAAGGTCCCCTTGAGAAACTGATAAAACTAGAACTTTTGCAAGCTCAAGAAAATTCTAGGAGTATCAGATTTATATGGATTCCATCCCACATTGGCATTGCTGGCAACGAAAGTGCGGACCAGTGCGCGAGTGAAGTTGCTAAATGTGCCAATATAAAAAAAGCCGAGTATCGAAATACCGCGAGTGATATAAAAACCTTTTTAAAGAATCGAGTTTTGTGCAAGTGGAAAAACGAATGGCAATCTTCTCAAACATCACTGAAGCAAGTTAAAAATGACGTTGCAGCTTGGAAACCCTCAACAAGGAACAGAAGAGAACAATTGGTGATAATGAGATTACGAATTGGATACACGAGACTTACTCACTCATACTTATTTACCAAAAGTGATCCACCTATTTGCGAAACACGTAATGTACAATTAACCGTTAACCATTTATTAATTGATTGCCATAGATTTGCCAATTGTCGTGTTACATTTAACATACCTAAGAGTTTAAGTAATTTATTAGGCACTAATTTCTCAGCTAGTAATATTGTAAAGTTCTTAAAATCTATAGGACTATTTTATAAACTCTAATTTTGTAATTCTGTAGCCGCCGCTAATAACCATTATGGTGGATGCGGCTGTAATTTCTAAATAAAAAAAATTATTAAAATCCTTTGTAAAAGGTATATATTTAAAAAACCAAAGGGGCTATGTTAGACAAAACGTTTTCGGAATCCATATTCCATCATAAGTGTCTAGGTGTACATGAATGTAGCCACTAAATATGTGGGTAAAAACCCGTTAAAAATTATTTAGTTAAATTTAGTTAGTTTAGTAGACAGTGTGTCTACGAGGACTTTATGAAAGCCACTGAAGTCCTCGTAGAACTCTTTAACTCTAATATCCCAACCGAATTAGAAATGTGTACAAAGAATAAATAAATTCTAAAATGGGTTTTTCCAAATCAGACTCGATGTACCTAAAGTATCTCGTTTTATGATCATCATAAGTAACTAAAGTCCTCCAAGAGATCTAAGAAAGTAATTATTATTTATTATCAATAAGTGTCTACCGCAAGGCAGCGTGGGCCTCTAGACAGGATCATACTTTTATTTTTGATTTGCATTACTTATTCACTACAGACACTACACAGAAATAGTTCACATATTTAGAAAACTTTATCGTTTATAAATAGAGTAAAGAAAGAATAGAGGCAAAAATATTTTAGAAAATAATTTTCAAAATTGAGGTGTGTCTAAAAGCTGGTTTTATACCGTTATCAACTGAAATAAAAAATATTTACATAATTGACGTATACGTAGAAAGGTTACATATTGAGTAGGATATGTTTCAAAACGAAAATTAATGAGTACAAAGTTCAACAAATTAATCTACAAACAAAAGATATAAATGAAGAAAAATAAATACACGCATAGTTAGTTTCCATAAAAGCAGAAAACAAACAATTTGAGTAAATATATAATTAAAATTGTTTCCATTGTAATTTTTTTGTTAACATTTTATTTCCTTATTCCGTTTCAGTATACACGCCCAAATCCAATATTTATTACTGTAAATAAAGAACCATTAGGTATAATAGGGGAAATATGATTTTTGCTTGTTATTTTTCCTCTTTACCCACTGATTGTAATTGCGATATACATTCCTGTATTTAAGAAATATATTTTACCTACAAATATATTTAAAAAGTTGTTTTGATCTCATATAAAAATGAAAATTTATCGAAATGGTGTATCTAAACAGCTCAAAGCAAGACTTTTTTAGCACCTAAATGATTTATATACTTTTTATTTTAATTAATGTGCGTGTGACATCTATAATGATTAGCGTGAGTTAGAGTTTACAGCTTACATGGTATGTAATATGAAGTACAAATAATATGGTTAAAAAACATTAACTTAAATACTTATATTTTGTTTAACAATTGAATTTTCTCGAGCAATTTAATTGCCTTCATGATTTGGTCTGTGCAGTTTAGGACCTCTTTGAAGATAGAAGTAATAACGAACTGTTGGTGTATTTTGGCATAAAATTGACATTCGATAAATATATGTCTAATTCGGAGAGTCGTGTTACGATGATGCCATTTTGGTTGTGGAGATGATGTCCCGAAGCTGGTTGACCCATCTTTTTCATTTTTGTACCTAGACGTAAATTAAAAGATTTAGTACTTACAACTTTTAGTACAAGAATTTGTAAAAATAAACATCTTACAGACTGTACTCTGTGTTCAATTTGAGAAAGAAAAATGACACTGTGCGCCAACCAGCCCCGTTACGGGTTTGGTTGACGGAACACATGTGGTTGGTTGACGCCTATAATAAAAAGTAACAAAACAACAAAGTAATAAGCAAAAACCTTATTATCTATGAAAAACATTGGTGTATTTAAAGTTCTAGAATCCAAATTTAACTACTAAGTGTAACAAAATTTTGAATAAAGTAAACGTGATAAATCGTTTTTTATTTATTGAAAACAATTTAAATAAATTTTATAATATAACCAAGTACATATTTTCTAAGTATACTTAATTTTAGATAGTTAGTCGCTTTCACAAATTATGCACACACAAAAAAATTCCGGGATCAAAGCTTCCTGTGCCCACTTTTTGCAACTACCACATTGTATCTACTTTTTTGATAAAGCACTAATTTGATACATGTCTAAACAAAAGAGACAAAAGTATTCTCCACCCTTGGAGTCAATGTCTTCAACAACTTTTTTTTTCGTTTCTTTGATTCTGCTTTATTATCTGGGAAAATGTTTCTCCTAAGAGTTTTACCATTATTTTGCATCTCTGTGAGAGCTTTTATATTCTAAATAGATTCATGTTCTTGCACAGGCAGCAAGTATGGATCTGTATTTGACTGGTCTATAATAGAATGATTTTTATTCTCATTCGGAGCAGGATTGTCAGTAGAATATAATGATGGTAAATATTCGTGATTACTAAGGATATATTTGGAGATATTCCAGACACCTGAAATCTCGACATAATATTTTTTGGTGATGCTGCATGTAGCAAAACCTCTCGGACAACCATGTATTTAGTTTTATCGATATTTATCGACAATCCCCAATTTGTGCATTCCATGTCAACTCTATTGATTAGCTCCTGCAGATTGTCGATGTTTTCATCTAGAATCAGCTAGTATAGTCGGCGTACCGTATATTGTTAATTATTTCTCCTCCTATGATAATTCCTTTTTGATCTTTTAAAGCTTCCCTAAATAGATTCTCAGAATACACGTTAAAGAGGGTGGGAGATAGTATACAGCCTTGTCTTACGCCTCGTTCAATACTGATTGGCTTTGATTCTCTGTTGTTGGTATTAATAATGGCTGTTTGGTTCCAGTAAAGTTTAGCAATAAGTTTGATGTCTTTCTCATCTAGTTGGATGCTCTGCAAGGCGGTAATTAGTCTGGTATGATGAACGCGATCAAATGCCTTTTCAAAACCAATTAAGCACATATATACGGGTTTTCTTACCTCCCAACATCGTTGAAGGAGTGTTTGCATAGAAAATAGTGCTTCTCTAGTTCCAAGGTATCTCCGGATCCCGAACTGCTCTTGACTAATTATTTATTCGCACTTGTTGTTAATTCGGTTTAGAAGAATATGCAACAGTATTTTAACGGCATGGCTCATTAAACTAATGAGTCTACAATCGCTACATTTCTTAACGTTTGGTTTCTTAGGTAGAGGAATAAAGATCGATTTTAACCAGTCCGATGGAATTTCACTGGTATCATATATTTGATTGAAAAGTACAGTGAGTTCTTTTATATTGTCATTTGAGAGTAATTTTAGCCATTCGCTATAGAAATAGGCAGCGGAATAAGACAAAAAAATTTAAATGCTCTTTAATTCGATCATGAATAAAATCATCAAAAGCGTTAACAAAGGAAAAGGATACAGAATGGAAGCAAAGAAATAAAAATACTCTGTTACGCGGACGACGCAATATTGATAGCCCAAGATGAAGATGATCTGTAAAGACTGGCCCATAAATTTAATATAGGAGGAAAGGATTTAATATGTCAACCTCATCTCAGAAAACTAAAACAATAGTAGTCAGCAAAGAACCAACCAGATGTAAAATAGAAATTAGTGGCATCAGTATTGAATAAGTAATGGAAATAAAATACCTGGAAATTATACTGTCTAGTTATAAAGACATGGAAAAAGAAGGGAAATATCAAGTACAAAAAGCAAATAGACTGACAGTATGCCTTAATAACACTAAACGGCGAAACAGACACATTAACAGACACATTAAGTCAGTGTACGACTAATAATGACAGGTTTCTCAGAAACAAAATTCGACACAGGCACAAAGCAAAGGCTGTTGAAAACTGCAAAAATAAGAGTACTGAGAAGAATTACAAGAAATACGCTGAGAGGTCAAAAGAGAAGTAAAGACATTAGAAGAAAATGTAATGAACAGTGTATAAATGAATGGACAAAAATATAAATAAAAGAATGGAATAATCACATAAACAGAATGGAGGAGACCCGTGTCGTCAAAATAACATGGATAAGTTCGTAACTCTCCAATAATAATATTGGCTGGACCCTGATCTTCCAGGCCTTTCGGCATACGACCGTAAGCGAATCCACTAGCCCCTTCGAGTCCGACACCATTATGAGGGTGGCGCGTTGCATAGAACATCGCGGGGCTCCACCCTCCCCGTAGCAACTGTGTTGCGATTACGAACACTTGTCCTTTAGTCCCCCCTGGCTTGAAAAGAGAATGGGTTCCCTTTCGTAAAGTTCATAACTTTGATGTGATTCCATACGATGGTATTCTTCTCTTCATCAACGTTGAAATTATATCCCCACTTGAGTTGTAAATCTTTCAAGTCGTAAAAGAAATCATGATTCAAAGTATGAACGATAAAAGGTTTCTCCGTTTTCCTAGCTCTCTGAATTGCGGTGGTGTGTTTAAGTGGTGTAACGATTGAACCAGCTTTTAAATCTCTTGATATTTGTTTCTGTATCAGCATGTGTACATTGTCGGCTTCATTTTGCGTATGACCTTCTATAAGGAATTTGTGAGTTATGCCCTTTAAGTTTTTTATAGTAGTGACTGCAAACATGTATAAAGAAGCTATGTATTTGTTTTTGTTTTGGCCACAATAATTATCTGTTACAAATGTTACGTTAACTTCATGTTCACCTGCATCCTCACAAACCTTCTTTAAAAACTCTAGAACGCAACTTCCAATCTCCACTGCACCTCTTTTTCCTTGGGTCTCATCTCAGAAATAACAATGCACGTCACCATAGCTTTTAAAATCCTCTTCATTTTCTGGTAATCTATTTAACATAGTCAAAGTAAAGTTGTAGCTATTTAATTTGGGTTTATAATAAAACAATGATGTTTCTTCATTGGGACTTTGCATTATCGCTTGAACATCGTAGCAAACACATAAATTATATTTATCAAGAATCATTCTATCATTCTTTTTTTCTGCTCGGCTTAGTTCGTTTTCTTCTAGGTGAGTATCATATTTGACTTTGAGAGCAAGCCTCTGATAAGCAGAAGAGTTTTTATACTGTACAAAGATCGCATTGATTTTTCCTGGGTTAAAAAAAACCTAAATTAAAATGGGTAGTAAAAATCTCATAAAACAAATGAAACTTTCCAGGATCTCGGGATAATTTCTTCTGTTTTTCTTGAAAGTCTCTAAACAAGTCACTCTCTTCTGAATCATTGGCGATATACGGTAATGTATAGCTGGAGTTCGCGGTGTTAAAATTACGGATTCTAGTATTGAAGGTGAAGTAGTTCTAGATGATAAAGACTGAGACTGGGCTTCTAGTATTGATGGTGAAGTAGTTCTAGATGATAAAGACTGAGACTGGGCTTCAATTTCTTTACCTTTTAGGATATGGGAAACAAATCATCCTTGTTCCAGTGAACAACATCGAGACGAAGAGATGCTGCTAGAAGATGATGAACTGCTACTGTTGACGCTAGAAGACGAACTGGAACTACTAGGTGACGATCTCGACGAACGTTTTGATGTTGTTGCCATAACAGTGTTAGTTAAAGAATTATTTTGTAATGGCAGAGTATTATCGGCTATTTCTTGTTGCTTTAAAAGGTTTTCTAATGAACTTAAAGATATGTTCTATTTTTCTTCATTGCTGACCTAAAAATGCAAAATAATATGTAAGTAGTTTACATATGTTAGTAAATTATAAACTTACGTTTGGGTCCTTATCGCAACTGTTTTCCCATTGATCAGGTGGATGTGAAACATTAAGAAGGTTCATAATTCTTCGCGATCGTGATGACATATTTCTTCAATTTTTTTGCAATGTATCTGTAAGAGGTTAAGATATAGTTACCATCTTATTTAATACTTGTTAGTACATAAAATAATAATAATAATTAAGGCCTCAGTACAGAAAAACTTGCAGTTTATGTACACAACTAAGAAACTCGTTGAATTATTTTAGTATTACAAGGATTTAACTTTCAATGATGTAAATCAAACAGATATTTTTGTAATTACAAGAATCCTTTAGATATAGTTTCAAAAATTATACAATAATTTTAGTAATATAAAGAACTTTCTTTAAATAAACCCATAAATTTTCGGAAACTTTAATAATATAAAGCATTCAATCTTAATGCTTCTTTATAAAACAAAAAATATAAAACAACACGTACCTCAAGTTCTGTAATAGAAGGGCTCAACTCGTAATGGGAGCGCTCACTAACACACCTGCTTCGACAGACATCGGCACCTTACTGCATGGGCCTATCTCGCGGGAATATGTGTTGGTGGAGAGGGGAGTACGAAAGGGTCACATTATATGGGGACTTGCTTTATATTCTCCGTTTTCAATTTCTGTCCAGGTCAAGTTGTAGTACTAGTAGTTTTGTGCCCATTTATGCCAAAAACTCAGAAACCCCAATTTTCGAGATGTGTCCTTTTAATACTAAGGGTGCGATATAATAAAATTCTGCTCTGCCATTTTAATTTAAACCAAAGTCGAGCAACACCAATTTAAATAAATAACCAAATTAGGTAAAATTTAAATAAAATAATACTTTTTGTATTCTTTTGATACATATGTCTGAAAAATTTTCTGCATAGTGTACATTTTTTCTGACTTATAATATTAAAAAGACGATTTTTTTAAAAATCTTTATGTTTATACTTTACAAATCAAATCCACATCCGCGACTAAAGGTCAATCACGTGCTTGAGCAGTCAAAGTTTAAAAAATTTTTACTAAATCAGAAGTATTTCGTACCATGGGGCAATCACACACTAGCAGACTCAGCATTTATCATTTTTTTAATAATTAGTAATTATTTATAGAGACTTTACTGAACTAATTAATTTTGGTCTCATTAGCTAAATGTGTGCCAAGATATTTCACTGGGGTCAACCTTATCGTCTAGCCGGATGAAAAATGATTCCCAGTATCAGTATTTTAGGATTACTCATATTAAAGAATCTAATAATATAATATTCATTGAAGGACTGGATTAAAAATATTTAAAATACTATTAATAAACACAAAAATGATTAAATAGAGTGCATATAAAACAAACTTTAAGTGCACGTCGAGAATATTAAACTATTTCTAAAATGTTGCTTGTCTCTCGTGCATAGTCCAGGTGATATCTGTTTTCAGTTGAATGTGAAGCATATTGTATGCTTCACTGACTCTCGACACTGAGGAGTAGGCAGATTGAGACCTCAGTGCCGAGAGACAGTTCTTGTATTTATAATACAGAACACGATACTGGTAAGTTTGGAGTGAGTACTGGAGGCAGATTGAAACCCCGAACTCGAACCGAACCTCTTGATAATGGCTCCAAAATGGGAGCCAAAACCTCGAGCATTAAATTCTCAACGCGGTTCTTTCCGAGAACCTAGTGATTTTTTTTTCTCGTACATCTACAGTTTTCGCACTCCGTTTTTCACCTTTTTTATAGATAGGACAAATAAGATCGATATTTCATTGTTTCGGCATTTCGATGGTGAGCAGGCAAAATGTCCTATCTCGCATTTTGTCGATTTTTATATTTTTGGTCGAAATAATCTTAAATGTGACTAGTTATCACCCCATTATGGAATATTTGCGAAAATCGACAAGATTGTCTCGGTACCTGCGCATTTCAATTTGGCCTATTGAAAACAGACACCATTTGGAATGCTAAATGTCCTATCTAACATCCATTCTAATTTGCGTGAAGTGGCTGTGGACATTGTGCTAATTATTTTGGTATAATTATTGTAAATTGTGACCTTTTTACCAGAAAAAGGTATGTATTGATACTTAAGTTTTGTGAGCATTGTATTATTTACATATATGCAATTGGATAAAAATCTTATTTTAATTAAAAATAACGTTGAATTTATTGCTTATGTAGATAGGACAATTTGTCAGAAAATAAATTGTTCTAGTAGGAGTCTGTTAAACGTGTCAAATGGAGTTAGGACAATTTGATTTTGTGCATAATATAAATTAAAATCCTTTTTATACATAAATTAGGGGTAGCTGCTATTATTTATATTACAGAGTAATCCAAAGGAATCATGAGCCGAGGAAAGAAGTTAGTGAATATGTGTAAAATACAAAATTCGATGGAAACCTGTAATAAGTAATTGAACGCACCTTTCACTGAGGTATTATTCTTTAGATATAATGAAAGTGTTTTTAATTTAATAATATATGATTTAGGCATGTACGGTTGCTAAGGTTACCGATATGTCCACTGTCTCTTTGATGCAGATTCCGATGGCACCCTACAATACATTGAACCAACTCTCCGCTCAGGTAACATTTTGAATTGTTACATAAAAGTCTTTTTAAATTTTAGTTCGTAATTTTTAGGAAAATAAGGTTTCTGAAGTGACCGATACATCCACTGTCACTTTAATAACTATCCGAGGTGAAACTGTTGGCAGTGAAATAATTTCAATTAATGAAAATCTTATATATCTCCCAGAAAAATCTGAATTACTCCAGGATATTACTCACACTGCTAATACTTCTCCTATATATACGATCAATGATTTTTTTACTTAAATAATATTCCAGGATTAAATCCTAAAAATGACACCGAAAGTTACACAGACAATATTTCTCAAGAAAGCTTACCCGATGAATGCTATGTTCAGAACCATAATGAACATTCTGATTCAGATACAGCCACTAGTTCGTTTAATGAGTCCGATGAATATTTGTCTGATGATTTAGTAAATGATCACAATATTGTTCAAAATCAAGAAAATATTAATATAAATGACCTAAATAATTATAATATTACAGAAGGGCGCAAAAGACAACGACAGGTTGATTCCACTCAGTGGAAACGTAATATGAATAAGCAGTTGAGAATAGAAGGCAAACCTTATTTTGGATTTGCTGAGGGTGAAAATAAAAAATCACTTTGTAACAGTACCTTGTGTCAAAGATCAAAACTTAGACAATGTTTTATTTTTACTGAAACTATTAGACATGCTATTTTTGATAAATTTTGGGAGCTCGCTTGGCCACAGAAACAGTCGTTTGTGACTACTCATGTGATAAAATTTGAGAAAAAGAGAAACACTGTAGATCGAAATGACTTTAGACGCAATTTTACGTTTCAGTATAGATTAAATAACGGACAAGGTGTAAAGCAAGTTTGTCGGCAAATGTTTTTGAACACGCTTAGTATCAATTACAAAATGGTTTGGAGATGGTGTCAACAAAGTTCATATAACATCCCTCGTCTAGCAGATCAGCGCAATAAACAAGTAAGTAACCGACCAGAATTAGCAACGAGAATCAAGTTCCTCCAAAAATTTTTAAATAAATTGCCTAAAATGCGGTCACACTATGCTCGAAATCATTCATCTAAGCTATATTTGGAACTGATATTTCATACAATTTCTGATATTTTTAAATTGTATCTTAGTAAATGCGAAGCCGAAAGCATCCCGTCTATTAGCAAAAAGAAGTTTTCAGAAATAATTAGTCAACAAAATATTTCAGTTTTCCCAATACGAAAGACCAGTGTAATACGTGTTGTAGCTACCGAACTGGAAACATAACAGAAGAGGCATGGCAAGCTCATCAAAAACGTAAACAGGACTCGAGAGATGAAATGGAAAAAGACAAACGTGAAGATCAGTTAGGAAATCAGTTCACAATACAATTAGATATCCAGGCCGTAAAATTAGCTCCCTTTACACACGCCAACTCGTTTTAATACAAGACCAAGCTTGCCTGCCACAACTTGACTGTATACAATTTGGCTACAAAACATGCCAGTTGCTGTTGATTTTCTGAAGATCAGAATAATCAGCTTGTTGCATCAACATTTACTTCTTGTTTACTAGATTTTATTTCAAGATATTGTGTAACAGAGAATAAAAAACCTATATTTTTTTCTTGGTGGATACATTACTCAGAATCGGAATGCAGTTATGGCCAATACCCTTTTAAATTTCATGTTATGAATGTGTTACATAACAATACATTATGTTACATAACATAACAATACATCAGAAATTTTTAGATGTTGGGCATACACAGATGGAGGTGGATTCTGTGCATGCATGCATTGAGAGAAAATTAAAGAATAGAGAAAATAAAGTTCCAATATCCTGCATTGTTTACCGAACGATGTAAAATTTCCAAGGTAAAGTGGCAACATCTACAAGAACTAAAAAGTGTCATTCCATTGGACTGTCACTTTTTCTATGACAATTTGCCACATATTGTTTAGAATCATTAAAAAAATTATTAAGTTTATCTGTTATAAAAAGGTTCTTTTTAATTTAATTTGTATTATATAATCATAATGCATAATAATGCATTATGATATAATGATGCATTATGTAACAAAATATTTTATTTCAAATTGTCCTAACTGATTCATTAAATGTATAATGCAAGTAAATCAATTTTTGCTAACATTCGCTTTTACGTAATAAAATTTAATTAATTACGTATTTTTTTTATTCGCCCCTATATCAATATTTTTAAAATAAAATGATTTTTTCTTCCTACTGTAAAACACACTTTTTATAGATAGGACATATTGCCTGCTCACCGTCGATTTCTTACTTTTGCCAAATTATTAAAGTCAAGTGAAATATCCTTTCCTTTAATCTTAATCCAACTTCCTTCAAAATCTCAGCTGAGATACCACTTCCTCCTGCACTTTTGTTATTTTTTAAGTCTCTAATTATTTCTTTGACTTCACTCAAAGTTTATTTCTCGCACTTTCCTTCTTCATCTTCTTGCTAATTGTCCTTTCCTCAAAGTTCCTGTTGTTGGTCTGTATTTAATAGATCTTCGAAATATTCCACCCATCTGTTTAATTTTTCTGTTGTTTCACCAAGAAGTAGGCCTTTGGTAGGTTCTTTGTTTCTGCAATACTGTGGATTATTCTTTATAGTTGCTGTAGATTTCTTAACTTCTTGGTGGAAATATATTAAGTCTTTGTTTATGTAGGCTTCTTCTATGTTTTTTAATTGCTTTTCTAGCTGTTCTCTTTTTTCTCTGCAAATTCTTTTCACTTCCCTTTTATTTGCCACAGAGTTATCGATCGCATTTTATGTATCTTCTTTAGCTCTTTGTAGTTTTGCCCTGTTTTTCTTGCCAAAGCATTTCTACATTCTCTATCGAGCCAGTCTTGCCGTCTTTTTATATGCACTCCTTTTTGTACACTTTTCCGCTGCGTCCGACATGGCTGTCTGTATAGTCGGTCACTCTTCTTCTATATCCTAACTCGATTCTCCAGTTTTTTATTTATTTCTTTCTCTAGTCTGTTTACAACCTGCTTCTCTTGAAGGCCCGCAAAAATTTCTAAATTTAGTCTTTAACAGGTTTTGGAATTATTGGTAGTAATCGTTATTATCTCTACAACTTTCTAGTCTTGGTTTATATTCTTCAAGGCTACTATTTAGAGATTTGTAATATTTTCTTTTATTTTTATCAAATAAATTTTGTATTTCATTTAACGTTTTCTATTCCTATTTCCTCTTCTTGGCGATGGATAAATTTTTGCTCCTCTCTAAGGCGGCTAACTCTTTTTTTAACCCATTAGTGCTCAGAACTAAAAAAGTTTGAAAGTTGTAAATTTTTTTATAGATTTTATTACGAATAGTGTTACATATTTACTAAAAAATACATAAAAAAATCAAGGTCTGTCAAAAGGTTGTCAAAATGAGTGGCAACTTTAGTTGCCACTGAGCGCTTACGGTTTGGTAATAGTGGCAGTTTTATAATACTGTTACAACAGCATTGTCATTTCATCTAATGGCTGTTAGCTTTCCATTAGATGTAGAATGTGTCGTCCCTCTATAACATTTTTTAGAAGATTCTTTCGGAGGTAAATTCATCCACTTTGCTCTTCTATTTTCTCGCAATGTTGCAGTTCCTCCCAAGTCTCGTTTAGAAAGTTTTTCAAGTAAGGACACAGACGTGAATAAATTGTTAAAATATAATTTAGTCCCGCTAAGAACGTTGGCATATTCAGCAAGTCCTAGTACCACATTTCCTCCTTGTCAGAGTCCAGTATCAGGAAGCTTTGTTTGTGCACCGCAGTATGGTTCAGCATGAGACACAAATCCATTAGGGCTTGCTAAAACCCACAATTTAAACCCAAAACAAATAGGTTTGCCCCGTATAAGTTGTTTTGTAGGGTGACGTCCATAATACAGGACTATGCTCTCATCTATAGCAACTGAATTTCCAACTGATACTTCTTCTTCTTCTAGTTCCATGACCGCTATCGATCGTTGGAAATCATGTTGGCTACCAACTGATACTTGCTTGAATGAATTATTTAGATAATTTAACAGAGGGCGGACCTTGTAAAACCTGTCAGTGTTTATCTTCAAGTTATCATTTCGATAGACATACCGTAATATATCCTCAAATCCACGTCTTCGCATTACTTCTACAACTATAGCTACCTTGCAGTCAGATTAATTTTGTCAATACATCCGCTTACTCGGCAGTTGTTGGTAACCAGATAAGATTATTCCCAAGAAGACAGAAATTTCATCATAACTTAAATTTTAAATATGCATTCACTTTTGTCCGGCATAAAAATTAGTTTGTGTAAGGATATGTTCAATTAGAGTAGCAGTGAAAAAGCATCTGAAAGCTTCAAGTAGAGAATTTACTGAGTTTGTCAAAAATTCTATAGTCGATGGTCCATAGGATATAGTAACGGCAGGTAAATTCCAACTGTTTTCTTTATTTTGAGACCAAACACTATTTGAAGATGCAATTACTTTTCGCTTTTTATTTCCAATAGGTTTTGAAGTACCTGGCTGTGGCAAATCAATATTTTTCTCATCCAAACAGATATTTACTGTGTTGTTTGAATGATTCTCAACAATTTCCTTATCCAACTCAACAATCGCTTCCGATCTGAGGATTCTACATGGTAAATGATTTGATTTCCTTTAGTTTCGTCATCTGATAGATCTGAATCTTCGTCGGTATCAGCTTCGGCAGATTCTATAGGAGGAACTATTCCTACAGACCTGATTGTTCTAAAAAAAACTTGATCCGTAATTTTCTTCACAAACTGTCATAATTTCGTCTACGCTAAACGTATTATCTTTAGACCTAAAAGAAAAAAAATAATCATTCTAGTGCTCAGTGGCAACTAAAGTTGCCACGTGAATTTCGGGTACCATAATTATGTTATAATTCAATGAACAGTTAATTTTCTTAGATCAGTATAATAAACCTTAGGTTTAAATTGAATTGGGTATGAACACAAAATATTATAAATTAATTAAAAAATACTTACATTGTTTAGAACCAAGTTTGGTTGCTGCAAAACTCTAATATTGAAATAAATACTAACGAGCACCTAACAAGTTTACAAGCAAATTGGTAGATTATAAATACATGTGGAAACGCAAAAAATTATATGCCACTTAAAAATAGGCCACACACAATACACAAAATATTTTACGGGTGTTGAAAGTCACTGGCAACTAAAGTTGCCACTGAGCGCTAATGGGTTTTAAACCTGCTTCAAGAGTTTTTGGAATGCCACGTTTTTATATAGGTATGTTGATATTGTTCTGAATGTAATATTGCCATCTCGCACTCATTATCAAACCACTGCCCAGATTTTACCTAATATTTTAACCGATGTCTGCAATACAATATCTCGTATTGTTATCTCTAGATGGTTAATATCTTCTTTTTCATCTATATTTTCTATTCTTGTCTTATTCTTTATTTTGTTATTATTTGTTTTTTCGCTTTATTTGTAGTTTGTAGTAAGTATTTGCAGTAAAACGTTTTTTTTTTATTGTAGTTGCGTGGAATTGACTATTTGGTTAATCGTTTTATTATAAATAGATTATAAGTTTTCTTATGTATATGTCTATGAGAAAATTGTGTCCCACCTATTGTCATATCCTTAATCATAGAAAAGTTTATGAATCTCAGTCCGTTCTCATTTGAGTCTCCTCTGTACTGTTGGTGGGAGAAAAGATATTCTCTCTTCCGACTTTGACATTTAAGTCTCTTGCTAATGATTTAACATCATTTGTTGGTTGTAAATTAATAATATAGAGAAAATAGTATTTGCCATCTTTATGGTCAAAAAAATTTCCATTAGAGTATCTAAACAATATTTTTTAAAGCAAAAACAACTAACCAATTACTGATGCTTTTATAAAAACTAATCGTATTTTAAATCTGAAAATAATGTTTATAATAACTCTTAATTCCTTTTGTTATCTCTTTTTGGATTTGGAGATTTAAGTCTCATATTTTGAGTATTTTACTATTCCTTAAGTAGATAATTTTTTGATGTTTCCAATTTACACCTACTACGGTAAAAAGATTTTTTTATTGTAGTTGCGTGGAATTGACTCTTATTATTTTTCATTTTGATAAAAACGTGTTAATTCATATACCGATTATACATGTCTTACACATGTTTTGTTTTGTAAGCTAAAACGTTTCGTATACAAAAGTAAGCTTTTAAAGATACCAACTCCATTTTCTGGTCAAATTAAAAAAATGGAATTATTTTCTTTAAATAAAACCTCAATAGGATTAAAAGCTTTGCGATAATTAGTATTTTTCTTCTTAAAATTGCTTTGGATTCGGCATCATTTGGCAAACTTTTATATACGTAAATGAATAAAACTCTCCAAAGGTTTATCTTTGTGTGTCCAAAGTTTGCTTCTTTTGCCAAAGACGTCATTTTCTGATAGAATTTTCTAATAATATTAAAAAGATTGTGTCTATATGGCAACGAACGACATAGCCGTTCGTATAATTTAGGCCAGCCCTCCACTTGCGATTTGTAGTCGCTAGATTGTTTGGAAGCTAATATTGAACACATTGTTCCAAATACAAGTTTTATATTTGCAACTAAATCATCACAGCAATTAAGAAAACGTAACTTGTCTTATTCTTACTTCCTACCACAATGAATCATAGACAATGATTGCATAGATCATGCAAACATAACTATGCATTCACTGATGATCGTTTAGTCGCAATTCTGAAGCTATTTAAGCCTAGTGTGTCTTCTTCTTCTTCTTCTTGTGCATTTCTGCGGTGGAGGTCGGCAATCATCATAGTTATTCAGACTTTTGAGACGGCTGCTCTGAAAAGTTTATTTGCTGTACATCCGTCCAACTCTCTCAGGTTGTGCAGCCATGATATTCTATGCCTCCATATGCTTCTCTTTCCTTGGATCTTTCTCTGCATAATCAGTTGGAGCCAGGTGTATTTTTCCCCATGTGTAATATGTCCGAGATATTCTAATTTTCTTGTTTTTATTATATTTAAAATTTCCATTTCTTTATTCATCCTCTTTAGAACCTCTTTGTTTGTAATGTGTTCTTTCCAAAATATTTTCAGAATTCTTTTGTATAGCCACAGCTAAAATGATTCCAGTCTTTTTATTGATGTCGCATTCAAGGTCCAAGATTCTATTCCATAAAATAAAGTCGAAAAAACATAGCACCTCGCCAACCTAACTCTTAGTTCAGTTTTAAATCCCTGGTACATAGCACTATTCTCATTTTATAAAAAAAAGCGTTTTCTATTCTTATTTTAATTTCCTGATTGTAATCTTTTGTGGAGTTAATCATTATTCCCAAATGTGCATATTTGTCCACTTGTTCGACGTTGATTCCGTTTATTAGAAGATTCTCGTTATTTCTTTGAATTTTCGATATTCTCATAAATTTCTCTTTTTCATACTCTGATGTTCTGGTCACCAGTCTCTGAAGATCTTCAATGTTTTCGGCTAAGATCACAGTGTCGTCCGCATTTCTAATGTGGTTAATAAAAACTCCATTTACCTTTATTCCAGCTGTTTCACCCTCTAGAGTGTTTTTCAGGATCTCTTCGGAGTATGCATTAAAAAGAATTGGCGACAATACGCATCCCTGTCTTACTCCATATCTAATTTTAATTTCTTCTGACAACTGTTCGTTAACATTTGTTTTTGCTCGCTGTTTATAGTATAAATTTGATATGATCCTAAGGTCGTTGTTGTCAATCTTCTTTGATTTGTGTGTCTTCAAGAATACTTAATTTTCAATTTTTTTAAAATTTCATACAACGAGGAATATGCTGGAAGTGTTAAGGGCATTTTGAGAGTTGTTGATTCTGATTTTAAGTACTATTGATTTTGAGTACTATTGTTTAAATATCATGTAAAACTGTCATTTAAAAAATCTTTGATTTTTTAACGGATGAATCCAATAACGATGCTTTCATCGTTAAGTTCTCGCCCGAAGCAAAAGTCCGGTTGAGCCGACGCTAACGCAGCGCTGCTAACGCGACATTATTAGAGTTCGTATAATAGTCCTTGGTGTTCTAAAGAGAGTACGTATTATGTGCAGATAATTATTCTTCCAAATATCATTTTCACTTTTATTTAAACTCTGGCTTTCATTTTAGCCTAAATAAATGACTAACGAGTCAATTCGATGAAAGTGTTATCTGAAATATGTTTATCACCTTATTTATTAGTATACTTATCTTATTTTGCTAATTAAATTTAACTTAACAAAATGTAATTGCCCTCCTACGCAAAAGTAAACAACAACTGGTCTGGCCGCTTTACCGCAAAAGTGGATTCGCGTATTATCAGCTGAACTGAAGTGCTGTTGCATGTTTCAAATGCATGAACTGATATGCAGTTATAAAAAGTTATCAATTTTTATTTAATATTTACAAATGTGTACAAATTTTAATTAACGTTACTATAAGTGCAAATTATTATATCATGTGGGGATTAACCAGAAATAAAATTAGAAATATTTGATTTACGTTTTGACTTTCGAAGAAGAACCCAACAATTATAGTGGTGTAAATCTACTAACACCGAACTTAAGCTTACCACAAAAGCCCTAACAACTAACAAAATCAATAAACTAACAACTTTATTAGATGAACAACAATTATTCAGTGTCGGAAGATCCTGCGCCTACAGCGTGTCTATACTAAGACAAATCACAGAAAAGGCCATCGTATACAATAAACGATAGTGCTGGTAATCTGGTATCTTGCAGTGCAACTAATATTGCACTGCAAGATACCAGACTCATGGAGAAACAGCATATTGATAGCAATGTTCAAGAAAGGAGATAAAGAAGACTCCAACAATTATAGAGGTATAAATCTACTAAACACCGCACTTAAGCTTAACACAAAAGTCCTAACCAATAAAATCAATAAACTAATATCTTTATCAGATGAACAACAAGGATTCATATCCGGAAAATCCTGGGTAGATGCTATATTTGTACAAAGACAAACCACAGAAAAGGTCATCGAGTACAATAAACCAGCATATCTATGTTTTATAGACCTGACAAAGGCTTTCGGTCGCATCCAAGTCAAAGACGTCTTACAACTACTGTATAAAAAAAAACATACCAATCAATATTATACAATCCATCATAAATCTCTACTTACATAATCAAATGCGGGCAAAGATAAATGGAAAACTAACACAGTGTATACCAGTACAAAGCGGAGTCAGACAGGTTGACTCGTTAAGCCCACTTGTCTGTAATAAAATAATGGCCGAAATAATACAAGCAGTACGTAAAGGTCATGGTTACAAAATGGGAAACAAAGAAATCAAAATATTATGTTATGCAGACGACGCTGCATTAATCGTCGAGACAGAAGACGAGCTCCAAAGATTAACACATGTCTTCAATACAACAGCCAAGAAATACAATATGATAATCTCGGCAGAAAAAACCAAATGTATGGCAACATCTAAATATCCACTACGATGTAAAATCGAAATTGATGAAAAAATAATACAGCAGGAAGCAAGGAGAAATATCTGGGAATAGATATAACTAGTTACGTTTATGTTGAACTTATGTTGAAAAATTTGTACGACAACAAAGCTTAAAAGCAAGTAAAGTGTCTTGTGTCTTAATGACACAATCTGGAAGAGCAACACTTAAGACAAGACACAAAAATAAAAATTTATAAAGCAGCAGTTAGACCTACATAAACAAACATGGCGGAAACAAGATCTAACACATCCAAAACGAGACGACTACTAGAAACGACAAAGATGAAAATACGCTGACGAATATTAGACAAAAGTCTGTTGGATAGGGAGAGAAACGAAAACATAAGAAGAGCATGCAATATAGAAGACATAAATGGAAGGGTGACAAAACAGAAAGAGGAGTGTAACGAACACATTAGTAGAATGGCAGAGGATAGCATAGTACGAATAGCACGAGATAAGTCACCAAATGGACTAAGAAGTATTGGCAGACCAAGAAAAAGATCATGCGATAATTAAAAAAAATGTAAGAGGCTAATATTGAAAAAGAAACAGGCTTTAAAACACTACATAAACAAATTAAAAAAAAACGTTTCGATTTCTTGCGCGGAAATTGTTTGACTTGCCTATTTATTTCCAGGAATACCCACATAGGAAAGAATCCATATTAAGTCTACTGTTTTACCTTTTGTGTTTAGGATACACTTGTTGAATTAAAGAAATCAACTCAGAGAATCAAAAAGAATCATCGCTTTAACGATACTGGTATCATTAATAAATTGAATTGAAAAGCGGCATCAATTCCAATGCTAGATTTTGAAGCGTCTGTAAATATTTTAAAGAAATTTTCATAAGATTGGAATAAATTTGACAAAGTAGTTTTTATTACTGAGGGACGTATTTTTGATTCATTATATTTGTCCAAATATACATAACATTGTGAAATGATTGACTATTGCCAAAGGGTATGAGGATTATTGTATGATTTTCTTAGTTTATCAGTAGAATTAAAAAGTTCAATATATTTATATCTGAAGTTACTATATGTGTTACTATGTTAGGTTTTTCTGAAAATGGCTCACCAAGTTCAATAGATGATAGATAGATAGATAGATAGAACGTTTATTGACCACTTTACATAAAGTTTGAAGTCCGTATAAAAAATACAATAAAAGATATAATAATTGACTAAAGTAATATACATATGTAAGTATTAGCAGAAGAATTAAAATTAAAAATTTAAGATAAAGAAAATCTCTAACCAAAAAAGTAACAAATCTAAACTGTTACATAAAAAATCTTTGAAATATGGAAGTAACACAAATGTACAAATAATTAAGAATATTCCCGAATCGATGACTAAATAAACTAATACATAAAACTTAGTACATTTTAATAGCAATAATACAATGTGATATGTAGATAGTAAATCGACAGTATTCTCACCAAACTGGGTACACGTTACAAAGGTGTATTGAGGTATTCTGTCTTTGAGTAAACACAATATGTTAAAAAATGCTTTCTGATCCTATTTTTAAACAGTGGTGGAGACAGTGAATCGTTGTGATCTAATTAAATCCCTCGATCTTGTTAGATGATCATGTAATTGGGAGTTTATAGTAAACTTATTTTTATTATCGTGAATTTCCAACAGTGTTGCATACATATAAAGCGAAGGTAGAGGCATAATACCCATGTTCAAAAATAATGGTTTACAATGATCCCTTAAATCCGCTCCAGCAAGTATCCTCACCACCTTCTTTTATAATTTAAATATTCTGTCGGCATGACCAGAGTTGCCCCAAACAGCTATTCCATAGTGTATAGGACTATGAAACAATGAAAAGTAACACATTTTAAGGGTACTTTTAGGTACCAAATAAACCAGGTTACGCATTACAAATATTGTACTGGCGAGTTTAGAACTTAAGTTGTCTATATGGATGCCCCCAATCTAAGTTGTCATCCATAAAAATCCCTAACAATTTGATGCTATATCCAAAAATGTGTCTTCGATCTGAACTGAAAACTATATTTTGATTTTTATCCTCGTTTAGTTTTAGTTTATTATGTGTAAACCAGTTTTTAATGCTAAGCACATCGTTTCCTATTTTGTTATTTAAATTATATTGATTCTGATCGGTACTAATAACGGTTGTATCATCTGAAAAACATATACACCTTAAGGGGTGGGTATAATGAAATATATCGTTGAGATATAGAAGAAAAAATGTAGGTCCTAATATAGACCCTTGGGGAACTCCATGTTCAACATTGTGAAAATTGGAGTAATTATTATTTAAAAAAACGGCCTGTTGTCTGTTTATTAAATACGATCGAAATAAATTAAGCGCATTTCCCCTTATGCCATATTTGTGCATTTTGTCTAAAAGTAAAGTGTGTGAGACACAATCAAAAGCCTTAGATAAGTCACATAATGTTAAAGACACGAAGTGACCTCTCTCTAGGCCATCAACTACTTCCCTTACAATTTCCTGAATTGCTTGAGTAGTGCTGCATTTTTTTCTGAAACCATATTGATTACAATGAAGTATTTTGTACTTTTCTATGTACTCTATTAAACGGTTATTCAAAATACTTTCAAAAATTTTACCAAGAATGGGAGTAATAGAAATAGGGCGATAATTTTCAATTCCTTCTGAAGATATTTTTTTGAGTAGGGGTAACACTTTTGTTACTTTTAATACATCGGGAAAGATTCCTTCGATAAGGCAAAGATTATAAAGTATGACCAGTTTATCAATAATAATATCCAGAGTTTCTATCACTAATAGTTTGTTTAAGAAGTAAAAATCACTGCATTTTGAGTTTTTCAAGCTGTATAATGTATTCCTAACTTCAGTATCACTAACAGGTGTTAAAAACAACGAGTGCCAAGGGGAGTATATTCCTTCCAAAAAATTCATGGCATCATTTTCATCTGGCTCATCTAACGAGTTCAATATATTTCCCGCTACCGAAATAAAGTAATTATTAAACTCGTTTGAAAAAATATTACATAAAGTTACTTTTTTATTTTGAGTTTTATTCGTATGATAATTCATGACTTTCCAAGAATCTCTAGATATATTATCAGATTTCAAGAAAAACTGCTCATATGCCAGTTTTTTCTTTATTGATATTGTTAATTGATAGTGTTTTTTGAATTGATTATACAGAGTGTAATCACTAGTAAGGTTAGCAGTAATTTTTATCTTCGAAAGGTTTACTCGCATTTTCCTTAGTTCATCGTCAAACCAAGAAACAGGTGCCTCAAAATGAATTCTTGACTTTGTGACTGGAAAGCAAACTTCAGTTAATTTTACATATGTGTCAATTATGAACTCAGCTAATTCCGTTGCTGTTATTGAATTGTTTATTAACGATCAATCCACCGATTTTAGTGATTGTTTTAACATTTGGGTGCCTTTACATGTTATGTATCTTCTGAATATCCTATCATTGTCAATTTGATCAGATTTTATTTTTAAATTCAGGAATTGAGCACAACGATCAGCAAGGCATGGGTCTACAACACCACACCCAACTATTTCATTATCTATATTTGTTAAAATATTATCTAAACAACTTGCTGATGTAGCAGTGATTCTTGTAAATTCATCAATCTTTATAGTTAAAAAAGAAGAAATTAGATCGGAAAAATATTTTAATTCGTTTGAAGTGCCTTTGAAATCAATATTGAAATCCCCAATTATAATTGTTTGAACATAATTATTAGAACAGAATACTAATAATTTTTCAAATAGGCCTAAGAAAATTTGGAAATCTGCGTTACCTGTTCTATACACTGATACTAGAATAGTTTTTATATCTATAATTTCCAAAGCACAAAATTCACCTTCATATTCACAAGATATATCATTCAAAGAAACTGGACATGTAGATATTTTGCCATCGCAGAAAATAGCAGCACCCCCATGTTCTCTACTTTTTCTACAGTAACAATTTGATAAAAATTATCTGTCAATTATCACTGTTGTTAATTCAGAGATTCTCTAAGCCAATGTTCAGAAAAGCACAAAATATTGTAAGTTTTATCTTTAAAAAAAATGTTAAGTTAATCAATTTTATTTAATAAACTTTGTGTATTTATATGAAAAATGCTTACCTAACTGGTTTGGTCAGGATTTACTACCAACTTTTGTTTATCAGAACTTATCATATCACTTTCACAAAAACAGGTGTTTCCTATATTCTTTTGCACTACCGCTGATTCTATTCGTAAACTTTTATCTACATCTCTTGCGGCTTTCTGGGTGTTACGTGAAAAAAACGTTGTACGTGAGCTCCACATGGCCATATTTTAGGAGACATAGCTTCTTTAAAATTGTTATTAAAAATTGTAACTTTAAATGAACTATAAATATCAGAATACTTTGATTTTAGGGATTCTACCTCTACTTCGGGAAATGTAGTCTTCATAAGTTCCCTCATATTTTCCGCAGTCATATCGCGATCGACCCTGTATATATGTAGGTCTATCAACTTATGTACTCCCTTGATTTCTTTTCCATTTAATGTTATTTCAGTGTTTTTTCCCACAACTAAATGCTTTCTTTTTTTTTTCTTCTATCTACTTCTGTCCATTCAGAGTTTTCCTGGTTACTTTCACCTACGTATATGTACTCATTTAACTTTTGTTCTGTAGTTACTTGTAATATCGCTTCGGAAACATCTTTCTTTGTAACTTCACATTTCTGGGAAGAACTGGCAACAGTGCAATCTTTGTTCGCGTTGATGGGTTGACGAACTGATTTTGTTTCGACTGAATCCATAAGTGTGTCTTTGTTTATTACCTTATTTTGATGTATAAGTTGTTCTTGATTTTCGATGTACTTCTAAATGCTTGTAGTACAATTCTTAGACCATTATTATTAATGGTATCTAGAGATTTTAAAATGAACTTTGTGGCAGAGGAATAATCGATGCATCCATAATCTAGTTAAGACCTGATTGACGATTTGTGTACCAATAATATTGTATCTTGATTAGAACCCCAGTTCCTGTTTGATACTGTTTTTAAAATATTTATTCTCTTATGGCAAGTTAATAATTGCAATTGCTTTATATGTTTTTGTCATGTTAATTTCTTGTCCAAATGCATTCTCAAAAATTTAATATAAGGATTGACTGTTATTGGTTTTCCGTATAACGTAATATTTATATTATATTGTATAGTAGTATTATATGTATAATATTTATATTTGTTGTTTATGTAAAAACCATGACTCCATGTTTTTGTAGTTGGAAATTCAAAGTCACTGTTCTGAAACTATATTTCCAGTTTATTTATAAAATTTTGTAAATATTTCGTCATTTAATCTGTATTATTTCCACGTGTAAATACTACTAAATCAGCGTAAATCCGTACTTTTTAAAGTTTTTCTGCTTTTCAAAATATAATTTATTGGTACTAGGATGAGTTTTAAACTAATAACAGACCCTTCTGTACTTCATTTGTTAGATAGTGGATCCTCGAGCAATAATTTGAAACTATCATTTAAAAAACTTTATTGGTCACAAAATTGTTGATAAACGATAAACGGTTTTTAGAATGCTGTATTTCTTGGCTGTATTAAAGACATCTTTTAAGTCAAAAAAGTTCGCGCTACATTTTCTGTTAGTTGCAAACAATTTCAATATATCGATTTCGAGTTCCAGAATGTTATTAACCGTTGATGGATTCTGTCTAAAATCATTTTGTTTAGTAATCAGTAGTCGATTTTTTATCTACTATATAGTACGTAATCGTAGTACTTCGTGATTAGGTATATTATGATTTTACACTATATTGTGATTTTTGTCTTTTAAAAGAGGTAGGACGTAGGAATTACTTTATATTGAAGGAAAACGCTGTTGCTCCAATATGGAATTAAATACAGTAAATGATGTTTGGCTGATTCCGGGAGATGTTTTAATGATCATCAGCAAGCAAAACATAACTCGAGCAAATCTGTATGTGAACCAAATGAGAATTGAACATGTCTCACAATACAATTACTTGGGAACTATAATCAACGAGTCGTGGGACAATACCCAAGAGATATAATGTCGCATCGGAAAGGCCAAAAGTGCATTCTTGACTATGAGTTCTATGTTCAAAAGCCATGACCTCACCCTGAAAACAAAAATAAGGCTCCTTAAATGTTACGTATACTCAGTGCTTCTTTATGAAGTAGAAACGTGGACATTGAAGACGGAAACTCTATCAAAACTTCAGGCTTTTGAATTATGAATATACAGAAGAATCCTGAAGATACCATGGATAGACAAAGTCACCAATAAAGAAGAAATCAAGGCAGATACGAGCTACTCCAATGCATTTTGCAGGGTAAAATTGAAGGAAAAAGAGCCCCAAGATGAAGAAGAATATCCTGGCTTGCTAACCAGAGAGCATGGTATAGAAAGACCTCAATACAGCTATTTCATATAGCAACCAATAAAATCATCATAGCCAGAATGATCGCCAACGCTCGGAACGAACAGGCACCCTAAGAAGAAGAAGGGCATTATTCTGGTTACATAGTAAAAACCAGGCAATTAGGCCACCTCGTTTTGAGAAGGGTTATGAAATAAACTCAAGGAAAAAGATGATTATAAAGCTATTGTATTGTTTTTTTTTTCCCGTCTTTAATAAACTCTTGCGGTGTAATTTTAACCCCAGAAACCCTCCAGTAGTTTTAATCCCCCTTCTCTCTTCAAATGGACGAATCCACAGATATATCTAACTGTGCCCAATTTATTATGTTTGTAAGATATGATACAAATAATGGCATTCAAGAAAATATTTTATTTTGTTTCCCATTGGAGACCAATACCACTGGAAAATGTTTACTCGACACTTTTGTGAAACGTACAAGTAAATATGATATTGACTATGGTAAATGTATTGCTATATGCACAGATGATGCTAAAGCTATGACAGGACATAAATCTGGCCCTGTCGTCAAATTACAAGAAATAATGCCAGAAATGCCTAATGCCAAATGGAGACATTGTTTTTTACATCGAGAAGCTCTTGCGTCCAAAGCTTTACCTCCTGAAATGGACTGTGTTATGAAAACCATCATTAAAGTTGTAAATTCCATTAAAGAGAAAGCTTTGCAGACCCGTATTTTTAGAAAAATTTGCGAAGACATGGGTGCTTTATTTGAAAATCTTCTCTATCACACCGAAGTAAGGTGGCTTTCAAGGAGCAACGTCTTGAAAAAAGTATTTCACTTAAGAGCAGAGCTTTTAATGTATTTGAAAGATGAGAAGTACCCATATGAAAATCAATTTTCCGATCCTATTTGGCTTCTGAAACTAGGTTTCCTTGCTGATATTTTCGAGCAATTAAATATTTTGAACATTAATTTACAAGATCGCGACATTAATATAATTACATCCACAGATAAAATTAAGGCGTTTCTAAGAAAAATCGATTTATGGTTGACCTCATTTGGCAAAAAAACAACTCTATTCATTCCAGTGCCTTCAGGAAATTATGGAAAATGTATTCAATTACAGTGCTACAAATTTTGAACAACAACTCTGTGATTATTTCCCCAAAGAAATTCAAAACAGTTACGACAGTTGCAGATGGATAATAAATCCGTTTTTAGCCGATTCCTTTCAGCTGGTTGAACTACCAATAAACATGAAAGAAAAACTTATTGAAATATCAAGTGATGGAATGTTGAAGCTCCATTTTTTTTCCCAGAACTCGAACCAATTTTGGACCAAAAAAATGCAGGAATACCCCCAGTTGGCGAGTGAAGCTGTAAAATGTTTGGTTTCATTTGTAACATCATATTTGTGTGAGTAAAGTTTCTTGTCTATGACTGACATTAAAACAAGAGTTAGAAATCGTCTCGTACTTGAAAATGATGTGTGTGTGTGCCTCAAATACACAGCCTAGATTTGAAAGATTAGTTTCATAGAAACAGGCGCATAGCTCTCATTAAGATTATAATATTTGACTTTGTTTTACTCTTTTATTTTTACGGACTTTAATATTTAGTTTTATATTTCGTCTGATAATTAATTGCTAATTTCTATTTACGGCGTTGTTAAAATAAAAATACATGATCTAACAAAGTGGTGCTTTTTTCTTATTTTGTAAATGTTCGGCGACCCCCCTTGTACCTCATGGCGACCCCCCAGGGGGTCGCGACCCCCACTTTGGGAAACACTGATTTAGATTACGAGTGTTTCTATATAGTAATTAAACTGTGCATTGAAAAATGGAAAGATATTTATGTATTTCATCATCATCACTGGCGCGACAACCCTTTTTGGGTCTTGGCCTGTTCAAGGATTCTTCTCCATTCTGACCTGTTTCGTGCTTTTTTTTTCCAGTTTTTAATTTTTAATGTTGTTATATTATTTTCTATTTGTTCTACGTATCTTAGCTTCGGTCTTCCTCTTGTTCTTTTTCCTACTGGCACTTGTTTGAATATTTTGTTTGGTATTTCGCCTTCTTCCATTCTTTCCACATGTCCAATCCAACGTAGCCTTCCTATTTTAATGAATGTTATGATATCCGGATCCTGGTATATGTTGTATAGTTCAAAGTTATACCTTCT
Organism: Diabrotica balteata; assembly: GCA_918026665.1. Taxonomy (NCBI): domain Eukaryota; kingdom Metazoa; phylum Arthropoda; class Insecta; order Coleoptera; family Chrysomelidae; genus Diabrotica; species Diabrotica balteata. The sequence continues at coordinate 37,628,746 of OU898278.1, forward strand.
CCACCAAATCCCGTTTTCTTTTGTGCCCTTATATATGTGTCGCAAGATTTTTCTTTCAAAGATGGCTAATAACGTTTCCTCCCTTTTAGGGATTGTCCAGGTTTCTGAACCGTATGTGAGTACCGGTCTTATTAAGGTTTTGTATATTTGGCATTTTGTTTTTCTGGAGACGTTATCTGATCTTAGTTGCCTAATTAAGCCATGGTAACATTTATTGGCAATAAATATTCTCCTCTTCACTTCCTCTGCAACGTTGTTATCAGACGTAACTAGAGATCCTAAGTATGTAAAGTTTTTTACCGCCTCAATGTTGTATTCTCCTATTGTTAAATTTGGCAGCTGCCTTATTTGTGCGTTTTTATTTGCAGGCATATATTATTTTGTTTTTGTGTGATTGGTTTTAAGACCACTATTTTTTGCAGCTCGTTCTATTTGAGTGAATGCCTCTATCATTTCTCTTCTTGATCTTGCGATTATGTCAACATCATCTGCAAATGCTAGTACTTGCACGCTTTTATTAATTATTGTTCCTCGGGTATTAACTGTTGTGTCTCTTATTATTTTTTCAAGTATGATGTTGAATAATATGCATGATAGAGCCTCTCCCTGGCGTAGTCCCTTTTTCACATCTATTGTTTCCGTTAATTCGTTTTGTATCCGGATTTTACTTTCTACTTTTAGTGTTTCTTTTATCAATTCTATTAGCTGTGTTGGTATGTTAAATTCTTTCTTTGCTTTTATCTATGAAGAGATGATGTGTGTCGATGTTATATTCACTTGTTTTTTCAAGGATCTGTCGCAGAACAAATATCTGGTCTATTGTTGACTTCTGTCTACAGAAGCCACATTGGTATTTGCCAACTATTTTTTCAGCGTATGGTCTAAGTCTTTTATGTATTTAGATTTGATTATAATTTAACGCTATAATTTTATTATCATATTTTGAATTAAACGACGGTATGCAAGAAACAAGCTCACGGTCCCATTTAGTGACCCCTGTCCTAGGCCATATTCTTTAATTTTTTCTTCATATAAATAGAAAATTTTGGATATGTTTTGAAAAATGATAAATATAAGAACCGAGAGACACAAAAACTAAAGCACATTTACAGTCAAGAGATAAAGTACCTAGTAAAACAACAAACGTCACGGATATCAAAGCATTATTATGACTTAGCATTATTCAACGTTCATATCCCTCTGACAAAAATAATCGAGTGTTTTAAGTACTATCAACATGTTTAGTGTTAACAATAAAATTGTTGTTGTACTTAAAAGAGAGCGCGTACTAACAATTGCTGTAAGATCAATGGTAACGGCGTAATGACCTCTTTGATCCCCCTGATAAAAATTTAAGTAATGTTAAAGGCGATAGGTTCATTCAGAAGTCCATTTTTTTTTATGGATTATATGTTGGAAAATTTGTTTACTCATAATTTCCAATTTGTTTACATTGTTCGTTTTCTAATTAAATACCGACATAGTAAGTACTGCGCACTATTGATGATGAAATGATATAATATGTGAGTCATGAGAAATTTTTAGATTACGCTAGTCAGTCACAGTTTGAAAGTTATAAAAAAATTAAAAGAAATCAAAATTTACCATCAATAATTGGAGAAAAAAATATTGATGAACATTATAAATGACGTCAAAAGTAGGTGTCTCTCTCTTCAATCCTCACCCCCCAAGGAATTCGTAACATTCGTCTTCAACAGAACATTTTAGTGGCGTCTATCTTTCTTCTCTCCGATTGTCTCAGAGTCCAAGATTCACATCCATAGGTCAGTATTGGGAATATTAAGTAGTTGATCAACCTCATCTTTATCGCTCTTGAAATTTGACAGTCCTTCCATATTTTGGTCATTTTTGCTGTGGCAACTTTTGCTAGATCAGATCTACGTTTAATCTCTTCTTGTAATGACCGTGTGTTTGTGATTAATGATCCCAGATATAAGTATGAGCTCACAACCTCGAACCGGTCAATTGTGGTTATGTGTGGATGATTGTTGTTTAGTCTATCCACTATCATGATCTTTGTCTTTGATATGTTTAATTGCAGACCAAATCTTTGACTTTCGTTTTCGATCAGTCGTATAAGTTTTATCAGCTCTGCTTGACTATTTGCAAGAAGGGCTGTCATCAATGTATGACCGTTTATTGAGGTGCCCTTTTCCCATCCTTCAAGTGCTCTTCGCATAATATACTCCCCATATATGTTGAATAATTGTGGAAATAGTATACATCCTTGTCTGACACCCCGTTCTGGATGAAATTCGTTCGAAAGTGTGTCAAGTACTTTAACTGATCCAGTAGTGTGTTCATATAGTTCGGTTATAAGCGTAATTAGATGTTGTGGTACGCCTACTTCTTTTAGTATTCGCCATAAGTGTCTCCACTTGACCCTGTCGAACGCTTTACGGTAATCTATAAAACAGATGTATAGTGGGATGTTGAATTTCCTAGATTTCTCGATTATCTGTCTTATATTCAGCAGGTATTCTCGAGTGCCTCTACCTTCGGTAAATCCAGTTTGCTCTTGTGGAATTTCTCTTTAAAGGAATGTTTTCAGTCTCTCATTGATTATATGTAGCATTATCTTGCTGGCATGGGATATAAGAGAGATAGTTCTATAATTGTCGCATTTATGGAAGCTGCCTTTTTTATGTATGGTCGTTATTATAGATTTTGTCCAGTCTTCAGGCCATTGTTTGGAATGCCATATTTGGTTACAGAGTAGATGAAGTAACTTTACGCCGGTTTCTTCTGTGGCTTTAAGCATTTCTGTTGTTATCATATCTGGACCTGGTGCTTTGTTATATTTGAGCTTGTTGATAGCCTGTCTTACTTTATTTTCGAGTATATCAGGATCTTCTTCCACCTCGTCAGAGATTTGGCTAACAAGCTCTTGGCGTTGATCATCTTTATATAGGTCCCTGCAATACGATCTCCATGTCTCTGCTATGTCTTCTCTGTTTGTTCTCAGGGTTCCAGTGTTATCTTCAATGGCCCAAGTTCTGGCTCTGAAGTCTCTTGTCAGGTAGCGTATTTTTCTAAATAGATCTCTCGGCTGATTATTCTGACCATGTCTCTCAATTTCTTTGCATATACTTTGATAGTACTGTTTTTTGTCGGCCTTACATCTTCGTTTTATTTCTTTATTGAGGTTTCTTAAACTAGCTTTTTCCCTTTCACTATGCACACCACTTTTACAAAGATTTCTTCTATTCTCAATTATTTTAAGAGTTTCATCTGTTATCCAGTGTTTCCGTTTCACCGGATTATTTTTCTTTGGGCGATCCACTGGTGTTGTTACGCAATGTTTAACAGTCTCCCATATTTCTTGTGATGTTCCGTTACGAATAGAGGGCATACTTTTCTGTACTTCCTGTAGAAGGTTTTCTTTCTTTCTTAGTTCTATCCTCTTTATCTCTCTTTGTTTGTTGAGTGCCTTAAGTTTAAGCATTACTTTAGCTACGAGGAGAGTATGATCGGATCCGCATATCGCCCCTGGATATGATCTGACTGTTTGAATGGACGATCTCCAGCGAATATTGGTGAGGACGTAATCTATTTGATTTCTAAATCTATCTCCAAAACTTTTCCAGGTATAAAGTCGACGTACACGGTGTTTAAATCGAGTATTCATGATGGAGTAGTTGTTTGTGATAGCAAATTCGATTAAACGGTTTCCTCTTTCGTTTCTCTGCCCTATGCCAAACTAAAACTAAAAGTAGGTGTATTAATATCTTATTCAATTCCAAAAGAAACTTTTTCTTTCAATCTAAATTAAACGAACTACTTAAGAGAAATAAAAAATAGTATTTAAATGCAGCAAAATAAAATCCTAAAACCAAAGGACAATAGCAGATTTACAAATTACTTTAAATCAATGTTCTCTCAGTTACTTAGTCAAAATAGTTTCATTATAAATCTATTTTTTTAAGCCTTTCTCCCTATTCGGATTGCCAAATATAGGCCTCTCCTTATTCTTGCCAGTCATTTCTGTTGTATGTAAGACGTTTTCCCATTGGTCCTGCAGTTCTTTTAATACCGCCACTACAGCGCATTTCCGGTCTTCCTCGTGGTCTTTTGGCTTCATATGGCTGCCATTTCCCGATTTCTTAATTCCATCGGCCATTCTTAAGACGTTCATTATGTCCAGCCCATTTCCATTTCAATTTAGCTGCCTGTTTGACATCATCTTTTACTTTTGTTCCATTACAAATATGTCTTCATTGGTTTTATGGTCTTTGAGTGAGATACCCAGCATCTGTCGTTCCACAGCTCTTTGAGTTTTTCTGATCTTGTCATGTTTATTTTAGTAAATATCCAGGTTTATGCTCCATATGTACGTACAGATACTATACAGGAATTAAACATTTTGATTCGCAGTCTTTGAGGTATGTTTTTATTTTTAAGTACATATGAGAGCTGAGAGCTTTTCGAATGCTGCCCATCCCATTTTTCCACGTCTGCTTGTTTCGGTAGCCTGATTTTCTTTCCTTACCTTGACATTTTGAACCAGATATGTATATTGATCTACGTGTTCTATCTCTGTCCCTTGGTTGTTTGCCATAGGTTTGTCATCTTTGTTTGACATTAGTTTACTTTTGCTGAAATTTATTTCATAATCTACATCATCTTCATGTCTAAGATGATTCAAGTATCTTTCGTTAATATGGATTTCCTTACTTTCCTAGTCTATTGACTTAAAGTTATCTTCTAGGGCAGCTGTAAATAATTTTGGAGATATTGTATCTCTTTGTCTTATCCCTCGGTTAATTTTTACTGGTCTTGTTTTGATTGCATTACCCAACGTCACTATCATTTCAGCTACTTTCGTAAATATATATACATCGGTTTAGAACGTCTTTCGACGTTGTCCGATACCTAAATACCATCTCTTCCTATCTTCGCAGTCGTTTGTTGTTAAATTTCTTTCGCTCATGGACTTGTTTACGCCGTGTTGCCATTCTAATCTGGGTCTTCCTCTTTTCCGTCGACCTATCGGTTGCCATTCTACTACTTTTTTGGGGAGTCTTGTTGCTGGCATCCGTTGAACATGCCCATACCACCTTAATTGTTTCTTCTCTATATCTTGAGTTATATTTCCTTTTATTCCCATACGTTGCCTCTATTACCTCATTTCTGATTCGGTCTCGTCTGGAAATACCTAAAGATCTTCTCATTGCATCCATCTCTACTGCTTCTATTCGCTTTTTGTTTTTTTCACTAATTCTCAATGTTTTAGCGCCATAAAGAAGAGTAGTTTTAATCATGGTCTCATATATATTAAATTTTTTTCCTTTCGTTATTTCTTTACTCCACAGTATACCATTGAGACATCCTAAGACTTTCTTTGCTTGAGTGATTCGTTTTTCTATTTCCCGTGTATCAGTTCCTGTATTGTCAAAGACAACACAAAGAAGTCATATCTCTGACAGCAAGAAAAATGTTGTCCGTTTTCGAGATCTATAAATACAAAGATATTTGGTTTTTGTTGTATTGACATTCATTCCCCAGTCGTTATATTCTTCTATCAGTTTTCTAAGCATATACTGCATGTCTTTCCTGTCGGTCGCTAGTACTACCTGGTCATCAGCAAACTGGAGTGTATATATACATTCATTGCTAAGTTCTATACCCATCCTATGCACCTTTCTTTTCCATCTTTCCAATGCTGCTGCAACATATATCTTGAATTAGGTTGGTGAGATACAGCATCCCTGTCGCAAACCTTTTGTAACCAGGAATTCTACCGTTAGATATTTTCCTGTTTTTATCTGTACGTTTGAGTCTCTATATAGTTCTTGTGCAGCATTTATCAATGTGTGGTTGATGTTAGATCTTTGTAACGTTGTCCACAATTTTGTTAAGGGGATGTTGTCATATGCTTTTTGCAGGTCTACAAAAGTAATATGAGTTTCTAGATTCTTAGCTGATCTTTTTTCTATTATTTGTTTAAGACAAAATACGTTATCGGTGCACGATCTTCCTGCACGGAACCCGCTTTGTTCTTCCTTTTTATTATACTTATATTCTTCCTCGATCATATTTCTCAAAATTCGTCCATACAGTCTGCTCAGGGTGCTGGTTACCGATATGCCTCTATAATTATTACAATTCCTTTTGTCCCCCTTTTTGTGTATTGAGGACATGTATGCCGTTCTCCACTGTTCTGGTACTGGGTGTCCATTTAGACACTGATTGATCACATAAGTTATGTTTTCAAATAGTTTATGAGTTCCATTCTTAAGCATTTCAGCATAGATTCCCTCAGGTCCAGCGGATTTACCATTCTTTAGGGTCATTACAGTCTTCCTTACTGTTTCGATGTCTACCCTCGCTTCCTTCCTTGTATATGTACTGACTGTGTTGATGAGTTCGCTAGGTATTCTTGTCTTGTCTCTAGCAGCAAGCTTTGATAGTGATCTTTCCATTGTCTTGGTTTTATGGTGTGTATGTGTGCTTTGTCTTTTCCCTCCGATGTATGTATTGATTTCTTGACATTTCTGATCCCATGTTTTATTCTTTTCTTGTTTTATCATTTCTCGTAGTTGTCTATTGGTTTCTTTGTAAGCTTGATGGTCTTCAGTATTTTTTGTATTTAGCCATTTTAGATGCTGTTCTTTTTTCTGTTTTACCATATATTCGATTTCTTCGTTCCACCATATTTTTTTACTAATTTTGTTTTGCTGTGTCCCGAGTGTCTCCTTAGAGGCATTTGGGACACAGCAAAACGGGACACTCGGGACGTTCGTAAATATTATGTATTAATATTCTGTACCTGGAGTCGATCCGGTTGTCAAGTAATGCTTCTTCTATTGCCCACAGTTCTACGCTATCAACAGCATTTTCATAATCTATAAAAGTCAGACATAATGGGAGATTGTATTCGCAAGTCTTTTCTATTAAGATTTTCAACGTATATATATGGTCACAGGTGCTGTACCCTTTTCTAAATCCGGCTTGTTCTACTGGTTGATATCCGTCAAATTTAATTGTTTGTAATAATCTTTGTCAAGGTTTTGTAAAGTTGTGAAAGAAGTGAAATTGGTCGATAATTTTTCAGGTCTGTAGTGTCTCCCTTTTTGTGTCAGTATTGTTTAAGCAGTATTCCATTGTTCGGGTATGTTGCCTTTAAATAGTCATTTATTAAATAGTACTTTTAGATATGTGATAACTTCTTCTCAGCGTTCCTTTATAATTTCTGCTAGGATTCCATCGCTTCCAGGAGCTTTATTTCTTTTTATTTCTTTTACTACTCTTTCTATTTCTTCGTTGCTTATTTCGGGCATCAATTCTGAGTTGACATTTGTTATCTGCCTTTTTTAAATTCTGTAAGGGAAATAAGAATAAGCATAAATTCAAGTTTTTATATTCACCACATTCAACCCCCGGCCGCTATTTTGGAAGAAGGTTTGCAAAGGATTTTCGCTATACTATAGCGACCCTGCAGAAAACTTTATTGGACATTATTTGTAGCAAATTAAATTGTCAACAACAATATATCTATTACTTTTAATCGTAAAATGAAAAATAAAAAAGTTATAAACTAAAATATTTAAAAATTTTTGAACAAATTTTCATTTGGTTCTATAACCTTTTTTGTAGTCATTTTACAATAAAATAACATTAAAGCAATACTATCAAGAATTTAAAAAAAAAATTAATTTCCACTACAAATTGTTTAATTTTATTAATTTACTTGGATTTTACCGAAGCTCCGAAGTTGCCTGGCTACTTGAATACTCGCTATCTTGGAATATGGGGTGCAAAGGGTTTTAGCGCTGTATCTCATAAACTAGCACCACACGGAAAATTTTTTTAGATATAAAATTAAATTGTTTACAACTCTTTTTTATCGTAAAATGGAAAATAAAAAGTAATTAAAAATACCTAAAAAAAATTTAAACAATTGTTTTTTTGTTATGTAAACTGTTTTTGAATCATTTCAGTACGATAAAAACGAACCATTCTATTTTTTATTCGTATAATTTATTTTTTCTTCAAACGTCAAATAATGATGACATTACTTATCTAACTTGATCCTGTCAAAGTTTGATGTCTCCGCCGGCAGCAGTTTTTTTCCCATTTCACATTCCCATTTCTTTACGGCGGAGGGAAAAATGTTGTCATGGCATCAATATGAAACATGTCACAAAGCAACAATACAAATGTCATTAACAACAATTAAACATCATTTTTATTTATAGTAATATTAAAAGTACAATTAGTTAATGAGGCATTTTCAAAATTGAAACCGTGCAAAAATGTTCCCGACTCGTGATACGCATTGGTAATTGTTGATGATACTGATGGTCGAGAACAACTTTTAGTAATCATTCCCGATGTTGGCGAATCATGAGGGTTTAAAATTTTTTGAGCATTGTCGTTCTTATTTCTTATTGAATCCTCTATATATCCTTCGGCAACCGTGCTTGATTTCCAGCCCCCATGTCGTTTAAGGCATTCTAGATTTCCGCCTCCATCAATTAAAAGTGTTGCTGAAGTTCGTCGGAAAGGCGAATGTGTATGCGCTTGCATCGTTTAAATTTAAATCACTAGCTACTTTTTACGCTACTGCGCTGATCGAATGTATTCCCATAACGCTTCGGTAACACTTTCCATTTTGGTACTTGATAAAAAATCGGTTTTCTGTGAAATTTTCAGGCCGCAGTGATCCATACTTTTTATACAGTTTAATGTAGTTTTGACCAATTATCGTAAAAGATCTAATTTGTAGAGTTTTACTGTCTGGGATTTTGATAATTATTACATTTTCTTTATCCTCAATGTCCACAGTCTTCATTTTTACTATTTCGTCGCATCGACAGGCACTGGTAACCCCAATTAACAAAACAATCTGAAATATTTTTATAATTTAGTAGACTATACTACAGGCTTTTCAATATAATTTTTTTACCTTAAATCCTAAATACAACTTATCTGGCGCTTCAAACAAAAATTTATCAAACTCGTCTTTAGGGAAAACTTTAGACTTCTTTGCAGTATATCCTTCGCTTGTTTTTTTTTTTTCAGAAAGGCACGTAACTTTAAAAATTTGCTTATATCCACATTTTTTCTAATAACTAACTCGGATTATATCATAGAGTATCGTGACAACATTGTAGAAGATTTTCATTTATTTTCATTTTCCATTATATTAAAATATGCCAGTAAAACGTCTTCGGTAACTTGCCGTACTCCTCTTGTATCGTACCACTCTTGGAAGTGCTTGTAAGCTAACCGATACTTTATTCCGGACTTGGAGGGCCCCAAACGTGCTACTGCATCATTAGCCGCGGACTCAATTTCGTTTAGGTTTTCCATTTTCGCACTAAATTTGCGCTTGCTGTTGCAACAACAATAAGCTGTCTTTAATATTTGCAAACAACTGACAAACAACTGTAACCAGGGAGGCGCAAATCCCTCCGACGACCTAATTATTTTAATTTCTAACATCTAGACGACTTTGATAGTTGTCACAGTTAATTTCGAGTAAAAATAGCGTATGAATTGTACTATTTAGGGTTGAAAATTGCTACGTTTGAAGAAAAAATAGTCTACTTTATTCGGCAAAGAAGCGACTTTTCTTGACTTGCCCTCTATTACTCGCCTCACTTCGTTCGGCGCGTAATATCGGGCGCGTCAAGAAAAGTCATGCTTCTCCGCCTCATAAAGTAATATACTATTTTTTAACATTACTGTTATTATTAGTTTATTATCAATCTTTTTGGAGACGCGTTTTTTAAGTTTAGAGCGGAAGTTACTCTCCATTAGCCTAATCCACGGCTATTTCAAGGCAAGATAATATTGTGCTTGACTATATAGTTAAAGAGTTGTTTTTCAGCTAATATTTTGTCATTTTTTGCTGACAAAATTTTTGTTTTTAAGAACGAGAGTTAGAATTGGCTATATTGCGAGTAATTTATTTTGCTATGTCCGTGCTTCGTTTTCGACCTACTAACCTTAAGTCCCCCCTCTTCAATAGCCCTTCTTCAGCACTTCAACTTTTCCTCATCATATCATCGTTCAAAGAACATTGGCCAAGGTGCCCCCTCCCTTGCTGTCTCTGTTAGTACATTCATAATAAGATTAAACAGATGCTACTTGTAAACTAACATCACAAATATCAGAAGCTTTTGAGTCTAATAAACGTAGTTTATGCATATTCGTCGATCTCTCTAAGGCATTTGACACAATATCTCACGAGATCTTGTTAAAAAAACTTGAGAAGTATGGTCTGAACAGACGGGTTACTTAAATGTGTAACAATATTCCGATCGTTTAACGCATTAAAGTGTTTAGTTTCTTTTTCTTTATAGTTCATTTAAACACTTTATAAAGTTGCAATATTTATTTAGATTTCAGGTACTTGTAGAAAGTCTCCACATTTTGTAATCGATTTTTATTGTCACGACACTAAACCATGTTAAGGTTTACACGATTCCTATTTTTGTAAATTTTTAAAGGCAACCCAAGTTGCAAACGAATTTTATTGTTCAAAGTAAATTTGTTCAATATTAATAAATAACGTGCTTCATTTGGGTTAATTTATCAAAAGTCTAAAGTTACTTTTGGTTTAATTTCTGTTTGAACTCTACCAGGAGACTACAGAGTCGACGTCACACAGTGACAGATTGCTAAGAACACATAATTGAGCTAGCCGAGGTATATTAAATTAAACAACGAACCACATACTTTAAAAAATACAACATTTATTATCAATAAAAATAAAACATAACCTTATCAATATATATATATATATATATATATATATATATATTCTTCTCCTTCTTCTTCGTCTAGCCATTCACGTCCACATCTGAACATAAGCCTCTTCAAGTTTTCCTTTCCATTGTTTTCTATTGTACGCTACTTGTAGCCAATTTTTCCCGGCAGTCCTTTTCAGATCATCTGTCCATCTCATAGGAGGTCTGCCTCTGGGTCTTTTGTGTTGGTATGGTCTCCAGGTTAAAATTGATCTGTGCCATTTGTTTAGATCGCTCCTAGCTACATGTCCAGCGTATTCCCATTTCAGCTTTAATGCTTTTTGCACCACATCGGTGACTGGTTTTCTATCTTATCCATGTGTTTGTTTTCTTGTCCTTAAGTGATATACCTAGCATTGCTCTTTCCATCGCGTGTTGAGTGACTCTAAGTATATATATATATATATATATATATATATATATATATATATATATATATATAAATATATATATATATATATATATATATATATATATATATCCTATAACTACAATCCAGTTTTTTATGATTTAAATAATTATGGTTTATTTACAACGAACTAAAAGTTAATAAAAACACAAACATATTGTTAAAACGAAATGGAAACTATGTTATGTTTATTATAAAGTATTTTTAGTTTGGTTAAACTTTGAATGTTCTTTTAATTTCCTTATTTTAATATTGATTTCTCAAAAACGTAATTAATGTTTATTTATTTACTAGAAATATCTTATTTGGAAAAGTTATATATAAACAATATAATGTTTTTGTATAAATAATAATCCTGGACAATCTAGCAAAAGACACTACAAAGTCTTATTTATATCTAAAATAACAACAACTAAGGAAAAAATAATAATAAAATTATGAACGTCAAACTAGCCTTAACATTCCAAGAACACTAAAATTATGATTTATTATATATATGAAAAGAATGAGTAAATTATGATTTATTTATTTATTTATATATTTATTTGTTTTAAATATTTAATTGGTGACTTAATGCCAAAGTGAGAGAGAGAGAAAAGACAAGGAAAAAGTCATGGGAAAGTGTGGAAATAGAAATGAAACGGGTAAAAGATTACCGGTTCAGTTTACACTCTACTAAAACATGCATATCGGAAATCTATTCTTAAAAAAATGCCGAACAGAAAATAGACTTAGGTAGCACCGAATGGAAACACCAAGAAAGAAATTGACTTCATAACAAGATTGCTACAATGAAAGATGTCAGTGTAATAATTACATTTCAAACAGGTAGTGACCATAGACTAATCAGAGCAACAATTTATTATTGTTCTAGATCTAAGACTAGAAAGAATAAAATTAATCACAAAAAAGTGACTGGTATATATATTAACAATCTAAAAAAACTCAAATCACTACCAATTGGAAGTCCGCAACAACAAAATTAACCTAATAAACTGTCTAATAAAACCAAAATAATACTAAAACAAAGAATGGAAATAAAAGTTAGTAGCAACATACAGAGAATACAATACACAGAACTTTGTTAGACAATAATACATAAGAAAATACAATGAAACATTGTTATAAAATGCAATCGAAAATAGGAACAAATATAACAAAACAAGAAAAGCCTTAAGAAAAAAAGAAGAAGCAAGTCATGGCTCTAATGAACAAAAACACCAGAATTACAGATAGAAATAAAATATTTAGAATTTGTGACCAAATTCTACACCTATACAAAGCCCCTGAAACACTTAATGAAGTATCAGAAACAGAGAATATGTCTTAGAAATCTTTCCAGAAAAAGTAGAATGGACAATAAGAAAAATAACAAGCGGTTAAGCCGCTGGAATAGATGGCAAAACAGTGAAACTGCTTAAATACTCGGTCAAAACAGCTTGAAAAATCTAAACAGGCATATTTATGAATTGCCTAAAATTAAGATGCATACTAGACTACTATAATACAGCAAACATAATTCTTATTTATAAGAAAGATAACAAAGATGATATCAAAAACTACAGACCTATAAGTCTAGTACCAATCATATACAAGATATTCACAAATATCTTCAACAACAGATTAACTAATGCATTAGATACTGCACATCCAAGAGAGCAAGCTGACTTCAGAAGTAAATTCAGTACCTTGGATTATATAAATACGCTTCAAAAACAAATAAGTAGAGCTCAAGAATATGAAATTTTCTTGAGCTCTACTCAGGCAACACCTTGACAGGCAACAAACAAGGCATTGAAAAACCGTACATAGAGACTTTGTCAAATATATACAGACAATCAAAAGCTCATCCTTATTCTCTTTGACTTTATCCCTATGCTAGATCGGCTTCCCTAATTACATTTCCCCATAAGTTTTCATCTTGGATTATATCAATAATAATACCCTTTACCACCATGTCCTGACTGAGCTTCTCCTCCTGGGTTTTTTTTGGTCTTCCTCTTCTACTACTTTTAGAAACCTGCAGATCAGCAATTCCTTGTATTGATTGATTAACGTCTCTACATTGAACATGACCAAACCATCTTAACCTATGCTCTCTCATCTTGGCAACAATTGGTGTCACCCTTAACTTCCCCTAATATACTCATTCCTAGTTTTATCCTTTTTTGTCATTCCACCTATTCATCTAAGCATTATTATTTCCGCCACATGCATTCGTTGTGCCTATAACATAGAGACAAGCAAAAGCTAAGGTAAAAAGTTATCAAAGCACTCGACTACACGAAGTAGTATTAGCTGTATTGTCTCTAAAAATTTGGAAACAAGGAAAAGATCTTATTTTTGATCCATATCCTGCATTGAAAGTTATCAGAGCTCTTGTCAAATAATAATTGTAAAAGGTGTTTTGTCTCTGTGGAACAAAGATTGGTAGCAGTAGACAATAAAATTAAATCTTGTAATGAACAAACAGGTGTATAGTATATTTGGTACTAGTCTAGTGAAAATATTTATGACTAGAAAGAAATTTTGTTCCTGTGAGATAGGAGTTTGGTCCAGGTTCTTTTAGGGAGACTTTCATGGCGATAGTGTGTATTCAGTGTGTGATTCAGTATTGCTGCTGCTTCAGCTCATGCTAGATTTGGTCTGCCTACTCATATATGGGTATATATATATATATATATATATATATATATATATATATATATATATATATATATATATAAATATATATATATATATATATATATATATATATATATATATGTATATATATACAAGTTATCGGAAGGCCTTAAAATCAACATTTCAAAGACAAAGTCGATGGCAGTTGGAAAGAACAATATAGATCAAGGTCTGATTTCTCTTAATGGAGAGGAGATCGAAAGGGTAAATCATTTTAAATACCTTGGCAGCTGGTTAATACTAATTTGTGACTCTGATGAAGAGATAATAACCGAGATCGAAATATCACGTAAGGCTTTTATGACGTGAAAACCAGTTTTAAGCAACAGAAACCTGTCGATGAATATTCGTAAGAAGGTCCTGAAATGTTATGTGTGGTCCATCCTATTGTATGGTTGTGAGACATGGACGTTAAAAACCACAATGCTAAACAAGTTAGAAGCACTCGAATTGTGGTGCTATAGACGAATCCTAAAAATATCCTGGGTTTCGCACACTTCCAATGAAGATGTTCTTCAAATGATCAACTCAGAACGTATGCTCATAAACACCATAAAGAGGAGAAAAACTGAATACTTTTGCCATATAATTAGAGGACCTAAATACTATCTACTTCGCCTTATAAGACAAGAAAAAGTGGAAGGAAAGAGATGAATTGGTCGAAAGAATATTTCATGGCTACGTAATATTAGACAATGATGTGGTTCCACAGTAGAAGAATTATTTCGCGCAGCAGCCGACAGTGAAAGGTTTCAGGAAATTTTAAACATGATGACGGCCAACGTCTGAATATGGACACGGCACCCAAAGAAGAAGACGCATATATGGAAAGCATTCCTCTATCCGTCTAAAAAGAAAGATTTACAGAAATGTGCGATATGTCATATACATTCTTGCCGATATATATACAAAAATTACAGGTGTTTCTCCGAAATTAAGACGCACTGGGACATAAGGAAAATATTTTGATGCCAAATCGACTTCTTTTGCTTTTTATCTACTGTTGAAAATAGAGTCGACGTTTATACAACATAAGTTGCTCATCGAGCGAAAGTGGTTAAACGTGTTTTACGATTATGTTTTACTACAAAATCTAAACGTATTTTCAAAGTTCTTTAAAGAAATTTATACCTTTCTAGAGGTTTAAAAGCATTGTTATGTAGCTAGCGAACACTCTAACGCTAAGCGCACACACATCGAATTTGGACGGTCGATAAAAGTTCGATCGAACAAATTCCTTTGGTGGCGCGAAGAAACAAATGTGAGATTGCACACACATCGATCGCCAAACGGCACGGCATCGATGTCGTGTGATGGTCGTGTGGCGATCGATGAATGTCACTGCACTGCATTCACGGCTGCCGTGGTCGTTGCCGTCGTTCTAAGGCGTATAGTATAAAATGAACGCGCGTACACACATCGATCTTTATCGACCGACCAGAGGACCAGTTGCGTTTTTTGACACTGCTCAAGGTACGTCGCTCCGTGTTGATACGTGGGTTTGTGTTGCTCATTGTGATTTTATGTACTCCACCTAACAAACCTTTGTGGATTAAAAAACGTCATCGAATAAATATCGTGTAGTGTGCGCGCAAGGCATCATCGACAAAAGTTCGGTCGAACTTTTATCGACCGTCCAAATTCGATGTGTATGCGCCTAGCCTAACACAGTCAACAAAACAGTAGCTTACTATTTATTACCTAAGTGAGAGCGCCCACCAAAGTGACGTGGCACGTGGCAAGTAGCAAGTAGCACGCGTCTAGCATGTTACTTAAAATGTAACCAATGAAAACGAATAATTCAGCGCACACCAAAATGACAGTGACGTCATTCGATCTAATCATTCGTTTGCATTGGTTACATTCTATGTATCATGCTAGATGCTTGCTACTTGCTACCTGCCACGTGCCACGTCACTTTGGTGGGCGCTCTTCCTAAGGGCGAGCGCCCACCAAAGTGGCGTGGCAAATAGCACGTAGCAAGTAGCACGCGTCTAGCATGTTTCTTAAAATGTAACCAATGAAAACGAATGATTAGAATGAATGACGTCACTGTCATTTTGGTGTACGCTGAATCATTCGTTTTCATTGGTTACATTTTAAGAAACATGCTAGACGAGTGCTACTTGCCACTTGCTACGTGCCACGCCACTTTGGTGGGCGCTCTCACTTATACTCAAACGGTGTTGTTAGGAGACTGTGCTATTGGCAGTATTTTATTATATAAAGATGATATTCTTTTTTCCTCTGAAAGGATATAAAGCTAAGACAAATAAAAAGTAAAATCACTTTCAGAAAAACTACCAAGTCTATTTCTAAACCTAAAGTTGGTAACTTACACATACAAGTTTGCACATATCTTTTTATCTATAAAAAATATAGAAGAAACTTACAAAAACATGCTGAAATTTGCAGTTTTAACGATCCATATTGCATATATTTAAAAATATGCAAGACATACATATTTAAAAAAAAACTGCATTACAGGCAAATTGATTCACCACATATCCAAAATTAGCGTAAAGAAAAATAAGCCCAACATTTAAAAAAATTATCAAAAAACTTATTTCATCCTAAAATAAAACGCATTAGAATTGAGTTCGGTTAATGGATTAGGTCCACATTAAAAAACCAACAGCAGACACAACGCATTAGAATTTGTAAATACACGTAATGACTTAAAATGTTATCTGCAAAATGTTTGAAATGATAAAAAAAGTTACAAAGTACCGTATATATAAATCATTTTTCTAACATTTAACTTTTTGACTTTTCGCCAACTTATCACATACTATGATAAATAAATTAATAGTTGTTATAAATGAATTTAACACTTCCTCGTGAATGTTTTATGTAGATATGATGCTGATTTCATTCATAGAATTAAATAAATACTAAATAAAGATAGAGTAGTTTGAAATATCTGCTTTCGTGTCTAAATCGTTTATTATAATAAACTAATGATTTTTGCAACGGAAGATCCAATCAATTGTTATCTACAGTTACTCATTAACTTAAAAAAAAAATAAAAACGGCGCGTGGCAATTGGGGAGTGCAAACAGAAGTGCATACTTCTTATAGCGCGTTATCACTATGTGGGTTAGTGAAATTTTATGTCTGCTTATTCTGAATTGTTAATGTTTTTTATACTGCCACCGCAAAGTTAAGCTCTTTAAAATTTAAAAAATTCTAATTGTTTTCTTTAAAAATTATTTTGTTAATAGAAAAACAGTCGCATTCACCAGAGTTTTGTCTTCTGGCTTCTAATACTTTTTTAACTGGCCTTTCTTAATTAATTCTAACCATGTGTCGATACCATCTCAGTTGGACCTGTTCCATTTTCTTAATAATTGAATAGACCTTAAGATGTTCTCTGACTGCCTCACTTTTAATCCTGTCTAATCTGGTTATAGTCATTATTCGTCTAAGAAACTTCACTTCTATGCTCTGTATTTTCGATTTTCATCTATCTGTAAGCGTCCAACGCTTATTCACTACCAACGTTAAAATCAGCACAAACACCGTCTTGTATATGGTCACTTTGGCTTTTTGGGATACTTCTTTTTTTGACAAAAACGTACTTTTAATTGCGTGGTACATCAGAGCGGCACTTTCTATTCTGGACCTTATTTCAGTTTCTTCAGTTCCTCTGTTCTCTATTTGTACTCCCAAGTATTTGTAAGTATCGACTTGTCCAAGTGTATTTCCGTTAAGTGTTATCTTCGTTTGTTTTTTATTTTTTTCACATACCATTACTTTCGTCTTCCCATTATTGATCCTTAAATTTCCTTTAATTAGTGCAGCGTTTCATACTTGTAAATTTCGATTGAGTGCTTCTTTATTTATCCCAAGTATCACTAGATCATCGGCGTATGCACACTCCGAGATCCACACTGCTTCTAGATTTCTATGCCCGGCATATAATTTCAATGTTTCTGCTATAATTTTTTTTAAGTATGTCATCGAAGACAATGTTGTAGAGTCTGGGGCCTAGGACTCCTCTTTGACGTAGACCCTTATTTACTATGAAATCTTCGGATTCCATGTTATCTGTTCTGATGCTGTTCCTTGAATGTCTATATATACTCATTATGGCTTGCCTGAGTTTGATTTTCGTTCCTTTCTTTTTTAAACATATGTCAATCACCTTCTTTGGAGTACTATCAAATGCCTTTTTTAAGTCTATAAAGGCTTGGTATGAACTCAGTGCTTGAGTTCCGTGCATTTTGTATTAGTTTTTTAAAAGTAAATATGTGATCTTGGATGCTTCTGCCTTTTCTAAATTAAGTTTGTAGTTGTTATATTTTAGAATCAACTTCTTGTAAAAGACGTTTTTCTAGTATTCTCTCATATACTTTAAATATGATGCACAGTAGTGTTATTCCTCTGTAGTTACTACATATACGTCTCCCTTTTTGAAAATGGGTAGAATTACTCCCACTTCCCAATCGTTTGGTATTTGGCTCTCACTCCATGTCCTATTACATACTTTTGTTAGCAGTTCAATACCCTTGTCCCCATGTTTTTAAGCATTTTTGCTGTGATTTTATTAAATCCAGCTACCTTACCTTTCTTAAGCTTTTGTATGATTTCTTTTGTTTCTGGTAGGTATACTTATTTCGTCTTAAATTTGGTCTTCTTGCTCTACCCCTTTTGTCTCTTCTGTGATAATGTCTATATCGTTTTGGATATTCAGTAGATCCTCGAAATATTGCTTCCATATATCTAGAATTTGGTCATTGTCATGCAGTAAGTGTCCTTCTTTGTCCCTTATTTGCTTCGGTGTTTATGGAGTCTTTTCGGTTCTTAGATTCTTCAGGGTTTTAAAGAATAACTTTTCGTTAGAGTGGTAGTTTACTTGTTTTCTTGGTCTCTTTCGTTGTTGATTCTTGTCGCACTCCCAAGCTGGTCCTGACCAAGATAGTGGTCACTATATATTTTAACTCCTTGTTTTACTCTTACGTCTTTAATAAATTACCTCGATGATCTAGTTACCAACATATAGTCTATGATGGATCTTTCGCCTCTACTTTTGACTTTTCTTGTATATTTATGTACATCTTTGTGTTTAAAAAATGTGTTCATTATTATTAAAATATTTTATCTGCATATATCAATAATACGTTCCCCATTGTCATTTTTATGTCTTCTTCATATGGTCCTAACACATCTTGTGTATGGTCATCTATTACACCATCTCGATTATTTAGATTCCCTAGTACTATTGTATTGTCTTCTAAACTGTATTATTTCTGAGGCCTTATCACAGAGTAGGTCTTTGCTAGCTGCTCTTTCGTCATCATTTATTCCATACATACCGATGATATTGACTAGTTTGTGTTTCGCAGTTACCAGTCTTATCTATAGAATTCTTTCGGAAATGCATTCCCAATGTTGAATATTCTTTATTAGGTTACTGTATATCACCCTTCTTGTATCCTTTCGTCAAGTGACGCTCCACTGGTGATGAGGACGTGTTCATTTTCTAAAAACTGTGTGTTTTTCCCTTCTTTTTGGTCACTGTTATATCCAGTAAGTCTATTTGATTTTTCTCAAATTCTTCAGCAAGTTCGACTTCTTTGCCGTTAAGACCTCTAACATTCTATGTTGCTAATCCTTTGGGCTTTAGCACTGATCCGTTATTGTGAACCGTGTCATTAAGCTCTTTCTTGTTTAATGTAGGTTTTAAAATAGTTACTGTTTATATTTTCGCAACATAAATAACAAGATTAAATACCTACAGATTATAGAAAACGTTTAGATATTTAATTATATCATCATAGGAACACTGCTGATCTAGAACTTCTGCTAGAGAGTTCGAAATATTAAAACGATGTCTTTCTTGATCATATATTTAGCATAATTTATTTAAAAGTGTTCAACTGGTATTCGAACGTTACACCTGATCACATAGGGGTGAAAAGGTTGGCGCAAATACAATTTGTTCACGCCTTATTTCACGGAAACATTATTCTTGGTCTTACTCAGCTTAAAATTAGTTTGAGACCATTCATTTTGCCACAAACACAATACTTTATTTTTAAAATAAGCTTTTAAGTCACTGGAAATACACTTGGCTATAGGCTCCGAATAATCGCTTAAAATTGCCTGTCGTGCAGTACTGTCAGCTTCTTCGTTTCTTGTTATTCCGACGTGTGAGGGTACCTAAAAATTGAACTCTTCTTTCATGTTGATGAGCTTGAGACAGCGGGTATTTTATTAACTTTTCCAAAGAATGTTTCGGAAAAATATGTTTTAATGAGTTTTTTATTCCTAGATGGCCATAAATCTCATATTAGTGTCGAATTATACGAATTTTGTAAGGAAAAACAACTACTCGTGTATTTTCTACCACAGAATGCAACACGTATTGCAACATTGTGCCGTCACCATGTTCAAGTCGCTTAAAACTGTTTGGAAAAGAATTATACAAGAAAATAACCAAGCCACTAACAATCATGTTGGAAAAGTCACATTTACTCCATTATTTCAAAGAGCATTTGAACAATCAACAAATGCAGAAATAATGGCTCCAGACGCTGCGGTTTATATCCGTTAGACCCCAACGCCGTCGACTACACCAAACTTATATCAGTCAGACGAAACGAAATCTTTAGAAAAAAAGTAAACATAAACACTAATGAATTAGGACCAGCCGAGGAACCATCAAATCAGGATTTCATTAGCACCCATAAAGTTTTAAAATTATCTTTTAATGATCAATGTAATGATGAAACAAGTGAAATTCGCACTATATACAAATTTTGTACAAATAAAATAACAAAAATGATAGAGGAATAAAAGAAGTAACAGAATGTATTGCCAAAAATTCACAAGACACTAGCATAATTCAAGCACAGGAGAGTAAAATAGAAGATAAAGAAGTTCAAATCAATGAATCTGAGTTTAGCAAAATAGCTCTACGTGAGGAAACTACCGAATTTAAATATATTCAGTCTCAAGAATTTACGTAAACTTTGTATGAAGGCAATTTAGAAAGCTAGACTCATTCGATTGAAGATGGAAAAGAAGATGTAAGATAAGTTTCAAATAAAGGTGCAGAATCTAGAACTCATGAAAATACTGTTGGTAAAAGTAGGGGAAATGACGAGAACAAAAAGACTGCCGATGATACTGATAAAGCTAATAACAATACTAATAGCCAAAAAGAATATTACAGGCACACGCATAAATATTTTATCTGATATAAAGTTAGTCTGTGGTAGAAAGGAGTCCATATATGTATTTTAAAAATATATATAATTGTTGAAAATGAGACTGAAAAACAAATTTCTAATGAAGATATTAAAAAATAATGTTCAAGGTGAAAACGAAATATGAAAGAAACATCTACATTGGCCAAGAGTGGAAAAACGACATAAAATCAAATCAAAAACAGCAATGCCTTTCGTACTGATATCTAAGGAATGGAAAAACTATTACGTTAATAAAGAGAGGGACCAAACGGGTAAATTACAAAAAATACAGGCGAGAAAAGAAGAACTGGAACAGAAATTGGAAGGAAAGAAAAACAACAAGCTTGATCGCGTTAAGAAGAAAAGGGTATTATACAAACAAAATGTCCTGACGGAATTAGTTAGTAATTTTGTTAGGGTAAAATATGATGATCAACATTTTCCAGGAAAAATTACCAATAAAGATAGTAGTGACTATGAAATAACAAGAATGGTTCAAACCAGTGGCGGCTCGTGACTTGATAGACAAGGTCGGCAAGGCATTTTTTTTCTCCTCATAGAGGTATACCTAGCCTATTTTTATTAGACATAAAGACTTCAATAATCACAAGAGATTTTTTGTTTTCTAGTTTTTTGTTTTTTTTTTGTTTTTTCCTATAAATTTAGAACCTAAACATGTTTATAAATTAACTCTAGTCTACGTTGTTTGGAAGTAGCAAAATGGGTAATAACGTCATCGTAAAATTTATTAGAGTTTTGGAGAGATTTAAAAGTTTTTTTTCTATTGACATTTGAGACAAGCTTGACATTGTCTCTTATTTCATGGTATTTCGACAATACGTTTTGATTCTTTTGAGGCAAGAAAAATCCCGTTCATTTAAGGCAGACGTTGGTGGTAATGAGAGAATTAATGACAATACTTTATTACTTTCGGTAACAGTTTGTTGTAATGAATTGCAGTATATAAAATTATACATATCTTGTAACTTATCTCATCTTCCGAAAATATTTGGATCAGCATATTATAAAACTTTTAATTCATTTTCTAATTTTATGTTATTAAAGATTAATGGATAATTTTTAATTAACCTGTCTAATAAATATCTTGGAAATTCTTTGGCGTAACTTTTAAATTTTGAATCGTCAAAGAGGTCAAAAATTTGCAAATTTTTAAAATTTGAAAAACGAATATCTATTTGATACTAATAGTATCCAAAATTTCAAAATATACTCGTTTTTCGAGATCTGTTACTGTGTCATGCTTTTGTCTTTTTTTTTGGAGGGTTCGGAAATATCAAGCAAGTCCAAAACGTCACTGCGTATATACTGGAAATTACTATCATTACGAAAATCTCTGAGATTTTGCACCAGTCTTGTTATTCTATTTTTGGAATGAATAATGTCAGTTAACTGATTTTGAATAACATTGAATATCAAATCGGTTTGGGTAAACACTTTCTTAAAAATATTTAAAAGTATGTTAAAAGAGCAAACCAATGGCTTCACGGATCGAGATATCATCAATTTCAAAATCTCACATTCAACAATAAAATCAAAAACTTCCAACTTCCAACACATTGTTTGTTTAAGTTTGAAATTTCCATGGAGCAGAAATGTAGATATTTTACCCACATCTTTTATGCCAAATATGGCTATTGTCTATAATATCGTGACCAAAAGTAAATCATCCTCAAATTTTGCAACATGACATAACTTTGTCAACAATCTTAGAGGTTAAACACAATTTTTCAACGAAATTGAATATTCTTTTTAATAAAAAGTAAAAAAAATAAGTAATAATAACCACTGCCGAAATCGAAACGTCATTATAATCAATTGTGGCTTATTTCCATATAATCATAGAATTTAACCCAGACATTGTGGTATTTTTTTAATCTTTTAACACAATCATTAATTTAATCAAACTTAAAAAATGCGTTTAAGTCTCCTTACTATCCAAAACAAAGTTATTCAAGCAGTTTCCCACTACCATTGATCGTCAATATGCTAGTCACATTGCATCATGTCTTGTTCCCACCTTCTTAAATACTTCTTCCGACAGGCGGTCGCAATATCCCATCTAAAGAGCGTCAGGTGATCTTTAACTGTAGAAAATCTATCGCGTGTTACATCAGCCAGTAGACAGGTAGACAATCGGTACCACCTTGACTCTTAAATATGTAAGTAAATAAAAAAACGTTTAAATTATACCCGTTATCTTCGACAACGAACGAACATGCGATTTTGGTGTATATTGACTTTATATGAGACGCTAAACTTGCGGCACGTCTGATGTAATAGTTCTTTTATAAAAATAAGAATTCAAATATATAAATCGCAATAAAAAACTTTATATTTTATCTAAAAAGTAAGGACACAACTCAAAGATTATAAGCCGATGTTTATGTTAACTTTACCGATTGGTTTCAGGTTACAACAAATCCCAAATTACTGTATACAATAGTCAAGTAAAGAATTCCAATGCAATACTATAAATAAATTTACCCTAGATGGAAAGTTAAATTTAAGTTTAAAATAAGCTTAAAAATGATTTACTGTAATTCTACTTTATCCATATAAAACATAGTAGGTAATGTAATACAACCAAATAGTTGGGTTCATACGGATATGCAATGTACACTTTTGGATATGTATTAAACTAAATAGTCAAACTGTAGTTGGCATTTTCGAAAAAAGTACTGAAAGACAGTGTATGGTAAATGGAAAATGCTAATAAAAATGTTGTTCTAATATCTAGTCTTCTTAGTCAAGATCTGGTGTTACAGACGTATCTTAAGAATTTCATTGGTGAATCGTGTGACTAATGTTGAGGTCCTACGTAGAATAGGCAATTAATGCGAGATTATTAATACCATCTAGAGAACAAGAGCGCAAACTACAATATCTTGGCCATGTTATGAGGAATGAACAGAGATACGGCTTGTTGTAACTCATTCTTCAAGGCAAGGTATTTGGAAAGAGAGAACCAGGGAGAAGAAGAATATCTTGGCTTCAAAACCTGAGAAAGTGGTTTATTACATCGACAACCGGACTATTCAGAATAGCAGCAAGCAAAGTTAGGATAGCTATGTTGATCGCCAACATCTGGAACGGATAGGCACCGTAAGAAGAAGAATATCTAGTCTTGGGCTATGAATATTTAAAAAGGGTCCTAAACTTTTTCTTGTAGCGTGTTTAGCATAGCTATGCTCTGTGTCTACTGACATACTTGGATGCAGTCAAGTTAGATGGTCCAATTTAGGTCAGTGCGAAATAGAAAACCACACAGGAGAAATAGTGTTGAGATACACTGGATATAAAGGAAAAAGAAACAACAACAGAGTAGCTATAATAGTAAATAAAGAAGTTAACAAATGTGTACTTAGATTTATAGGAATATCAGATAGAGGTGCAGTACTCAAAATTAATGCTAAACCAGTTAACTTAAACCTTATTCAAGCATATGATCCAACTTCGGAAAGCTCAGAGCAGGAAAAAGAAATATTGTATGAACAATTGAACGAATCCCTAAAATAAACCAAAAAACGAGAAGTGAATATCCTGCTAAGAGATTTCAACGCCAAAGTAGGCAAAGAAGATGTTGTCAATACTGTGGAACGCGAAATGATAGAGGAGACCACCTTGTTCAGTTCTGTCAGGAAACGGATAGTGCAATAATGAACACCTTTTGCCAATTACCACCTCGAAGACTTTACACCTGGAAACGTTTTTAAACGTTTTAAACTCCACATGGAAATAGTCCATATAAGAAAAGCACAAAAACGTCCGGACATCCAAAAGTTGAAAGATAAACCACAAGAGACGAAGTCAAAGAATAGATCAACTACAGAATGAACAGCATGATAATCTCAGATATTAATCAAGAAAACATAAGTATGGATAATATGTGGAATAAAATCAAAAAAACATATAATTCAGTGGTAGATAATAAACTTAAACCAAAAAACAATATAAAGAAACAGCCGTGGATAAGACAAGAAATATTAGAGCTAATGGAAGAACGAAGAAAACACAGAAATAAAAATGAGGAAAGGTACAAAGAAATAAACAAAATCATTAAATAGAATATTAAAAAAGCAAAAGAATTATGGCTACAAGATCAATGCATAGAAAAAGAATCCCTAGAACGGAAGAATGACACTTTTAACCTACATAAAAAGATCAAAAACTGAACGAGAGGAAACGGATCACAAAGTCATAACTTAATACTAGACGAGAACAACAATCTGCTCTATGAAAATGAGAGATTACTTAAGAGATTGAGACAATACATGTAAGAATTATTCAAAGAAGAGCAAAATACACAAGTTAGTATTATTCTGAAGCTATTTTCTTGTGGCATTTTAAATTTCAACGATTTCTGAAGTGGAAGTTGAAACATCAATAAACGTACTTTAACCTTTAATTGTGGCTTATTCTCAGTTAAATAGTAATTAACACAAGTTACTGTTTCTGGATGTTCAGGACCAGAAATAACGCTCAGTGAAGTAACATATGCAATAAAAAGACTTAAAACCAACAAAGCAAATGGACCTAATAACATACAAGCTGAAATATTAAAACTATTTGAAAACAACCAACACAAACTCCTTACCAGTCTACTGAACAAAATCTATGAAACTGCAGAACTTTCTACAGATTGGCAGTTTCCACCTTCATCCCTCTCCCCAAAAAGGCAAATGCCACCAGATGCTCTGATGACAAGTGTTCTACCTACCAACATTATTATTAAATACCAAAACTGAATCTTGTCATAATACTCTCAAGGAGATCTTAAGTAACTGTTCAGATTACATTGTAATCTATACAGATGGATCAAAATTAGTAACATGTAAAACCATTGTTTACTTTGAACCAAAAATGAATACCTACTATAAAAGCATTGACTTTAAATAATCAATCCAGTATATTTTTATTGCCTGATTCACTAATTCTTTATCAGTATTAAATGTAATACAAAACTTTAACGTCACAATTAACAGCAATGTATTCACATTAATTTTTTTATCAACAGTTACTAAAATTATCAGCTATATCATATGATGTTAAATTCGTATGGGTTAAGGGATATTCAGACATATTGGGTAATAGTATTGCAGATTCAATAGCTAAAAATCTACTAAAGCACCCACATATATTATATCGATTGAAGAATTTAAGGCATTTGTGATCTCCTTGCATATGTAAAACAGCATATTCAATTTAAATGAAATATTGGATTTAGTTCACTGAAACTACAGACAATAACTTGTTTAAATTACAACCAACTGTGGCTACGAACCAATTTTACAAAGTTGTTGCACCAAGTAGAAATACAGTGTCTACTATCCTAAGATTAAAAGTAGATCATGGATGTTTTCTCAAGCATCTACATAAAATCGGAGTTCTCTCAACAGACAGATGTGTGTGTGTGTGGAACTAGTATAGGTAATCTAAATCACATATTCTTTAACAGTTTTCTTCCATGTCAATACAAGTACGTGGGTGCTTCAAGAATTGCTGAAGCAGATTTAAACAAGCCATTCACTTAAATCTACTAGTGAAGATAGTACAAAATTTTTAAATTGATTATGGTATTTCTTCAAAAAATTAAATTAAAGGTGTGAATGAAAAATTTGATCGTTTGAATGGATATTTCCTTTGTACGTATTTGTTGCTCATCTATCTAAACATGGTTTATGTCTTGTGTGTTTTAATGAAATCGCTCTGATAAACCCCTGAGTGTGAAAACTGTTCTCCCTGTACAATCCTGAATGAATGAATACTAATATTTGTAGGCAGTTACGTGGATAAAAGTTCTAAACCGCTAAAATTAAGAAAAAAAAAAATGTTTAATAATATGAAAGAAAATAATTGTAAAAAAAGTATATTGAATTGATTTTTAGTAGTACTTTAGTCCATAATCTGTAATTTTGATGTCGTGTTGGGTGGGAGACATTGGATTTGATCTGCTTTAATTTGTGAAACGTCATTATGGGCTGTAAAATTATCAATTATTACAAGCTTTATCTTGCTTCTTTAGTCATTTTTTGTTTCCTATCCTATCCTTGTTTCTTGATTTGCTTTATATTTCAAAGGTAGTAACTGACCTTTTAAAAAAATGTACCATTAATGGAGACAGTTTTTCTGCCCCTGACATGTTTGCTACCAGCAGAATACTCAAACGTTTCTTTCTAACATTCCCACCATAGATTAGAATTATTTTCCCTTTTCCCAAGAAAGGAAATATTTGTAGATCTTTTCACCAAATAGGATCTCCCTTGAGTAGTTGTGCTTTTTGAAACTTGACCAGAGCTCTGAGGATGGCTTTGCGAGCCAAAAGCGCTCAGCTAGGAAATAAATTTTTACACACTTTACAAATACTTCCCTTTTCCATGTTTGTTTAGTCATAATTATATAAAACAACATATCAGTCCTCTCATTCTATAATTATATAGGGTTCTAGACATTTCTCTAAATGAAAACGCGGGGAGAATGCTATATTAACTCATGGTGTGATTTGTGGACGTCTGGCAATGGAATGTAAAAAGTGCAACTGTGATGGGAATTTCAGGTTTTAGCAGTGGTGTCAGCAACAAAATTAAAAGAATTCTTAATAATAGCATACCAACCTGTCTGAGCCGTCCGGGTGTGACACAATCTAGTGTTGATATTACGTTGTGCTCTCCTGATTTAGCAAAAGAAATTTCTTAGGATGTTTTAAAAGACACATTAGGATCAAATCAATATGTAGTTCAAATGAATCTTTCTTTTGTTAATTTCCGCAATAAACACATTCTTCGAAGTCCAAATGAAATTTTATTAAAGCGATTACTATTTCAATGGGAATAAGCCACAAAGATATTTATATGACCATTATTTATTTTATTAAATTTTATTTTTATTTTATTATATTATATTATATTATATTATATTATATTATATTACATTATATTATATTATATTATATTATATTATATTATATTATATTATATTATATTATATTATATTATATTATATTATATTATATTATATTATATTATATTATATTATATTATATTATATTATATTATATTATATTACATTTTATTATAAATTAAAACAAGCGTAAAAATACAGCAATGAACTAGTTCAGCACCAACCTGCATTTTTTACAGTTCACAATAAATTAATTTATGGAGTCCAAGAAAAATTGGTCAGAAAATCTGACATACGAATGTATTCTTACATTTTCCTATGAAACGGTTTAAAAATATCAATTTTCCAATGATCGCAGTCAGACAAAAATGTATTTTATCCTTCAAGCATAAAACTATGTTGTTATGCTTTTTATAAAGTATTCCTAAAAAATAAGGTGCTAATAATTTAATTTGTAATTTAAAACTTAACATTTTAAAGGTATCTAACCTGCCTTAAATCCCAATATGTTTGTACAACACCAGTTATCTTCCAATTAGGTGTACAAATATGTATATAATCTTTATGATTATATACATATTTTCACACCCAGAGGAATGTAACGATAGAGAAGTTCGTCTAATACAATTCTGCCAATAACAAGTTCTTATAATCACAAACACGTTCTTTAAATTACCTATGTTACGGTTATACACATGGCGCTCACCAGCAGATAAACCGGAAAAAGATATAAGAAAACAAATTGATTATATAATCATTAAAAAGAAATATCGTAACACCATCAAATCAGTTAAAACATATCCAGGAGCAAATGTCATATCAGACCATAACCCACTAATCGCTAATGTCACGCGTAAGCTTAAACGTATTAGAAAACCTAAAAGAACTCCAAAATTAGATGTTAGAAAACTAAAAAAAGCTAATATAAACTCCAATGAAAAATATACGAAAGCTTTGATAAATTAGATACTTACACCTGCGAGATAAACCAACAATCGGAAACATTAAAAAACTGCCTCCTCGTTCCATGCAATGATATTAAAAGAACAGATAAGGAAGAAAGACAACTATCAGAAAAATGATAAGAGATGCAAAACATACTTACTATGAGGAAAAATGTAAAGAAATAGAAGATCTTCAGAACAAATACGACCTATTCAACCTACATAAAAATGTTAAAGAAATGACAGGCTGCAAAAATTAAACCGCAGCACAACACTTTTAGTTAAAAATGGAAATACTATGATAACGACTGACGAAAAGCTAAAACGATGGAAAGAGTATATGGAAAAGCTCTTCGATGACGAAAGAGGAAACCTACAAGATATATCTTCCGAGGACAGAGAAACAAGTATAGAAATTACAAAGGAAAAAATATTGTAAGCACTAAAGAACACACACATGAACTTCATGAAAAATCACTGCAAAAAGGCCTAAAAATTAACTTCAACAAAACAAAAGTAATGACAAACACGGAAGACCAAGAGGCAATAAAAATAAAAACAGAAAAAATAGAACAGGTAAATGAGTATATCTTAGACATTAGACTAAAATTAGACTAGGACAAGCAATTAGAGCTAACAGAGAAAATCAAACAGCCGAAATATCGATACGAGTAAGAATGGATGGGCAGCGTTCGGCAAACTTTCTTACGTTCTAAAAAATCAAATAATCCCTCTATACTTACGAAGCAAGGTATATAACTCCTGTATAATACCGGTGCTCACCTACGGAGCACAGACATGGACATTTACACAGGCCAATTTGGAAAGGATAAGGAAGGCACAAAGAGCGATGGAGAGACAAATGTTAGGTGTATCACTTAGAGATAGAAAACGTAACCAGTGAATCAGAACCAGAACAAAGACAGTAGACGCGATAAAATAAGCAGCAAAACTGAAATGGAAATGGGCTGGACACAATGAACGTCTCCAAGACGGACGATGGAACAATGCCATCGGAAAGTGGCGTCCATACAATGCAAAGAGATCAAGAGGCAGACCACAGATGAGGTGAAAAGATGACATCAGGAAACAAGGAGGTCCCACATGGCAGAGAACAGCTTAAGATAGGGAAAGATGGAGAGAACTGGGGGAGACCTATATCCAACAATGGAAGGATAGAGAATAGGTTCAAAAAAAACAAAAAGAACACCAGAAACGGAAAAAATCCGGGGTCAGATCAACTGCCTATTGATATCCTTAAAATAGTAGAAAATGAGTACATGGATACCATCGTAAAGCTCTTTAATGAAATTTATCAGTCGACTGGCATACCAAATGAATGGTTGTCCTTAACATATATTTGTCAAACAAAAAAGAAAAATGCTAGAATATGCACCGACCAACGCACCATAAATCTGTCTCACACACTTAAAATATTTTTAAATATCATCCATAAACGCTTTCACCAAATACTTGATATGGATATGAAAACCAATTTGGATTCTGTAGAGGCGTAGGTACCCGGAAGCTCTCTTTGCATTCAACGTTCTAATCCAGGGATGCTTGGATGTGAACCAAGGTATGTACTTCTGTTTAATAGATTACAACAAGGCCTTCGATAAAGTGCGCCTCAAACAGCTAATGTACGTACTCAAAGCAAAACATTTACAATATAATGACCTTCGAATTATAATGACCTTCGCGATAGGGCTATGTATTGTCACCACTACTATTCAGTTCTTACTCTGAAGAAATTATAAAAAGAGCTCTTGATGGAGAAACAGCAGGAATAAAGGTAAATGGACACCAATAGTAACATTCGATATGCGGACGATACTATCATAATATAGCAGACAACCTCCAAGACCTCCAAAAGAAAATGAACAAGATAGTTGACTATGGAGAAGAATATGGCTTATCAATAAACATCAAGGAAACTAAGTGTATGAGGATATCAAAAACCCAAAATAATGATAAAATCCTGACAATAAATGGCAAAGCTTTAGAACAAGTTAAAACTACAATTATCTGGGCACAATAGTTAATCATACAAACGATTACTCCAAATAAATCAAAGTTCGGATGGAGAAAGCGCTAACAGACTTCAATAAAATGAGAAAGGTACTTTGTACAAGAGAACTAAAATTAGACTTGAGAGTTATGCTGGCAAGGTGTTATATTTTCTCGACTCTCCTTTATGGGATAGAAATATGGACACTTAACGTGTCGACTACTAAAAAGTTGAATGCATTTGAACTATGGGTGTATAGAAAAATCCTAAGATATTATAGACTGAGCATGTAACAAACAACGAAGTCATGAGAAGAGTCAACAAAAGAATGGAAATATTGGAAACCATCAAGACACCAAGAAACCCCCAAGGTAAAATTGAAGGAAAAAGGGCCCCAGGTCGAAGAAGAATATTCTGGCTTACTAACCTTAGAGCATGATATAGAAAAACCTCAACACAGCTATTTTGTATAGCAACCAACAAAGTCATCATAGCCAGAATGATCGCCAACGTTCGGAACGGACAGGCACCCTAAGAAGAAGAAGAATCATGACACGAAAGCTGCAATACCTGGGGCATGTTATGCGTAATGAAAGATACAACATACTTCAATTAATTATACAAGGGAAATCCTGGGCAAGAGAAGTGTAGGAAGGAGAAGAATCTCATGGTTGCTTAACTTGAGGGAATGGTACGGATGCACATCAATCGACTATTCAGAGCTTCAGCATCTAAAATCAGAATAGCCATGATGATTGCCCACCTCCGTCGCGGAGATAGAAAGAAGAAAATTATTTAGATCTTTTGATGTATAAAAAATATTTGTATGTATAAAAAATTATACAGGTTCAATGGAGTTCTTGGTAACGGTTTCCTGTATGAAAAACGAAGCATCCTTTTATCATACGCCTTCGTCATAAAGTAGATTATTATGAATAGTAACGTAAAGATAAATTGTAATAACTTTATCAATTTAAGTAACTGCTAAATTGTTTTAAAATTTAATTATTATATAGATCGGCCCATTAAATACCGATAATTTTATTTTTTAATCAGGCCATTACTCCAAACAAAAATTATCGAATGTTTTTATAATAAAGATACTTTTAGAAGTAGTAACGAGAAAAGTTCTAAATTAAAGTGAAACTACAAAGTATTTTATAAAAACTGCTTCTTTATAAAACACATACACAATTTTTTAACGTATAAACTAAATCGTGATTTAGAGTTTAGATAATTTTATATCACGGTAGTATAACAATAGATATTACACAATACTAGTTTTGTATGTACATAATGTACATAATGTAAAACCTGTTTGAGAAAAATAAAACCAGATTAACACCTAGTCTATGCCCAAAAAAAAAGATTATATAAGATTGTATAATTTGAAAATTATTGATTTTTTATATACATTTTTCTTTCTCTTTGTTTTGAATAGCAGGAACGCGTAGTAAGTTTTCTGCCTAGCATGTCCGATATGTGTCTATCAGGTTTAGGTCTGGGGAACACGCTGGCTAATTCATTTTGTTATCCCCCTTTTAATAGGAATTCTCTTACACAGCGTGCAACCTGCATTAAAATAAAATTTTCTTCACTGTATGATGCAAAACAAACATACCACATGATCTTGGAGAATAATCTCTGACGTACAGCTGGTTCCTAAAAAATCTAATACGACTTTAAAGCGTATTTTGTAGAAAACTGAGCAGTGTATGTTCAAGGATAAATAATTATTATTTACATATTGTCACTGTCACTGCAAAATCTTAAAATTTGTCGGATAACTTATTCTGTTCAACCCCAAAAATGGCTCTACAAGCTAGCAAAGAACTAAAAGCAAGAATTGTAACGAAAAAGTGGAAATTGAAACGTCAATAAACGTATTTTTATCTTTAATTGTGGCTTATTCCCAGCTAAATAGTAATTAATTTAATTTGATTATTTTATAGAAATGGTTAAATTTTATGATATTTTTATTTGCAAGGATATCCCCAATTTTAATAATATATTTTTCCACATTAATAAATAACCTACTAACCATTTTAAAATTTTTGTAGAAATCTCCTTTGTAAACAGATAAAACACGTAAGTTTTTGATAATTTTGTATTATGTTATATAGTATGTTTTTTGTGCAATCTGTATTTTTGATAAGTTTGTTTGAGACAAAAATAAACGTTTGATTTACTTCTCTGATCCAATTTTATATATTTTAATTTAGAAAAGTCTCCTAACCTTGTATGTATTCTTGATTTTAGGAAAGAAGAATTTTTCTTTCTTCAGCAGGAAGTTTTCTCGAAGTGGCGTTCAAAAAAAAAATAGCTAGAGGTAATTCTTGTCTGTCTATATCTTGTTCGTTTTGTTCCAGGAGATTTATGTACGTATGCCTTTGTTTCTTTTTGAAGTTACCCTAATCCGACCCATTTGATTCAACTTATCCACGACCCAGCTCTCCAATAAACCCCTGAGTTTCGTAGGCACCAGTATCGATTATTTTGTTTGCCCTATCTCTACCCCTAGTAGTTTCTGGCAAACAAAGAATATATCGTTACAAGAAAAACAACTGTTTTTAATATTAATAAAAAATGGAGAAAACAAGAAATTCTTGAAAGAAAGCAAGGTTCTGGAAGACCAAAAACATCTACCGCTCATGAAGATCGTACGCTTTTGAAGAGGATAAAAGGTAATCCTTTTGAAGATGCGAAAACTGCAAAATTACGTCACAATTTCTGGGAAGAAAGACAAAAACTTGGCGCAGAATTAAAACATCGCGTCTTAGGTACCGAACTTGCAGCAAAAAACAAGCTCTTAAATCACAACAGAAGCAATTATATTTGCTTAAACCATCAGCTACAAAATCAAAATTTCTGGAATAGGGTAATATTTATAGATGAGAATTTTTTTCAAAATTCTAAAAAGGGCAAAATTGGGGTGTATAATCCAGCGTAGAACACTTGTATCCAGAAAATACTTTTATACTCCAACAAGGTAATTGTCCTGTTCACATTTTAAATATCCAGTGGCTCCAAAATAAAAACATCTAAATTTTAGAACTTCGACCGAAAATACACTTAAATGTATTAAAACTTTCTTTTAATTTAATGGGTCTACTTGTGGTTAAAATAAATGCTTTTTAATGTGATAAACAGAGAGGAACGTCCATCCAATACGAAATTCTCATCATGAAATAGTCCAGAGCTATACAGATTTTGGTACCAATGTAAATAGCAGATGGGTCTTTTTTGTAATGGTAAAGTAATTAATACCAGAGGCCCGATCAGTATTCATTAAGATAAACTTAATTTTTATAAGTCGAGGCCTTATACCAAAAACAATATCGGCTATTTAAAGGATACATAATTCAGGTTTTGCTATACCTTGGACTTTGTTGAAGTCTTTTGATATACTGTGCAATAGACGAATACTGCAAATATTATATGTTAATCTAGTGGCGAATTTAAACATTTTTCATATAATGGGTAAAGAACGTGAAGTAAAACGAAAATTTCAGCATCTTATAGACATATGATAAATAATGAGAAATAGTCATTTAGGTAACAAGTTCCGAAAGTGATATCTTACGAGACGAGAAGTAAGTTTTTAGGGCGAGCCATAGGCGAGTTCTGGAATCCTGAGTCTCGTAAATTACTTTTGGATCGTGTTATATCCAGCATTTATCCTGCGGTCGTTTTTTATGTTAAAAAGAATATATGGATAAACTTTACTTATGAAACTTTTATTAAATACGTTAAAGTTCCTCTCGTGAATTCAACATTAGAAAAATCTACTTATGAATTTTAATAACACAATTTATTTACATTGATATTATTAATATTAACGGAAGTGGCAGTATTGAAATTAGTGTTAGACGTGTCAGTACTTTTACTATTTTTTGCGATATTAACTTGGTTGTAGCCATTTTCAGTCTACGAAGCTGTGTGAATTTCATTTCTTAAAGAATTTTCTACATATCCCTTTGCTGCGTTAGTTGATTTCCATCCTCCGTGTCTTTTCAAGTTGGTTATAGTAGTCGCCACTATCAGCCAGTAAAGTGGTTTAGCTCCTTCGTAGACAGTGTCCGGTGTATTCTTTGAAATATGGTAATTTAAGAAATTCAGCAATAGTGCCGGCGATTTTTCCAAAAGTGTAAATACCAATAGGTTGTATAGTACTCCTTCCATTTTTGTAATATACAAATAGCCTACACTGTGGTATGTTTGCTTGACGTAATGACAAATATTTTCTGTATAAAAATTTATTTTCCATAACCACAAAGGTTCTTTCCATGTTCGTTTAGAATTGGATTTGACTAACTAATGGTTATCTTATCTTCTATATCATCTTAACTTATTTTGCAAAGCTCCTCACAACGACAAGCTCATGTCAAACCAATTATTAATGCAACCTAAAATTTACAAAAAAAAAATAATAAAAAAAGAGAGAAATTAGATTTAATTGTATAACCTTTGTCATTAAGTAGATCTTATCTTCAGCTAATATCCCGTGCAAGCAAGCTTTTCTATTGCCTCAGATATCAGAAGAACAAGCGGGATATGTCTCAGGAAAAGGCACGAGAGATCCTTAATGTCAGACAGCTTATAAAAAACTCGTGAATTCTATACTCCTATGCTTAGGTGCTTTGTGGATTACACAAAGGCCTTCGATATAGTTAGTGGCAGTAGTAGCTATGGTCCATACTAGCAGAAATGGGAACACCCCATCACTTAATTCAACTAAGCCATATAAAAATAATAAGTGTACAGTAAAAATAAACAACACCCATTTCGTTCATTTCAGAACAGAGGCAGGTGTCAGGCTCTTCTTCTTAGAGTGCCGTCTCCCTACGGATGTTGGCAATCATAATGGCTATTTTTATTTTAGAACTTGCTGCTTTAAACAAATCAATCGATCTGCATTGGTACCAATCACGTAGATTATTTAACCATGAGTTCTGCCTTCGGCCAACAGATCTTCTTCCTTGAGGTGTCAGGCAGGGATGCATAATCTCGCCAACTCTGTTTAATATCTACAGCGAACACATTATGCGAAAGGTACGAGACCGATGGAAGGACGGAATATCAATAGGAGGTGAAAAAATCAATAACTTGACATATGCTGATGACACTTTAATAATCGCAGCAAATCAGGAAGAAATGGAAGACATAATGAGATGTTTGGAGGAAAAAAGCAAAACATATGGACTAAAGCTAAATACGAGTAAGACAAAGATCGTGCTAGTAGAGAGTGCGCGGAATAATCTTCAAAACATTAAAGAAATTGAGGAATTTGAAGTAGTAAATAGTTTCATATACCTGAGGTCCCTAATAACAAATGACGGAGGGTGTGACAGAGAAAAACGTAGAAGGTTGACTATTGCTAGAACAGCTATGATGAAACTGGCAGTAATTTATAAAAATTCTAGTATAACAGTACACACAACGTATCGATATTAGAACAACTAAAAGTAAAGGATATATTGCTTAAATAAATACAACAGATATATTTGCAGTATTTTGGACACATTGCTAGAACAGGTACGATGGAAAAACTGATAGTCAAGGGTAGAGTTGAAGGAAAGAGACCTACGCGACTATCTCCAAGCCGTTGGGTAGATCAAACAAAAATATTGATTAACCAAGGGTTACATGAAGCCAAACAACTAGCACAGGACAGAGAAAGATGGAGGGAAATCGTAAAAAAACTGTAAAGGCCTCATGGTGTCACCACATCCCAAAAGGGATTGGAACTGAGGAGGAGGATCTTCAGCTTCTAATAAAAATTTATTTATTTCTTTTTTATTCAATACTTTAATAAAATGAATACTTGAAAACTCGATTTTTTGGTTTCTAGCCGATGAATTTTCTTTTTAGAAAAGCAATAACTTTTGGATAGCGGCTTATATCTATATTATTTTAAATGTTAAGTGTGGGCTTAAGCATCGAGTAGTTGCTCCAAAGGATTGATGGCTTTAAGATATTAGATTTTTTTATTAGATATGCAATAATGAATTCTTTAAATATAGTATGTACATTTTCCTGATTTCCATTTCTTGTAATTGAAAAACGAAAAACTGAGCGAAAACACACTAATCTTAAATGACAAGCGTTGTCATAATAAAATACAAATGTGATGTTATTGTCAAAGTCGTTACCTAAGTACCCAAAATCGTCCCGAAATTGAAAAAATTAGTGCCGAAAATAGCTACTTTCAGTACGAGTTGTGTAAAATGGCACTTTCGATTTAATAAATCATACCGAAGGTTTTATTCACGGGACGGCTGCAGAAAAATAGTTTACCTGCTGAACTTGGTTATCAAACTGAAAGTAAGTGAGTCCCGAGAAGATGATGTATTTCATCGCTATGCAACCTAAGAATTTAGTTAAATGTGATGACCGTAGGCCTATTTCGACCAGGTGTAAAAAAATTGCTATGAAAGATGCCAACCTCTCGCATAGATAGAGACCACACAACATGACGCATATTCAGATCTGAAAGGACAATAAAATGACATGACAATGACCTCTAACCCTAATATACAAATGATATTTTAAAATATTCGACAAAAAACAAAGATGTTTAGATTTAGATTTAGAAGAAGAAAAATGGAGATTTACGAGAATTCTTGATGATAATTATTTTTTGTATACAAAAAGATGTGTATGCAATATTTTATCAAATGCTTTATAACGTAAATTATTATTAATAGTAACGTAAAGATAAGTTGAAATAAATATTACATCAATATGAGCAACACCCAAATTGTTTTAAAATTGAATTACATAGATTGGACCATTAATATTCGATAATTAGGTTTTTAATCAGGCCATTACTCCTAACAAAAATTATCGAATGTTTTGACAATAATAAATATTATAGTTACGAGGAAAATTCTAAAATTTTTAATTAAAAGGATAAAATTAAAGGATATCATAAAATATTCTATTAAACCAGCTTTGTTAGAAACAAAGGAAATTACAAAGGATACGAGGATTATGGATGAGAGAAAGGTGCGACGAAATGGAGGATGTAATATCTAAACACGACAAAAAACTGAAAGAAATAAGTAATATATTTAAAAAACGAGTGTCCTCTGTACTTGTTGACAGTAATAACAAAATTATTTTAAATGAGCACGAAATAAGAAAAGAATGGCAGCTGTATATATCAGAGTTGTTTGAAGATGACAGGAATAATATTGCCGAATTCCAAAACTATACTGACGGACCAGAAATTATAAAATGCGAAGTAGAGCATGCTATAAATAATGCTAAAATTAGAAAAATTAGTTCTCCAGATGATACACCAACTGAGTTGCTGAAACTAATAGAGAATGATAACATAAAAGTAGTAGTAAGACTTTTTAATTCAATATATAACACCGAAGTGATTCCCGTAGATTGGCTCAAATCCCTCTTTATCGCAATACCTAAAAAACACAATGCGAGAAAATGCTCAGAATATCGATTAATTAGTATAATGAGCCACACTCTTAAAATTTTCCTCAGAATACTTTACAACAGAATTAGACGCAAATGCGAAGATCTCGAAGATACCCAATTTGGTTTTAGAAATGCTATGGGAACCAGGGAGGCACTTTTTGCGCCATCCTATTACCGTGAAAAATGCCGTGACCAAAGAAAAGATGTATTTGCATGTTTCGTGGACTTCGAAAAGGCATTCGATAAAGTATAGCATGTAAAATTAATGCAAATACTGAAAAATATCGAAATAGATGACAAGCATATTCGTGTCATTAAAAATTTGTACTGGAATCAAACTGCTATCGTACAAATTGGAGATAACTACACCGATGAAATCCCCATACAACGAGAAGTCAGACAAAGTTGAATTTTGTCGCCAACATTGTTCAGTGTTTACTCGGACCAGTTATATAAAAAGGCACTTGAGAGACGACCACGTGGAGTAAAAATCAACGGGGAACTACTTAATGTGATTAGATATGCAGACGATACAGTAATTCCGTCATATAATATTGAAGGTCTTCAAATTCTGCTTGATCGTATTCACGAGGTAGGAGAGGAAATGGGCATTAAAATAAACTCAAACAGGACCAAATTTTTAGTGTTTAGTCGTAATCCACATCCCGATGCAAAGCTTCAATTGAACGGAGTCCAAGTTGAGAAAGTTCACAAAATGATATATTTGGGAACTGTGATAATGGACCAACTAGATCCAGACATAGAAATAAAACGTAGCATAGCAATGACTAAACCTACTTTGATGAGAATGAAGTCATTTCCAACATCGCCAACGTCGGATAATTCTGATATGGCACGCGAAGAAGAAGACGAGGGTTAAATTCAAGTTTACTTGGGCTTAGTAAATTCTAAAGCTCTTTGGTAAATTATTGTAAGCTAACACATAACAAATATTGCAAAATATTGTTATTTTGAAAATAAGGCTATTATCGAGCACAAGTTAATTAAATCTTGCCCAAGTACTTTCGCTTAAAATAGCATCTTCAGGGGCATTTCGTCAAAATGTGAACTATCCGGCAAGCGTAGAATGTGAAAACATTAAAAATAACATAAAATTGTAAAAAACACTACACTAAAACGAGGACACACAGTTTAAAATTACTTCTTATTTACTTAAAATTACTTGAAGTAATTTTAAACTGTTTGTCCTCGTTTTAGTGTAGTGTTTTGTACAATTTTATGTTATTTTTAATGTTCAGAACTAATTCCATTATAGACTTATGTCCTATATATGTTGTATGGCTTATCTGCTATATTTCATTGTAAGTCAGTCTTCACTGTTTGTCAATTAGCTTTCAAACGTGGTGAGAATATTATTTTTTGTTTGTAATTGAAATTTATAAAAGAAGGTAATATGGAATAAGGTTTATTATATCTTCTTCAGAAATCTCTTGGGTTTATTCATAATTCCAATCATATACCCACATAATCTGTAGGCATCGTAACAGGAGCAAGCAACCAAATATATGCCCTATGTATCAATTTTAAATCTGTTTGTTGTAAAGCTTTAGACAGGGTTGTTTTTACAAATTAAATATTATTTAGTTTATTTTGAATAAATATGATAAGAAAAGTCATTATTTTATTTGTTACCAACTAAATTTTCATTGTTTAATTCAAAGTTTAAGATAAGACGGATTCACACTACTTGAGACGTTCTATGCACGTCTCAAGACATGATATCGTCTATGCTTGGCTAGGATAAGCTCTCATAGTTGATTGAGGTATTAATTTATAATCGTATTTTAATTCTATTTGGTAGTCTTCATACATAGGATTCACATAAATATGTAAGATATATAGGGTTCACAAAAGGCTTCTTTAAAATTTTTAAATGGGTTAAGCATGTGCATGTGATTACTAGTAGATTAGTTTGGTCGAAATCTATTTCGCAAAGGGCGTCAGATTGTTATATAGGAGAAAAGAAAACACTTTGTATGGTATGGTTAATAAAATAATTCCTCTATAGTTGAAGCGATGTTACAAGATTGCCTGGTTATATATGATTTTTTACATTTCCTACTGTGCATAAAATTGTAACTTGTTATAATCTTCAAGAATTGTTAAGACAAACAAAAAATTGACAAAAACTCGGTTTTTACTACTAAAAATTTCTGGAGCAATCCTCGTATCATCGCAACGTATTAATTAAAATGATTATTAATTAATTAGATCAGTTTGGCACTCGAGGTGGATTAAACATCATTAAGTACTGACCTACGTTCGGTGATAATTGTAAATATAAATAATAAATCTGGAGACATTTCAAATGTTTACGTACATTTATTGCCACACATGTTTGGTTGCAACAATTTAAGTTCATAGAATTTGACAGATAAATCCTTAATTTTAGAAAGAGTTTACATATTTTATAAGAGTTTATATACTCCGAAAAGGGCTTATTCTCACAGACATTTTAGAACAATATCTTAAAAATAAATTTACCATAATCACTAGTGAAATCATTTTAAAGTGGAGTATAGACCTTCCCAACATCTTGTTGGTAAATGATGATTTAATTTTACCCTTCTACTGAATTGTCTCATAATATAAATTCTAAATGTTTAATGTTGTTTTATGTGCAATGGATGTTCTAATAAGACAAACTTGTATCATAAACTTTTTCTTCTGATGACGTCTTTGAAAGAAACGCGAAATATTAAGAAATAAATATTAGAGCTAAGAGGCCCAAGAAGGCAACTACCTCAATGGGCTCCTCACTCTCTCCATTAATTAGCAATATCCTTATGGAACAATATCTGCTGGTATACATCTCAGTATCGAGTTCACGGTGGAGGTGGAAACTAATTCATCCCTATCGTTCCGCGACGTTTTCATAGAAAAACATAAATTCCAAGCTTTTCATCACACTGTTTACCGAAAACTTACCCATACCATCCACTACTTGCATGTCAACTCCTATCACCCACCATAACAAACTAATTCAGTCATTAATACTCTGCTACTACTGTTTTTAGATCAATACGTAATTTCAGATCCGCTGAGCTATCTTCTTCAAACCAAGCCTCCATCCAAAATGACTACCACGAAAATCGTATTGACAGAAGCATCCATAAGTATCAATCTCTCGCTCAATCCAAAGAATTAGATCCTCATTCTACAAATGATTTTCTTCATTACATTAAAGGTGTCATTGATAAAATCGACAAAATTCACAAATCAAAGAAAGTAAAGTCAAGACTTCACTATTCCTTAACAAAAACTTGCATCTCGTACTCAATACAGCATTGCCAACATTCCAAAT
This sequence comes from Diabrotica balteata, assembly GCA_918026665.1. Lineage (NCBI taxonomy): Eukaryota > Metazoa > Arthropoda > Insecta > Coleoptera > Chrysomelidae > Diabrotica > Diabrotica balteata. Next base: position 37,670,452 of record OU898278.1, read on the forward strand.
TAACAAAACGGAGTTTATGAAATTGCCTGTGCAGACTGCAGACGATCTAACATAGGCCAAACCAAACGGAGAATCTAAAATAGTGTTTACGAGCATTTCATTTTGTTCGCATACCGATTCAATTTCTGCTCGAGGTCAACATCATCTTTACACAGACTACAACATTGATTTTAGAAACTGTAGAATTATTGCTTCCGCCCATTTCTATAAACTAAGGATTATCTAAGAAGCCATAAAGATCTAAAAACGCCCGAATTGTTTCAATAAAAGAGATGGCGGTACCTGCTCGCCATAGACAGGGAGGCCTCTTCTAAAGAAGACATCGTCCGCTCCGTCCTATCTATCCAACTCCAAGCGCTACGTCAATGAACCAGCACCATCAACTATATATATATGGACCATCTTCCTCTAGCAGCAATGCAGTATTCAGTGACCAGTTGTACAAAGAGATCTAGGGCTCAGGAGACTGAGTAATATGTGAAAAGGAGTTAAAAGTTGGTAGCAGTTATGGTTTATAAATACTGATTGAGAGAAGTTGCAGTTTAAATTTTGCAGTATTTATTGTAATTGCAAATTAATTTTATTTATCAAGAAAAGCATAGATAAGAAGATTTCTGGCAGCCAAAAAAGATCGAAGGGATCATAAGAACGTTTGACCTAGATTCCTTGTAAGCAGGCCAAAAAAAGATACAGCCTTTTAGCTACAAAGTTTTTGATGATCGAATATTTCAGATAGAACATTTTAGAATTAAAAGTTAACCATATGTTCTGACAATATTAAAAGAGCATTACGATTTGAAACTGAACACAAAATACAAAAGTATTTTGTATCAGTTTTATTTGTTAAAATTTTCTGTAAGATAATGATTGTTTAAACATTTAATTTAATTTGGGCTGCGCATTTTCATTTGTCATGATAGGATAAAATTGATATTTCTACTTGGTTTGATCTACACGTTAAAGGAATACTGTATTCTTTCTTCTTAAACAACGAAACTATACCTACGAAACTATTACACTTCTTTAAATAACCAATAATAACATTTGTAACCTAAAAATCATCTAATGAAAATAACTAGAAAATATTAGCTTTTCTTATTTTTGTGACAGTCGATCTTAAATTAAAATCCAACATGACATTTTTTGACATTATTTTTTAATTTTCGTAACTTGGAGGTTGTTGGAGACGTTTCCTGAAGTTCTGTTTAAATATTCCAAGTCTCCAGGAAGGTTGGTCTTCTTCGTTCACATGACCCTCCATGATCTGTAGATCTGCATCTCTAGTTTGAGGCACAGGGTTGATGTGGATAGTGCTATTGACATTTTGGTGCAGATGAACTTCGTAGGCTAAATCTCCTACTGCTCAGAGAATGGTGTGAGGATCAGTGCACGTACAGCCAAAGTTACCCTTTACCTGGTTTCCCTCGAGGACTTAACTGGACACATTATAAATTGTCAGGGAAGACGTTCCGAGCATAGACTGTGACCTTCTGGCTGGCTGCTGCTACTCGTTCTGCCCTAGACTCTCTTCTCTAGAATTGGTTGGTCTTCTTCATCCATAAGCAGCCAAGGCACTTATTTTCATTAATGTGATATTTCTTCTCAGCGGGGCTAAGTTTGGTTGAGGGATAGGCCTACGATTTTTTGGTTATTCACTGCTGTCCTGAAAGAGTACTATACCCAGTCCTTTCTTCGATGCGTTGGTTTGCAGATTAAACAGCAGGTTGAAGTCTGGGCGAATCAACTAGAATTTTTTTTCTGGATGACCGTCTTCACTGCTTGGAATGGCTGGTCAACTTGGTTGTAATATTTAAACTGCTTTATTCTGGTGAGGTCCATCAATGAAGTGATTAGCTCGTTAAATTTAAATTCTGATATGAAGTCTTGAAGCCAGCTGGCGGTTTCAATAAAACCTCGAAGTTCTTTCATTGTTTTGGGTGTCTCATCTTATTATCTTCTTTGTGTAGCATTTTAGCGGTTGTGTTGACTCTACGGACACTACGTGGCCTAGGTAGTCCATGTTTTCCTTAGTCAACCTCCATATTTTCATGGATACCCACAACTTATGGAGAGAACCATGTGGAGATGTTTCTGGTGTTGTAGCCAGTCTTCGGAGTAGACAATGATGTCGTTTTTGTACACCTTGATAAAGTTGTCGATATACTCAGTGAAGCCTGTGGTCTGTGTGTAAAAGTAGTTAGGAAAACATTATACCTATGAAACATACTGAAAACTAATAAGTACTAATATGCTCAACTAATACTTAAACGAAAGGTCGATTTAAAGAGATGACTAGAAAGGAAAAGAGTGTAGTGTCTAAGAGACATCCGATAATACACGGGGCTTAATTTTGAATAATCATATATTTTGATTTATATTGTATATTAAAGAGATTCTTTACTCGTGTACATATTTTTTGCAATTTGCCGCACAATAAATAAAATCCGGGTCACCCCGTATTATGCAGGATAAAGACTAAATACGGCCTTAATGAGAATAATCCTATATTATATATTTTTTTATGTTCGTAAAAGTTTTAAAAATCTTGGTAAGGAGCTGTGGAAAGAAATTCTGTGTTTATATTCTTCGATACCAATAAACTCAAGTTATCATGAATGTTTGCTTTGTAAAAATCCCTTTTATTATTTACGAGAAAAACCACCAGCTATCACTTAATACATGGAAAAGAAAACTCGTATGTATAAAAATAAAATTTCATTTTCGGAAGTATTTTCAACTTAAAGTCACTGAAAAATCAGAAGCAGAAAAACAAGTCCTTAAAGGATCGATCAGTTAACATTAAATCCAACAAATATTTCATTGTCGGTGACAGTTATTGTAGCTAAGTTTAGAATCTTATAAAAAAACTAAAATTTTAAAATATTGCCTTAGGAATTCGACAATATTGAAAGTATAAGATTATGAACACTACTTGTCATGGGCAAGTAGTTAGTTAGTATTATGTTACTTATGGGATTAAGCTACAATTATTGGTTGTATTGAAAATTACATTTTTAAGTACTAATGTTTGGCGCTTTGACTTTTACTCGGAAAATCTCTGGAAATCGTTCTCAAAAGAGATCATATTAAAAAATACTGCGATAATGCAATAACCAAATTATTAGGTTGTCCTTTCAAAATTGCCATACTCATCAATTATTTTTATTTAAGTATTGTAAACTTTTCTTTAAAATTCAGTTGTAATTTAATTAAATAAAGTGCTCTTACTCTGTTAGTTGTAGATCTAAAAGGGCTTTTTTAAAAAGGACCTTCGGAAGTAAGAACACTTAAGTGGCATATTCAGTGGATTAGGGGGAGAGTCTTCAGAAGATCCTCGTCGTTTTCAAACGTTTACCCGCTACCAAACCAACATCCACGGAAAACTCTAGCAATTAATTGATTACTTGTACATTACATGTTTCGCAAATAGGTGGATCACTTTTGGACAATAAGTATGAATGAGTAAGTCTTGTGTGTCCAATTCGTAATCTCGTTATCACCAATTGTTCTCTTCTGTTCCTGGTTGAGGGTTCCCAAGCTGTAACGTCATTTTTAATTTTCTTCAGTGATGTTTGAGAAGATTACCATTCGTTTTTCCACCTGAATAAAACTTTCTTTATAAAAGCTTTTATATCACTCGCGGTATTTCGATACTCGACTTTTTCTATATGGCACATTTAGCACATCGGAATATTTAGCAATTTCACTCGCGCACTGGTCCTCACTTTCGTTGCCTGCAATGCCAATTTGTGATGGAATCCATATAAATCTGATACTCCTAGAATTTTCTTGAGCCTGCATGAGTTCTAGTTTTATCAGTTTCTCAAGGGGACCTTTAGGATAGATCTGTTTAAGGGTTTGAAGGTCGCTTAGTGAGTCACTTAAGATAACAGAGTTAGGAATGGTATTAGAATTTATATGCATGATAGCTTTAAACATTGCATAGAGCTCAGCGGAGAAAATCGAAAAGAAGTTGGAAGACAAAATTGATATGTATCGCTTGGAGTAACGAATGCAGCACCTACTCCTTTATCACACTTAGATGCATCTGTAAAGATTTTATAGCAATGTTCGTTATTGCTGACGGAGAATTAAATCTAGATTATTCTTAATCTCTGCGTGACAGTTAATATGTTTGTCGTATTGGGTTAGACCAGTATTTATATTTTGGGGTATTAATTATCCAAGAGAATGGCTTTTAATATTGATTGGAAAGGTTATTGGGAATTCGATATTAAGACATCTCAGGTAACACCGTACTCGCTCATAGTAAGGCTTATGTTTGATACTATTGGTAAAGAGATTTATCTTATTGTTTCGATTGTTTTTATATGAGGCTATTGACGTTGGGTGTGATAGTGTTAAGGAAATTCGGCAGTGATATAATGAGAGCTCCCCACTTGCCGGATATAAACTTTCCATCGGTGACGTTCGAAATGCGGCAAGAGAGAGTCTAAGCGCTGTATTGTAATAGAGTCTAACTGTTTTAACAATGCGGGGGAAGCAGAGGCGTAAGTGATTAATCCATAATCAATTTTTGATCTAATTAGAGTTTTGTAGATTGTCAGTAAGGTAGAGGGATCAGAGCGCCAATATCTATTTGACAGTGTTCTCATTAGGTTAAGTTTCTTATGACAAGTCAAAACTAATTGTCTAATATCTTCTATCCAAGTAAGTTGATTATCAAACCACATACCTAAAAATTTTACACATGATTTGAAGGATAGCGATGTATTGAAAAACTTGAGATTGGGATTATTTGAGAAGTTCTTTTTTAAGAACACCATATAAACGGTTTTTGTAACCGAGAATTGAAAACCGGTATTGCGAGACCACTTTTCGAATTTTTGTAAAAAACTTTGTAAAATTGTTGAAGTTAAATTAATATATTTGTCTTTTACATAAACCACCAAGTCATCTGCATATAAATGTGCTTTTAAAGGTTTTTTTGAGGTTTTTAATTGTCATTGATAGCAATTAAGAAAAGTGTAGGACTAATAATTGAGCCCAGAGGAATACCATTCTGTCAAAAATTAGTGTTCTGAAGCTATTTTCTTGTGGCATTTTAAATTAATTACTATTTAAATGGGAATAAGCCACAATTAAAGGTTAAAGTACGTTTATTGACGTTTCAATTTCCACTTCGGATATCGTTCTTAAAAATACAAACATTAGTAAATTAAACAATTTTTTTTTCTTTGTTACTTAGTGAAAAATTCTTCTAATAATTTAATTTTATTTAATTCATTTATACGGACAATTCAGACATACATACATTATACATTTTAAAGTAGACGACTTTAAAATTATATTGCCAATATGGTTGAGTTGCGCTCCTAGGACTACTTTACTTATAAGATAGTTCATTCGATTACATGAAATCAACTTTAACTTAAGAATATCCGTCAGAAAAATTCTCCTGTTGGTGATTCCACAGTAAATTATGCGGAAAAAAACAAGGAAAAAATAACCTCCTATCGGAATAGTATTATGAGGTTTTTTCCTGGTGTTTCCCTCATAATTTACTATGGAATTACTAACAGGAGAATTATTCAGGCTCATTCAGGGCCGAACTCCCAACCACATTTTTGGCAGGTCTAAGAGAACCCTATGCTCAATAACGATTTATGAGACCACTAAATCTTGCGCTTTCTCGGCGAAGACAAGAGCTAAGTTGGCTTAAATTAGAATGGAAAAAAAAGAAAACTCAGCTTTAATAAAGACAAGAGTAAAGCCACTAAAGAGAAGGCGGTTAAAAAGAAGAGAGTGTTCTAATTAAAGTTTTGAAAGATAAGAAAAGAGACTCTGATTCCAGTGACTTTGAAGGTGACGCCCAGTGTTTATACTGAGAAGACTTTTATTTAGCTTCCCATGAAGGATGGGTATCGAAATCCTTGAAGCCTCGCCGTTAGCGGACACAAACAACAACCGCGGGATTTTGTTGTTGGGTGTTGTTTGCGAAAGCATAATCGGCGCAGGAAAAAAGGTCATTAGAGAGACGGTGCGGGCTACTGTCGAGTCAGTACACAGACATTCACACACACATACATTCACACACAAATACACACAACTCTACATTCCAACAGTGAAAGGGGTCCTCTTTCATGCTACCGATGCACCCTCACCCTCGGGACCCCGACCCCCTGCAGCCCCCGTTACTTTACATGGGATCTGTGGGCAGCCGGAGAGAATCTAGACGGTTCGAGGAGTCTGTAACACCGAAATGGTAGCGTCCGTCACTGTTGGAATATCACATACATTCACACTGAGTAAAGTGCGACAATCCGACTCTCGAAAGCCGAGGCGCCTCCACTCACAAGCACACCCGTCCACGAAATTTCAGTGCAATACACTGGTTACGAGGACGGGTTAAGCTCGAGACTGCACAGGACCAATGGTCACTAGAGACCCGGCCTTGTCGTACCTAGCTCAAAAACACACAAAAGACAAACTGAAAAGGACAAAACACATACAACAAACCTTTCTCTCTGATTCTCTGGCTCTCCGAAGCCAACTCCTCCAGGTGAAAAAGGTGCCACAACATCAGAAGTAAACGGAGAAGATCTTTACGCCGGTGATTTTGGGCGTTTGCCTTTGTACGAACAACAACAACATCCAACTCAAGCCTGAAGACCCTAAACGGGTACAAAGCATTCTTTCTTTCGAAATAAAGATATTCCTTACCCTATCCCTAGAGAATGAACATTTGGGCACATACTTCGTGTGTAGACGTATATATCGAGGATGATGAATCAGTTTTCTTTTGTGAATTATGTCTTAATTAAAAATTATGTTAGGGCTAATATTAATAACAGTTATTTTTTAACTATATAAACTACAGTCTTTCCCAAACCCTTTTTTCAGTGCGTCACTAATTTTAACGTCATATAGGATTTTAAGAATGTCGAGAATTATTGCATGACATTTTAGTTAAATCTGACAGTTGCAGGATCGTAATCGGCTAAACGTGAAAAGGTTATTTTTTTTAATGCATAGCAGTTTTTCATAATTCTATTCTATTCTGTTCTATTTTATACATTCCATGGAAAGTGCTTAATTAGCTAAGATTTGTTTATGGATTTATTATTATTTATTACAAACACTAGGGAATTGGAAGGTTTGTTTATTTAAAATAACGCTTCCTCCTAGAATCTTTTAAGAGTTGACTGCAAGGTAAAAAAATTTACTGACAATTGCAAGGCATCAAAGTAAACATTCCTGTGATAAAATAATATCGATTTAAATCAGTCATATTTGGATAAGTAATTTTCTGATAAGTTTGTGTGGCAGCCAATAGTTTAATTTTGTGAAGAGTTGTCATTAAATAGTGGAAATAGTTTAAATAGTGAAGCAGTTGATTTTTAAGTTATTCTACCAGATTTGGTGTGCAAATGAAAGAAGGTTATAAAGTTTAGTTAAAAAAAAAACAATATAAATAGTTTAAATAGTGAAGCAGTTGATTTTTGAGTTAATCTACCAGTTCCGATATCCAGATGAAATCGTGCTAATGGAGTTTAGTTAAAAAACAAGATACCGAATGTAAGTTTACCTTCTTTTTTATGAATAACAAAAATGAATATTATATTTCAAACAATCTATAATCCCATTCAGAATCTGATTCTTGAAAATCAATGATTACACTAGATATGTGGCTGGTATCAATTATATCCTACATTTCAAGAAAATGTCGTGGTTCTAAAAAGAACCGTTTTTAATACATATAAATATCCATAAAGGCATTAGTTTAAGATATTTCCTCAATCTCATTCCGGAATTCACAATCTGATTCGCGAACGACAGAAACTGATAATAAAGATGTCTCAGCCTCTTTTTCTAATTGAAACTAATTTAATAATTTTAATATTAGTCTTTTTTCATTCTCGGTATATCTCGGAATATTTAAAATATTTTTATGACAATAAATACAAAATTTAATTTTCACTGTAGTTAAAATGTCTGAAAATACTAACCTGGAATGGCAATTATCATTTTATCAGTTGACATTGTGAAAGTACTGTCACTGTCATTATCAAGATCATCTGTGTCAAATTATATTTATATGCATAATTGATTGGATATCTATTTAGCGTATTCTAAACTCCAACCAATTATACGTTCGTAAGTAGAATTCGCTTTAATATGCGAATACCCGTGAACGATACCTAATTTTCTAAGTTCTATGTATAATAATCAGAGACTCACGTTTTTTTCTGTCACTTCTAGCTTAATGCGTTAGAGAGAATTCGAACAACTATGACGCACTGAAAGAAGGGTTTGGGACGGACTGTATATACATTTTTACTATATATACTAATATAAACTAATTATATTATTAATTTGTGCTTGTCTTGTGACTGTATTCATTAAAAGCTATTAAAAAATTAAATCCCGTTGTACTAGTATATGTATCGAAACGGGAAAAGTGTTTTGCATATCAAATACAATTGTCAACTATGTTGATTTCATCCAAAGTTGTATTCTATTTATTGTTTTCTAGAATAATTGATTAATTAATTTCTGCTGTTTGTTTTCTTTTTCAATAAAAACTTGTTGACTAGCCAAGGCATAAAAAATTAGACGTAAAATTCCGCCCCGTGTTCTCCTATGTAATAGAGAGATATGTAATACAAAATTTAACTTGAATGTCTTTCAACCAAAAAACTATATGTATGATATTATTTGTAGCACATATAATTGTTCACAACATCATGGAGAAGAAGTAAACTAAACATATCTCAAATAAAGAATTAGCACGCTTGCCAACTTTTAACTTTACAAATTAAAACTTAAGGGTTATAAAACAGTCTCTGTTATATGTGAGAATAATGTGCCGCTAAAAGTGGAACATTTTAAATATGAAGTTATCTTGTATATTGCATTGAAGTTTGCATAATTCATCTTTGTTTGTACATATTCTGAATTTATTTGAATTTATTTTGTTTAAACTGAAAGAGAACGGTTTAACAACTGAAACTTAAATATTTGTTGAAAGATGTGTAAACCTTTAATAATTGCAAGTCAAAATTGTCTAAAATTTTGTCCAAACAAAATTTGAAACTATTTTCAAATCAAGACTAAATAAATTTTACAACAATACAAATAACAATAAACCCATCAGTATAAAGACTACGTAATTTTGATGAAAGAGTCAACGTAGACTCTTTCATATATAAAAGGTATATCCAAACAACTAACGAACCTTTTAGCCAAACGCAACATAACAGTGGCTCACAAAGGCAACACACTTTTAAATAAATATTTTATCAAATTAAAAACACAAACTCCAAAATCCTGTATTAACTGTGAAGGTGTCTACTGCTTCAATCCAGAATTCGTTCTCACAAATATGGCAAGAATAACATCGCTGTCCTCACAAAACATGAAAATGAGAAGAAGCATGAATTTGAGTTCGAAAACATCAAAATATTAAAAACCGAGCAAAAAGAAAACTAGAGGAAGATATAAAATATAGAAAGATATACAATATAAAATATATATAGGAATAAAAAGAAATATCATCGCAATGAAAGATACAGAACCTAAATAAAATATATTTCAATCTAACTTAAATAATAATAAATATAACCCTATAAAAGACTCTTAAAGTTATAACATATCTCCACTTTATTTTTTTTAAACACCAACGATATGCCCATATAAAAATAAGTATATATTAATGACAGTAAACCATGAGATACCAGATATCAATTTTTACTTCTGTCAATTGCAATTATGCTCTTGATGATCTCATTGAGGAATCTTTAAAAATAATACCTTTTCTTATTCCGTTTGTTAAACGTTTTGTAGATGATTTGATCCTAGCTGTACCCAATGACAAAATAACTGACGTCTTAAATATTTTTAACAACCAATGTAGCCAATTACAATTTACTGCAAAAAGAGAACAAAATAACAGTCTCCCTTTTTTAGATATGATTGTCCATCGCACACATGACAATAGTCTTAAAACTGAATGGTATCGAAAACCAATTTCTAGCAATAGATTCATTAATTACTATTCCGAACATCCTACAAAAATGAAAATAAACTTAATTTTGGGGATAAAAGTAGAGTAACTAGAATAACTCATCCAACATATAGAGAACAAAGTTTAAAGAGACTAAAAAACATACTAATTGAAAATTCTTATCCCGTTGGCTTACTCAATAATTAATTTTTAGTACTGCAAACTCTCCAACCTCCATCACATTGATCGACAATACCAACAATAAAAAACAAATCACAGTAAAAATGGCAAATCAAGAAATAAACAATAGCCTGACAGTTAACACCTTAATACCAATAACACCACAAACTTTTGGATCTTTACCTTATATTCCATTCTTAACACCAAAACTTCTCAAATTATTTAAAGGATTAGAAAACATAAAAATTGCCACCAGAAATGTTAAAACCATAGCACATTTATACACTAAAACTAAAGATCCTTTAACAACTGATGAAAGTTCTAGAGTAGTGTATCAAATACCTTGCTCAGACTGTGATAAAGTTTATATAGGAGAAACTTCTCGAACATTACACAGCAGAATTATTTCTCATAAAAGTGATGTAAAAACTAAGAAATCACAAGCTTGTGCATTAGCTGAACACTCCATCAATCTAAATCACACATTTAATTTTTCACAGGCTTCAATTCTAGAGAGGCAGAAACATGAACAGAAACGGTTATTTTTAGAAATGACACATATACAAAAAAATAAAAAATGTGTAAATAGAAGATCAGATATTGACAAATTAAGTAACATTTATTGTTACATATTAACATATCAATAAATACCGTCAAGATCTCATTTTCTATTGACATCCTAACATTAAAAATTCATATGTGCTTAAGCCAAACTGCTGACTGGATTAATTTATATTTTTTATAGACAATTAAATAAATTATAATAAAAACTATTGTTACTGGTTTTGCTTTCCACATAAAGTAACTGTATTTTCATTCATATATGTCCATTAATCAAACCATGACAATGACATTTATAGTGACAATATAGTTATTTTTAATAAAAAAATTTTAATATATTTATAATGGTTTGTTTTGTAGAGTACAATATTAACAACTGTAATCTCACGACTAGTAAGTAAGACAATTAACAATTTTAACTAGTTAATTTATATTTCTTTTTATAGATGTCTTGAAAAAGAATTAAATAAAATTCGAAAGCTTGACAGTAAGTCAAAGAGTTTTCTTTGTCTTGTGGGCCAAATAAACTGACTGCATCCTCAAAAATCATAACTTATGCATATACCGGGTGGTGAATCGTCAAAACGGACCATAGGAAACTCAATGAGAAATTTTAAATTGTTGAATTGCTGCTTCCCTAATTATTTTAGATCAAAAGTCATAAAAAACTATTTGTAGAGGACTAAAATCTGAATTAAAAACAAATGTTAAAACCGTTCTACGAATCAAATGTACTTAAAAATTTTGCAAAAATATAATACATTTTTCAGGCCACCCCTAAAAGTTAGGCCACACGTAATGCAAGAATATATATTAGGACGTTTGTGTTTTATCATATTTATGTCAGATGTTTGACAATTTGAATTGTCAATTTTTTTATTTTATGATTAAATTATAAACAATGAATTTTACTAAATACTACTACTAATGAACATTATTACTTTGTGAACAATAAATTATATTGTTTACAAATCGATCAATATAATGAAATGTACTCAGTTGACGAAAAATCGCATAATGTTGTATTCAGGCAATAGCGCGAACCTTTTCCTGCCACTACCGGATCTTTATTTAACGTAAGATATTCTAATTCACTAAAATTTAATTCCATGTTAAGTTAAGTTATACAACAATTCAATGAATTCCAATATACTGTTACTGTGATCTTTATTCCTAATAATAATATATGATAATTTCTAAACATAAAACTATAACAAATGTTATAATAAAACATGAATAAAACATTTTTATTATTGCTTTTTTCTTCTCAACTGAGTACATTTTTTAATCAACTTAATTTTTTTTAACAATAAATCACAAAATTTTGGCCATTTAAATCATAGATAAATGTAATATAATTGATTTAAATATTGTCAAATATCAGAAACAATAATATGACAAAACGCAACACGTAATACACATTTTTTCACAGAAAAATGTATTATATTTTAGCAAAATTTTGGAATACGTTTAAGTCGTAGAATAATTTTAACAGTTGTTTTCGATACATATTTGAGTCCTCTACAAATAGTTTCCCATGACTTTTGGTGTAAAATAATTAGGGAAGCAGGAATTCAACAATTTAGAATTTCCCATTGAGTTTCCTATGGCCGTTTGACGATTCACACACCCTGTATATATATATATATATATATATATATATATATATATATTTATATATATATATATATATTTATATATATATATATATATATAATATATATATATATATATATATATATATATATATATATATATATATATATATAGAATTGGATTGGAAATCCTTCGTAATTATCGACCGTGCAACTATGTTATATAACACTACGGAATAGTGTTAAAATGTCGGGAATGCAGTCTGCGGGTCAAATTGAAACTTGTGTATATGCAAAAGAAAATTTTTGTGGTGGCTCGGCTACTCGACAATAGTATGGATTGGCATAATATGCAGACAGAAAGCCACCAAGCCACAAAACGTTTTTAAATTTATTTTATCATTTAAGTGAACATTTCGTACTAAAAATCGATGTTGACGAATAAATAAAATCACAAGAAGATGAAATTTAGTTTCGAGTAGATAAAAATACTGAAGTATGTTCGCTTATTTATTTATCGTATGGCCTACAATAATAACAGCACACAATTAAAAATCAATATAGAACGTTACATGGGATATTACAAACGAACATCTAATGTATTATTAATATAATGTAAAACATTTTCGTTCACATTCAGGAACTTCACCGAAAACTCCAGGGAATCGCCTTCGGCGGCATTCTTCAGCAATGTGACGGACGGTGTCGTTGCCACGTCATATGCAGTATCGCCATCACCGCTGCTGTCTTACTTTAGCGTGTCCATATGCGGTCAGTTAAACTGGCGTTTCTGTCTCAGGCCATTGGTGCTTCTTGTGAGTCGCTTGTCATGTCTTCCATGTAGAGTGCTTACATGGATATTGTCGCAGTCTATTTCGATATAGCTGTCTGTGGATATGTTGATGGTTAGCCTCGATTTTTCGATATTTTCTGAGAAGACGATGACTTCTTCGCAGTTTCGACGTTGGAATGTGACTGAGAATGGGGAGTCAATAGTTCGGTGTGGGTCTAATTGTACCTGATATCATTTGCATTGTCTGTTTTGATTGGGTGTCAATAATCTTAGTATGTTTGTTATTGAGCCATACCGGGGAAGCATATTCAGCCGGCGAGTATAAAACTCCGAGGGCGGATGATCTGAGTACGGAGGCTGAGGACCCCCATGTGGTGCTACATAGCTTTTGGACTATATTATTTCGCGTTTTCAGTTTTGCTGCTGTTCTTTGTATGTGTTCTTTAAAACTCATTGTTCTGTTCAGAGTCACACTAAGATATTTTCGTGTTGAGTTATTAGTTAGCAGTCTGTTGTCAAAGTAAACGGGGAGTTTTTTGTTAGCTTTGACATTGTTCAGATGGAAACAGCACAATTAGGTTTTCGTTGCATTGGGCCGTAGCCTCCATTTGCGAAAGTACTCTCCCATAACGGCAAGGTCATCAGTTAGTATTGTTTCTGTAATATCCATGTTATTATTATGTCTTGCTGCAATGGCCCAGTCGTCAGCGTAGCCAAATTTCTGCGAAGTTGTCCCAGGTAGGTCCGCGATGTATAAATTAAACAGTAAGGGTACCAAAACAGATCCCTGTGGCAGTCCGATTGCTCAGCTTTATTTGGATACTTTTTAAGTTAAATATTGTGACTTATACAGTCCTGTTGTTGAGCATGCTATTAATAATTTTAGTGACCTTGTGAGACGGTATGGCACGGATTAGTTTACAGATTAGTCCTTGTCTCCAGACAGTAACGTATGCAGCTGATAGTTCAATGAAAGCAACGGATGTTTTTTTTTTGCTTTCTTTGAAAACCTTTATTAATATGTGTTGTTAGGGATAGGATTTGATCTGTGCAGCTGCGGTTAGGTCTGAATGCTGATTGCTCACTAGGAATCAATTGAAATATGTTTCTACTAATTCTGTTGTAGATTAAGTGTTCCGACAAAGCTCAGCACTGCAATCAGTTGGTAGTTTTAGGGCTGATCATTTGCCTTTCCTGATTTTAATGTAGCTATAATGGTGACCTTTTTCAGCGAATGGGAGATTTCTGCTGATTTTTACATATCTGTATAGAAATCAGCCAGTCACTTCCTAGCATATTTACCACAGTTGAATAAAAATTCTAGATGGATTTTATCGGAGCCGGGTGCTTTACAGACTTAATTTTTGATATTGCTGAAATAATTTCTTCTGGAGTAAACTCGTCGGAGTATTGCAGATGTAGGCTAGCATGCAGAATTTAGTATTTTTAGTTCTTGTTTTGCTTTGGTGGTGTGGTCACGATCTCTAGGTGCTCTTGAAGTTGCTACAATGTGGGAGGCCACTCTGTTGGGAGGTATTGGAAGTTTGTCTCTAGCTGGAAGTCTTCTACTACCAAGTTATCTAAGTAAAGACCATGCTTTTCTACTTGATTTACTAAAGTCTAATTTTTCTACAGTTAGCATCCATTTTTGTCGTCTAGCTGGATCCAAACTGTATAGTAGTTCGTCCGCAATTTCCGGTCTCAGCTTGCGTTGTATTCTTGGCACAATTTCTTACATTTTTCAAAAAAGTTTCGAGCTAATATTATAATTTAGAAATGATTTAGTGGCGTCCCACATTAAAAAATGTAAAATAATAAAGAAAATATTCCTTATTCGAAGTCGTTTACGCCTTTTCACCTATTTGTATACAATTTACTTTTTTTTAACCTATTCTCTATCCTTCCATTGTTGGATATAGGTCTCCCCAGTTCTCTCCATCTTTCCCTACCTTGAGCTGTTCTCTGCCATGTGGGACCTCCTTGTTTCCTGATGTCATCTTTCCACCTCATCTGTGGTCTGCCTCTTGATCTCTTTGCATTGTATGGACGCCACTTTCCGATGGCATTGTTCCATCGTCCGTCTTGGAGACGTTCATTGTGTCCAGCCCATTTCCATTTCAGTTTTGCTGCTTGTTCTATCGCGTCTATTGTCTTTGTTCTGGTTCTGATCCACTGGTTACGTTTTCTATCTTTAAGTGATATACCCAACATTTGTCTCTCCATCAATTGGCCTGTGTAAATGTCCATGTCTGTGCTCCGTAGGTGAGCACCGGTATTATACAGGAGTTATATACCTTGCTTCGTAAGTATATAGGGATTGTTTGATTTTTTGGAACGTAAGAAAGTTTGCCGAACGCTGCCCATCCCATTCTTAGTCGTCTCGATATTTCGGCTGTTTGATTTTCTCTGTTAGCTCTGATTGCTTGTCCTAGATAGATATACTCATTTACCTGTTCTATTTTTTCTGTTTGTATTTTTATTGCCTCTTGGTCTTCCGTGTTTGTCATTACTTTTGTTTTGTTGAAGTTAATTTTTAGGCCTTTTTGCAGTGATTTTTCATGAAGTTCATTCAGCATTAATTCCAGTTCTTGTCGTTTCGAGGAGATCAGGAGTATATCATCCGCATATCTAAGGTGATTTAATTATTTTCCGTTAATACATATTCCTCTGTTTTTCCAATCTGTTGATTTTATTATGTCTTCGAGGGTCAAGGTAAACAGTTTAGGTAAAATTATATCGCCTTGTCGGACTCCTCGTTTAACTGTTATATTATCCGTTATTAATTTGTCGTCCAGAATTACGGTCATGGTTGCGTTTTGGTAAATATCATGTATCAATTGTCGGTATCGTGAATCTATTCTACTATTGACCAAAGCTTCTTCAACCGCCCAGTGTTCAATGCTGTCGAAAGCCTTTTCATAATCTACGAATGCTAAGTACAGCGGAAGGTTGTATTCATTGGTTTTCTCAATTAAGATTTTAAGCGCATGTAGATGGTCGATTGTGCTGTATCCTTTCCTGAATCCGGCCTGTTCCACTGGTTGGTAGTTATCAAGTTTATAGGTTAGTCGGTTGTTTATTATTCTTGTGAAGGTTTTATATAGTTGTGACAAAAGGGAAATAGGACGGTAGTTGTTTAGGTCTGTTCGGTCTCCTTTCTTATGTATTAAGATTGTGTTTGCATTTCTCCATTGTTTAGGTATTTTACTTTCAAACAGACATTTGTTGAACAGTATTTTTAGCATTTTTTTTATCGTGTCTCCTCCTTCTTTTAGCAGTTCCGCCAGTATTTTGTCCTCGCCGGCCGCTTTATTTCTTTTCATGTCGTTTATGGATTTTTCGATTTCATCTTCAGTTATTTCTGGTAATACCTCTGAGCCAACATTTTGTATTTTCCTCGAGAGATTCTGTTTAGATGATAGTGGTGGGTCATTTTTAGAACTGTATAGGTCTGTGTAATATCGTTCTGTGATTTTTACTATTTCTCCTAGATCTCTTTCTTCATTGTTCTTAGCTTTTAGCATGATTAGTTTTCTTTTTTCTATATTTGTCTTCATTGTTTTTAAACTTTTGTTCTTCTCTATCATTTTATTAATGCGATCTTCTTGGTATTTCTTTAAATCTTCCTTTATCTGTTTTCTTATGGTTTTGTTCAGTTCGGTAAACTCCACTGTATTTCTTTTGTTATCATTCAGGAGTTGTCGTCGTTTTTTGAGCATATCTTGTGATTTAGCGCTAATTTTTTGTTGTTTTCGCTTTTGTTTATTAGCAATCTTCAGGCCTGCTTCTAGTAGTTCTGTTGTTATTTTATCGTTTAATTCGTCTAGTTGCAAACCCTTTAGCTGTGATATGTCACTTCTTTTTAGCTGGTTTATGTATTGTTCTTTGCGTTCTTTAAGAAGTTCTGTATCTATCTTTTTTTTAGATGGATTTAAATTTTTGTCTGTCTGTTGTGGCGTTAATTTTTATTTTGGCTCTAACAATTCTATGATCACTTCCTACGGAAATCATGTTTATGACCGTAACGTCTTGTACTATGTTCTTTTCTTTGGATAGGATGTAATCAATATCATTTTTTGTTAAATCATTGGGCGCGACACACGTCCATTTTCTCTGTGGTTTTTTATTGAAAAAGGTATTCATCGCATATAGACCGTTCGTTTTCATATAGTTTATCAATGTTTCTCCTCTTTCGTTTCGTTTTTTATTTACTACTATAGTATAATTGTACAGGGTAAGTCATGTGGAACAATACATACTCCTATATCGTATGAAGACTCCTACGGGAAATAACAAATGACCATTAAAAAGTTTCTGTTTTTAATGTTTTAAAATTTAAAAAATATACGGGACAAGTGGTGTATTTTGATTGAAATTTCTATTGGTTATAGTTAGAACTCTTGAACAGTAAATTCGATATGTTTTAGTCAAACATTACACTACTACCACATAATTAGTCCGGTTATAAAAAATTAGTTGGTTTTTTTTATAAGGAAATGTTCACCCTGTATACGGTTATAAAAACTGTAATCAAAATTTTACAAATTAGACAAAACCACAACTAAAATGAGACGTACATTTTCCCCATACGATTACTTAATAATAAAACATAAAACAAATAACATAAAAAACATAACACAAAATGCCAGGAAACGATGTTCACACTAAGCACCAGATAGCTTGAGAACCATCGTCGTTATCATAATAGTATTTAGAGGTCTCGAAAACCCCCGAGTAACAGAATTGAACTCATTCCTGTCGACATTTTCCGAGTTGCATTTTTTATTTTCTATGCACTTTCGAAAAGTATTTTCCTTAAGCATAAAATGTAATTTTCATTTTACCAACATGAACTTTATTCACAAACTTTCCTGACACTTTCCCGAATTGAATACATAGAGATTCATCTCGCTGCGAAAAATTGGTAGGTTCAGTTCTTCATTATCTCCCCTATTATAAAACAATGGGTGCAGACACTTGATCATTGTGATCATTTTTATTAATACCCCATAGCCGTCCCCATACGAGGTATAAAAGTATGTAATAATTCAAAATATTGTAGTTGTATTTATAACAACATTTTATTAAGAAATGTCTTATAACGTATATTTTGATCCAAATAACCTGATTCAATCTGTATCAAAAACTATGACTCACTCTGTATAAACTTATAAAAAATCAGTAATGTCAAATTATTTATTACCAAATTAAACACAATTTTGTTTTAAAATAATTTTATTTTACTTAGATAGAAATCCAAACTTTGCTTTAGTTGTAGTAGTAGGGGAAATCGAAACATTAAAAAAACTAATTTTAAACTTGAAACATTAGCAGCCCATGGGACATTTTTAAGGGTCAGTTGACCCAGCATGAATTACGTATACATAAATCAATACTACAACATATAATAACAACTTTAGAAAATATACCGTCGATTTTTATCGGTACAAATTCCTGCCTTCCTATGTGGTAAGTATGGTAAACTTACCCCATAGGGGGAGGGGCATATTGGTCAAACATATTTGTACATCCATAACTTAAGTAGGTAATACACAAATAATGTCCTGCGACCTAATCCTGTATAAAATTATTGGTACCAGTAGCATGGACAATCTTTGATTTTCCAAAAATTTAGACACTATTTTCGGCTGTACATATCAGCCTATACATATCGGCTGGTACAGGGGTGAGAAATCTAGGGCACAACCCTTGACTTTGACCCGATCTCATTGAGGTCATTGAAAAATGTACGGCATCAATTCCAAATGATTACTTGATGCGTAAAAGAATTTTTGGCAACTAAGTATTCCGTCTAAAAATTACGGTTCTGGCAAATGTTTAGAAACAGTTATCTGTATTTGGGAATAGAATTGTTATTTTTTCGGTAAGATAATTATTTATTGTACGGTAGTCACTTTTTTGACACAATATAACTAATAATTAACAAAATAATTCATAGCCTGTTATAATAAATGGTACAAATTAAAAATTTGAAAGAAAACAACCAACATTTTTTAAATTTAACATATTTTTAAAGTACCCCGTGGTGTACGTTATGTTATATTTTAAATACTGTGGCTATTTTAGTTATTCAAAAGTAGACAAATGAAAAAAAAAACAATGCCGTACATTTTTAACTAATGAATTTTGCACAGCTGGAATAGCCTATTGAAATGTTACATTTTTTAGAGCTTAGTACAATGTTACATTTCTTATGGTAGGATTGCTAGTGTTGTTTTTATAGAAAATTATATTATTGGTAACAAATTAAATTAACTTTGAAAATAAGGCTATTATCGAGCACAAATAATTAAATCAAGCCCAAGTACTTTCGCTTATAATAGCATCTTCAGGGGCATTTCGTCAAATAAGATCTATCCAGCAAGCGTAGGAAGTTGAAACATTAAAACTAACATAAATTATACAAAACACTACACTAAAACGAGGACAAACAGTTTAAAATTGCTTCTACGCTACATTCTCGCTAGAGAGAATGTAGCGTAGAAGCAATTTTAAACTGTTTGTCCTCGTTTTAGTGTAGTGTTTTGTATAATTTATGTTAGTTTTAATGTTTCAACTTCCTACGCTTGCTGGATAGATCTTATTTTGACGAAATGCCCTGAAGATGCTATTATAAGCGAAAGTACTTGGGCTTGATTTAATTATTTTGTGCTCGATAATAGCCTTATTTTCAAAGTTCATTTATTCGAGCATTCAACCTCATTTCACAAATTAAATTGTCTACAACTTTATCCCTATTACTTTTATTCAGAAAATAAATAAGTAAACGAATCAAAAATAACTAAAACATTTGGAACAAATCTTCTTTTGGGCCTTATAACTTTTTCGTGGTAATTCTTCTTCTTTGAGTGCCATATCGGAATAATTCGACGTTGGAGATCACCATTGCGAAGGTTTCTCGATCTTCTCATCATCATCATCACTGGCTCGACAACCCTTTTTGGGTCTTGGCCTGTTTTATTATATTTTGTTTGGTATTTCGCCTTCTTCCATTCTTTCCACATGTCCAATCCAACGTAGCCTTCCTATTTTAATGAATGTTATGATATCCGGATCCTGGTATATGTTGTATAGTTCAAAGTTATACCTTCTTTGCCAAATTCCGTTTTCTTTGGTGCCCTTATATATGTGTCGCAAGATTTTTCTTTCAAAGGTGGCTAATAACGTTTTCTCCCTTTTAGAGAGTGTCCAGGTTTCTGAACCGTATGTGATTACCGGTCTTATTAAGGTTTTGTATATTTGGCATTTTGTTTTTCTGGAGACGTTATCTGATCTTAGTTGCCTAATCAAGCCATGGTAACATTTATTGGCAATAAATATTCTCCTCTTCACTTCCTCTGCAACGTTGTTATCAGACGTAACTAGGGATCCTAAGTATGTAAAGTTTTTTATCGCCTCAATGTTGTATTCTCCTATTGTTAAATTTGGCAGCTGCCTTATTTGTGCGTTTTTATTTGCAGGCATATATTTTGTTTTTGACTGATTGATTTTAAGACCACTATTTTTTGCAGCTCGTTCTATTTGAGTGAATGCCTCTATCATTTCTCTTCTTGATCTTGCGATTATGTCAACATCATCTGCAAATGCTAGTACTTGCACGCTTTTATTAATTATTGTTCCTCGGGTATTAACTGTTGTGTCTCTTATTATTTTTTCAAGTATGATGTTGAATAATATGCATGATAGAGCGTCTTCCTGGCGTAGTCCCTTCTTCACATCTATTGTTTCCGTTAATTCGTTTTGTATCCGGATTTTACTTTCTACTTTTAGTGTTTCTTTTATCAATTCTATTAGCTGTGTTGGTATATTAAATTCTTTCATTGCTTTTGTTAGGAATTCTCGGTTTATATTGTCATATGCGCTTTCGAAGTATATGAAGAGATGATGTGTGTCGATGTTATATTCACTTGTTGTTTCAACGATCTGTCGCAGAACAAATATCTGGTCTATTGTTGACTTCTGTCTACAGAAGCCACATTGGTATTTGCCAACTATTTTTTCAACTTATGGTCTAAGTCTTTCATACATTACGTTGGACATTATTTTGTATGCCGCATTCAACAGCGTGATTCCACGGTAGTTTTCACATTCTAACTGGTTTCCTTTTTTATGTAGTGGTACAATAATGCCGCTATTCCACTTCTTTGGTAGCTGTTTATTCACCCATATCTTTCTTATCAGCTGATGTATGGCTTTAAGTAATGCGTCTCCTCCTTCTTTCAGTAGCTCCGATGATATTTGATCCGATCCCGGTGATTTATTGTTCTTTAATTTGTCCACTGCTGTTCTAATCTCTCCTATTGTTGGTGGACTCTTTTCTCTGTTGTCTGCTTGGTCTAATGGTATATCAGGGTTCATCTTCGTCCTATTCACCCCAAGCTTTTCCTTAAAATGTTCTGTCCATCTTCTAAGTATCTCTTGCTGTTCTGTCAATATATTATCCTCCTTATCTTTACACATCGTTGTTCTCAGTTTAAAATCTTTTCTGCTTTTGTTGAGTTTCTGGTAAAATTTTCTTGTCTCTGTTGGTTTACTTAGTTCTTGTAGTTCTTGAAGTTCTTTGTTGATATATTCTCTCTTCTTTCTTCGGTGAATTTTCTTTTCTTCTTTACGTAGTTGTTTATATTCTTCCTCTGCTTGTCGGGTTCTGTGCCTCTGTTGCGTCTGTAGATATGCTCTGTTTTTTCTTTCTGTTATAGTTTGACATTCTTCGTCAAACCAGTGATTCGTTCTTGTTCTTCTTTCTTTACTTTTCATGCCCAACACCTCTTTAGCTGTTTCTTTTATGATTTATCTGCACTCTTCCCACTTCTCATTTAGGTTTTTATGTTTTGGTCTGTTTTCTAGTTTGATGCTTATATTTTCTTTGTACTCTTTATTTTTGTTTGTTTCTTTGAGTCCTTCTATATTGTATCGTTCATGTTTAGAGCCTCTTTCCTTGTTGATGTTTGAAATTCTAGCTCTTATCCTACTTTCGACCAGGTAGTGATCAGAATCCGCATTTGCCCCTATTCTGGAACGGACGTTTATTATATTCGATTGGTGTCTTGAGTCTACAATAACATGATCTATCATATTCACTGTAAGTCCGTCTGGTGATTTCCAGGTGCCTTTGTGTCTCGATCTCGATCTTCTACAATATGAAATAATTGTCCTGCATTGGATATCAGAGTCCATTCACGAATGTTTTTAACCAAGAAACTTGTTTTTTTCCTACATCTCAACTTCCTTCTATTGTGCCCTTAAGGATCAGTTGTTATATTTTATATCGACTTCCCCTTACTATATGTCCTAGAGAAGACATTTTTAGATGTTTAACAGTTTTTGGCAGTTCTCTATGTTTGTTGACGCTCCTTAGTACTTTTTCATTAGTTTTCCTTGCTGTCCAAGTTATATTCAGCATTCGTATATGAACCCACATTTCCAATGCTTCAATTTTGTTCATGATCGATACTTTTAGCGCCCACACTTCTGCACTATACAAAAGTGCGGACCAAACATAGCACTTTTCCATTCTTTCTCTTCCTTCTTACTGAGATGATAATTGCAAAGAAATGACTTCATTTTCATAAAAGTAGTTTTAATCATTGCTACTCTACGTTTTATTTCTATCTCTGGATCTTGTTGGTCCGTTATCACAGTTCTAAAATATGTCACTTTTCGAACTTTCTTAACTTGGACTTCGTTAAATTAAAGCTTTACATCGGGATGTGGGTCACGACTAAACTAAAAATCTGGTTTTGTTTCAGTTTATTTTAATTCACATTTCCTCTCCTACCTCGTAAATACGATCAAGCAGAATTTGAAGACCTTAAATATTATCTGATAGAATTAGTGTATCGTCTGCATATCTAATCACATGAAGTAGTTTTCTGTTAATTTTTTATTCCATATGGTTGTCTCTCAAGTGCCTTTTTAAATAACTGGCCCAAGTAAACATTGAACAATGTTGGCAACAAAATTGCAACCTTGTCTGACTCCTCGTTGTAGAGAGATTTCATCGGTATAGTTATTTATATATTGTGGTTATTATACTAACAAATAACATCAGAGCAATATTATAGAGGGCTTTTTAAAAAATAATGTTCACTACACATTTGTTTAATTCTATTAATTTCTCTGGATTTAACAGTGCTCCGAAATTAACCGGGTTCTTGAATACTCGCCATCTTGAAAGAAGGGATGCAAAAGATTTTCATCAGCACATCTCCTAAACTAGCAGCCCAGCAGAACATTTTATTTGAGGTGTATTAAATTAAATTGTCTACAACTTTATTTGTATTACTTATAAGTGTAAAATGAAAAATAAAAAAGTTATTGACCAAATAACTAAGTTTTTGAAAAAATTTTCTTTTGGATCTTGCAGCGCTTCGAAGTTGACCGGGTTCTTGATTATTTTTAAAAATACGATAAAAACGAACCATAAGACTTAGTTTTCTATTTTATATTTTTTTATTCATATCATTTTAAATTA
The DNA here is from genome assembly GCA_918026665.1 of Diabrotica balteata. Classification (NCBI taxonomy): domain Eukaryota; kingdom Metazoa; phylum Arthropoda; class Insecta; order Coleoptera; family Chrysomelidae; genus Diabrotica; species Diabrotica balteata. Next base: position 37,694,043 of record OU898278.1, read on the forward strand.
ATTTATCGTTTTCTTAGCATTATCCCTATTTTATTAAAAATTTATTATCAACCATTTCCGCCTCCACAGGGCTTATTATTATTAATTACCTTAAGATAAATTTCTTGGTAATAAAAAAAAAACAAAATAAATTTAATAGATCATTTTAAAACTATTCTTCAATTTAGGCACTTGTCAACTTACAAAATAAAAATTTTCATATGAGTTTTCCTGTCCCGCATTTTCCCGTCGAAGGTGCGTATTTTCATTTTTTTTTGAGATTTTAAATTTTTTATAACTTGAAAACTTTAACTTTGAGAAAAATGACAAAAGATTTTTTTGTTTAAAATGACTCAACAAATTTAACAAAGTGGTTCTCAGACAAAAAAACAGTTATTTTTGGAATTTGTTTAAAAACTTTGTTTAAAAAATTTCTGTCCAATAACTTTGTCCGGCACCCTTCTGATTTGTTTAAAGGGGGCATTTTCGAATAGGAATCTGTAAAAAAGCCGAATCAGAAACATTTTTCTTATGGGAGCGGCCTCACAACGTATATAATAAATTTAAACCATTTAAAACTATTTTTTTGTACTGTATCAATGACGTACAGAAATTTTTTATTGTAATGTCCCGCTTGTCACAGGAAAATTTATTTTCATTTTATTAGTACATGCAGCGTTTAAAATGTACAGAATATTCAAAAATGTTATTATTTTATGTAACTAAACTTAAATAAGTAAGTTTTATATTGGCTCAAATTACCTCATTTGTACTACATAAAAATAAAGGGGTGCACTTTAGATTTCTCACCCCTGTACCAGCCGATATGTACAGCACTGCAAAAAAACTAATCTAAATTGTGTTGCAAATTCCTCGGTAGAATGTAGTAGGATCTGGTTACCAATATTGAAAGAAGAAGTTATTAATAAGAAAATACCAGTATTAGTAAGTCAGTAACATATAGAGGATACCTCATTTATGTTTTTTAAATAACGAAACATATAAAATCAGAATTTTGGTGTTTATTGAAGGTAAACTAAATGCACGAACAAATACTTACCATGTCGAAATAGTATTATGAGGTTTTTTCCTGGTTTTTCCCTCATAATTTACTATGGAATCACTAACAGGAGAATTTTACTGTCATCATGTCATGTGTTTGTCTTTTTAAAGACCAATTACATGCTATGATTTTTTTCTGACGGATATTCTCAAGTTGAAGTTGATTTTATGTAATCGAATGAACTATCTTATAAGTAAAGTCGTCCCAGGAGCGCAACTCAACAATATTGGCAATATCATTTTAAAGTCGTCTACTTTAAAATGCATAATGTATGTCTGAATTGTCAATATAAATAAGTCAGATAAAATTAAATTATTAGCAGAATTTTTCACTATGTAACAAAAAACAAAATTTGTTTAATTTACTGTTTGCATTTTGAGAACGATTTCTGAAGTGGAAATTGAAACGTCAATAAACGTATTTTTATCTTTAATTGTGGATTATTCCCAGTTAAATAGTAATTAATTTAAAATGCCACAAGAAAATAGCTTCAGAACAATAACAAGAATAGGAAGTAATTACAAACATATGTAGCCTGAAATTGTCATACAAGACGGTTTTATACCATATTATATCGCCAGTTCATAAGTGTTATAAACAGATTGAAATGTAATTACGCTCTTACCCCCCTTTCATATCTACAGTTTGGGACTCACGGAGTCACCTAACTGTAAGTGTAGAAAAGAAGAGAACCTACTACATATTCTCAATATATATTAAAAATTCTACTTCCCATCCACCTGAACAATTTGATTTTTTCTGGAGATGTTAATATATTAAAAACAATTTACAAACATTTTAAATTAATTACTATTTAACTGGGAATAAGCCACAATTAAAGATAAAAATACGTTTATTAACGTTTCAATTTCCACTTCTGAAATCGTTCTCAAAATACAAACAGTAAATTAAACAAATTTTGTTTTTTGTTACATAGTGAAAAATTCTTCTAATAATTTAATTTTATCTGACTCATTTATATTGACAATTCAGACATACATTATGCATTTTAAAGTAGACGACTTTAAAATGATATTGCCAATATTGTTGAGTTGCGCTCCTGGGACGACTTTACTTATAAGATAGCTCATTCGATTACATGAAATCAACTTTAACTTGAGAATATCCATCAGAAAAAAAAAATCTTTAAAAAGACAAACACTTGACATAATGACAGTAAAATTCTCCTGTTAGTGATTCCATAGTAAATTATGAGGGAAAAACCAGGAAAAAACCTCATAATACTATCCCGACATGGTAATTATTTGTTCGTGCATTTAGTTTACCTTCAATAAACACCAAAATTATGATTTTATATGTTTCGTTATTTAAAAAAACATAAATGATGTATCCTCTATATGCTACTGACTTACTAATACTGGTATTTTCTTATTAATAACTTTCTCTTTTAATATTGGTAACCCGATCCTACTACATTCTGCTGAGGAATTTGCGACACAATTGGCCTCATTTAGCATAATTAAAGCCGCTTCTTTGATTTTTCTTTTTTTACCATCCGTCTCTTTTAGGACTACATTTGAATTATTCCATTGAACCATCAATCAATCAAATAGAGAATTTGATAGATCTCAAATATGTAAACACGCATGGGATAATGAACATAGGGTTCAATGAAATAATAATTCAAATGTAGTCCTAAAAGAGACGGATGGTAAAAAAAGAAAAATCAAAGAAGCGGTTTTAATTATGCTAAATGAGGCCAATTGTGTTGCAAACTCCTCAGCAGAATGTAGTAGGATCTGGTTACCAATATTGAAAGAGGAAGTAATTAATAAGAAAATACCAGTATTAGTAAGTCAGTAACATATAGAGGATACATCATTTATGTTTTTTAAATAACGAAACATATAAAATCAGAATTTTGGTGTTTATTGAAGGTAAACTAAATGCACGAACAAATACTTACCATGTCGGGATAGTATTATGAGGTTTTTTTTCCTGGTTATTCCCTCATAATTTAGTATGGAATCACTAACAGGAGAATTTTACTGTCATCATGTCATGTGTTTGTCTTTTTAAAGACGAATTACATGCTATGATTTTTTTTCTGACGGATATTCTCAAGTTAAAGTTGATTTCATGTAATCGAATGAACTATCTTATAAGTAAAGTCGTCCCAGGAGCGCAACTCAACAATATTGGCAATATCATTTTAAAGTCGTCTACTTTAAAATGCATAATGCATGTCTGAATTGTCAATATAAATAAGTCAGATAAAATTAAATTATTAGAAGAATTTTTCACTATGTAACAAAAAACAAAATTTGTTTAATTTACTGTTTGTATTTTGAGAACGATTTCTGAAGTGGAAATTAAAACGTCAATAAACGTATTTTTATCTTTAATTGTGGCTTATTCCCAGTTAAATAGTAATTAATTTAAAATGCCACAAGAAAATAGCTTCAGAACAATAAAAAGAATAGGAAGTAATTACAAACAAATGTAGCCTGAAATTCTCATACAAGACGGTTTTATACCATATTATATCGCCAGTTCATAAGTGTTATAAACAGATTGAAATGTAATTACGCTCTTACCCCCCTTTCATATCTACAGTTTGGGACTCACGGAGTCACCTAACTGTAAGTGTAGAAAAGAAGAGAACCTACTACATATTCTCAATATATATTAAAAATTCTACTTCACATCTACCTGAACAATTTGATTTTCTCTGGAGATATTAATACATTAAAAACAATTTACAAACATATCAAAAACTGTAATTATAAATTTTAGCAATAAAACCAACCGCTTTAAGTAATTACTTTATACTACAGAAAAAAAACTAATTTCTATATAAGAAGGAAAAAAACTAAGATGTAAGAGTTTATATCTTAGCGTAGTATAAAAATAAGAATCATGGTGAAAACAAAAAAAAAATAAATATACAAATAAAATTAACCAAAACAGAGAATAATTTAAATAATTGCAGTATGTTTGTACGTATAATTTATACAAAAAAATTAAATTAATTACTATTTAACTGGGAATAAGCCACAATTAAAGATAAAAATACCTTTATTGACGTTTCAATTTCCACTTCAGAAATCGTTCTCAAAATACAAACAGTAAATTAAACAAATTTTGTTTTTTGTTACATAGTGAAAAATTCTTCTAATAATTTAATTTTATCTGACTCATTTATATTGACAATTCAGACATACATGATGAAGTAGACGACTTTAAAATGATATTGCCAATATTGTTGAGATAAAAAAATAAATAGACTAAACAGATTGGCTACAATGGAGTTATTAACATTATGTACTGATAATACATATTACTAAATAATGAATTCTATAAACAAACTTTGGTCTAGCAATGGGCTCTAGTTTATCTCCATTCTTAGCCGATATATTTATGGAAGATTTTGAAACAAATATTACATCTAAACAAAATTTCAAACCCACAGTATGGTGGAGGTATGTAGATGATGTATTCTCAATATGGTCTCATAGATCAGAGTTGTTGGACAGATTCCTAAATGATATAAACGATAAAGAAGAGACACTAACATTTACCATGGAAAAGGAATATAATAACACGCTACCTTTCCTGGATGTTTTAATCTCTAAGAACGATACTGGATATGACACTCAGGTGTATAGAAAACCAACACACACCAATAGATATTTAAATTTCAAATCAAATCACAATATTAATGTAAAAAAGGGAATAATTAAATCCTTATACGATAGAGCCAAAATGACTTGTTCTAACGAAAATTCGTTCTTGGAGGAGAAACATTTGTTAACATCTGTTTTATTAAAAAATAATTATCCTTTATCGTTTATAAATAAGGAATTTTCAGCATACACAAGGAATAATATGAGGAAACTAACAATACTGTACATAAAAGGATTATCAGAAAAACTTAAAAGGATAGGAAATAAATTCAACATTTCAATAACATTCAAAACAACAAACACGTTGAGATCTAATTTGTCCAAAACCAAACCTAACAATGAACAAGAAAGGACAAAGAATTGCATTTATAAAATACCTTGTGAATGCGATCAGTTTTATTTAGGTGAATCATCAAGGCCATTAAATGTTAGAATAAGTGAACATCAATCTTATATTAAAAATAGAGAATTTGATAGATCTCAAATATGTAAACACGCATGGGATAATGAACATAGGATTCAATGAAATAATTCAAATGTAGTCCTAAAAGAAACGGATGGTAAAAAAATAAAAATCAAAGAAGCGGCTCTAATTATGCTAAATGAGGCCAATTGTGTCGAAAATTCCTCGGCAGGATGTAGTAGGATCTGATTACCAATATTGAAAGAGGAAGTTATTAATAAGAAAATACCAGTATTAGTAATTCAGTAACATATAGAGGATACATCATTTATGTTTTTTAAATAACGTAACATATAAAATCAGAATTTTGATGTTTGTTGAAGGTAAACTAAATTCACGAACAAATACTTACAATGTCGGGATAGTATTATAAGGTTTTTTTCCTGGTTTTTCACTCATAATTTACAATGGAATCACTAACAGGAGAATTTTACTGTCATCATGTCATGTGTTTGTCTTTTTAAAGACGAATTACATGCTATGATTTTTTTTTCTGACGGATATTCTCAAGTTAAAGTTGATTTCATGTAATCGAATGAACTATCTCATAAGTAAAGTCGTCCCAGAAGCGCAACTCAACAATATTGGCAATATCATTTTAAAGTCGTCTACTTTAAAATGCATAATGTATGTCTGAATTGTCAATATAAATGAGTCAGATAAAATTAAATTATTAGAAGAATTTTTCACTATGTAACAAAAAACAAAATTTGTTTAATTTACTGTTTGTATTTTGAGAACGATTTCCGAAGTCGAAATTGAAACGTCAATAAACGTATTTTTATCTTTAATTGTGGCTTATTCCCAGTTAAATAGTAATTAATTTACAATGCCACAAGAAAATAGGTTCAGAACAATAATAAAAAAAATTAAAGTTAGAAATACAGAAAGTTTGTTTTAAAATATCAAAATGTCTGGCTAATTGGCTCGGCCAAGGCCATCAAACTCACAAAAAAATGTAATATATATAGGATAACTAACTACTTTCACAAAAATAAGGACTTCACCAAAGAATCAATATAGGAAAAGTTGAAATCACATCAAACTCACAAAAAAATATAATAAAGGATAACTAACTACTTTCACAAAAATAAGTGCTTCAACAAAGAATCAATGTAAGAAAAGTTGAATTCCAGAAAAAATCAAGACAAATTTCTCATGACACATCGACCAGCTCATTGTGACTACCAGTATTTTCTTAAAGAAAAACGAAAAGTTTAATTTATCAAATCACAATTCCTCTATAGGGTTAATGACCAGAAAACACAAAATGTAGAAATATGGAACTTGAAACGTTTCAATTTGTACCAAAGACGAGACTCCCGAAGGGTGATGCAAAAAACAATTTTTTTTCATTTTGATGTCCCGAGTTACTTTTGTAACCGAATCAGTAATTTCATAAGCCCGTCCCACAATCGCTTTTCAAGCAATCTCCTAATCCACCGCACTACATCCAACCAGCCTACCGCTCCGAACTCAGAGTGTGCGCTGCCCCATATCTCCGCTTATATAAAATAAGAAAGCGCGGGCCAGTTTCATCATTCAAAAAAGCTGCCAGTGAGAAAGTGTTAATCTGTATCAAAAGTTATCAGTGACAACGAGCGAGTTTTGTCTTTGTTTTTGAGAGTGGTGTTGCTTGTCAATACAGAATTTATTTTTTGCGCCTATATTATTTTTTAATTACAATATTTTGATTTTTTTATTCACGATATGAAGTCAGTGGTAGCAGTTTTTGCCGTGCTGGTCATGGTTTTTGGTTTTAACCACGTGGTGGCTAGACCTAACAACAGGTAAGTCTATTTATTTGATTGCATTTATAATTTAACAATTTTTGCAAGGCACCATACTTTAAAATTTACAAAATATTTTATGAAATAAATAAATATATATTTTTCTAGTGGATATAGTAGAGCCTCTCTGTTTTTATGTATTTTATGAAAAAATTGTTTTTAAACTCTACTATGCATTTTTCTAAACTTTTCCAGCTTAAAGGGTATAACAATTTTGGACAATATCCAGCATTTAAGTTGTAAATTGTGCTTTGTAAATATTTCGTTGATTAAAAAAGGGAATCTATATCTTAACAGTTAATTTCAATATAATACGCACTATTTTAGAGACCAATCATTCAGTTAATGATAATTTTAGATAAAAATCATTGTGAAATTTATATATATATATATATATATATATATATATATATATATATATATACATATATACACGTTTAATAAGTTTAAATGCATAAGTACATTTCCATAATTTGATGTTATATAAACATGCAGTTGCTTCCGTAATTAATCGTTAAGTTCCTTTGATTCTATATTACTAGTTACGTATATATATATATATATATATATATATATATATATATATATATATATATATATATATATTAAATTTACCAGATTAGCTGTGGTTTGGTTATTATACGATTAATATGATGTTCACACACAGTTAAGTAAATATCATGAAATCCATGCATAATAATCCAGGAAATAAGTAAAGTTTACCCGTGTTCACGTAAAAAAGTTAAAAAAAATTATATTAAAATATCGTTGTGTAAAGTCATTATATTAGTATTAGTTCTGTGGTCTTCTACTCTGACTTCTCCTAGAATCCTTTTTAAAATTATTCTTTCCTTTCTCCATATCTTTCGTTTTTAAATTTTATAATTTCTGTTCTTTTTCCTTCTGGTGATGAATAAAATAAAGCCTAATATCAGTTTTTATTTATCTGCTGTTATTTCCATGAAATGTTCTTTTCATCTGGCAAGTTTCTCGACTGCATCAGAAGTCAGATCACCTTTTTTGTCTTATAAGAAAAATGTTTAATTATGTATGTTCTTGCCATTACCTCTTATTTCTTGAATAGAATTTCACTATTCTTTTTCTTTTAAGTTGGTATATATAATCATTTTTTTTACTCTGCGGACTTACTAGTTTTTGCTCCAAATATTTATGTTACTCTCCGTCTTTCTATTTCGTATTTTATTTTGTCTTCTTCCTCTTCTGTTTGTAACATCTTCTGTTTTATTTTTATCTTTATTTCTTCTTGATAGTGCATTACTAAATATCGTTTTTAATATCTCCTTCATTCCTTACCATGGTAGAGATTTCCTTCATTTATTAAGAAAATTAGTTTTTTTTTAATTCTTCTACAAATATTTTTTTTTCTATTTTTTTCAGCTCCTGTATGTTTAAACTTTCTGTCCTTTGTGCCTTGTTTTGCCCCTTTTTGGCACAGGCTATAAAAAAGTCACCAAGTACGTCCTTTACTCTATAGCTTCGACAACTTGATATCATTTTTGTATGCTCCTTTTGTATTAGTACATGGTCTTATTGGTTTCAATTCTCTTTATTTTTTATAACCGAGGCACATTTCTTTACATATTTATGTAAATAAATTTTATTAAAATCTTCTCTTATTCTATCTTTTATATTAACTAGCGTTGTTGGAGGCTTCTGGTATATACGGTCTTTTATACAGCTCCACATAAAAAAATCTATTTTGGAGAATTACGGTGATCACGGTGGCCAAACAGTTGTTCCTTCTCTGCCTATTCACCTCTCAGGAAAGTTATTATTTAGAAGATTGTGAATAGGAGCAGTGTGGTGAACTATAGCACCGTCGTGTAAAAACCACGTTCGTTGCCGTGCAGTACATTTTGCAGTAGTATTGGCAAATTATTGATGCAAAAATGTGGGCCAATCGCATAATCACCAACAATACTACCCCAAATATTCATAGACCACATTCATACAGCGTTGTGATTTAATATCCAGCCAATACTTTCCAGTCATGGAAAGTATTACCAACAATATTCCTTATTGCAGTAATTAGTTAATTTCACTACTAATATAAGATATGTTTATAAAACAAGGACCTGTAATAGTAGTACTAATAATACCTGTACAAATAAATCGGCTTCATATTTGAGACAACATAAATTCGCTTGAAATAAAATTTTAACTAAGGGCAAAAATTAGAAGTAAAAATATTTGGAATTAGTAAAAGTATCTTAAATAAAAAGTGATGACAATTAGTTTTATTAAAGGTCTTTTATGATAAATGTATATTTTAAAGATACTTACCTTCGAAATTATTAGAAAAAAGTTTTTCCGCTTTTAACGATTATATTTTTAATTTAATAGAAAATGGAATAACAAAACAAAATTTAAAATTTAAAATAATGTATCGTTTATTTATTTTGTAACCGGCTAAGTGGTTACCGGCTAAACAACATCAGATACGGAGATGACACCATAGTATTTGCTTACCACTTAGAAGATCTACAAATTCCTATGAACGAAATCACGAATTATAGTCAACAATATGGACTCAATACAAACGTTAAGAAGACAAAGCTTATGATAATTAGCAAGAAAAGGATAACAGAAGGTCAACTCTACATCAACCAATCCCCTGTAGAAAGAGTGACGCACTGCAACTATCTGGGCACCATTATAAATGAAGACTAATAAATGGACCAACAACCAGGAGATTAGAGCACGCCTCGGAAAATCTAGATCCACCTTCAATCGGATGGGGGCCTTCTTCAAGAGTCATAACCTCTCTCTTGATAGAAAAGTAAAAATGCTGTGATGCTACGTCTTCTCTGTTCTTGTTTATGGTGTTAAATCGTGGAGTTTTAACGAAGATATGTGCAGAAAACTAGAAGCATTGAGATGTGGCTATATCGGAGAATGCTTAAGGTCCCGTGGACTGAGCGAGTCACAAATGAGGAGGTCCTCAGAAGAATAAATAAGAGCCGAAAGGTACTGACCACTATCAAATCTCGAAAGTTACAGTTCTTCGGACATATCATGCGAAATTAATACATATATGCTCTCTTTTAAGCCATCTTGCAAGGAAAAATATTGGGAGAACGAGGTCCAGGAAGAAGAATAACATCTTGGTTAAAGAACCTCAGAATTTGGTTTTATACAACTTCTGTGCAGCTTTTCCGCGCTGCTGGAGATAAGATAAAGATTGCTATGATGACCGCCAACATTCGTAACGGATAGGCACATCAAGACGAAGAATTTATTTTGAGTAATGGTTTAACCAGTACAATTTTGATTTACTTCTGCAGATAACTTGATTTATTTACCAAAAACTTTTACTGAAAACTATTTGTTATAACCCATCAAGAATTAACGTGTCACCAAGTTAGGATAATTTTTGTACACATTGTATATTCACAATGTAAAAGTTAGACGTTTTTCTTCTTCCTCTTTCCCTATTCTTAGGTAGGTGGTACATTACTACCTTGTTTGCATCACATCTACGGTCGAGGGCGTAAGATTTATTATTTTAAGTTTAAAATATATTTTTTATGAGTCGTGTTGCTTTTCATTTTAAATGCATATTTTTTAAAGAAACCTTAAAATGTTCTTTCTTGAGTGATTGCTTTCTCTTCAAAACTGACACCATATTAATCACAACTCTAAAACTTCCCCTAGACCGGTTTCTTCCTAATCAAAAATTGGCAAGATTATATTTGTTATGCTTTAAATATTAAAACACAACACTATTATATTATTTATGTGTAACTCCAATAAAAAATAAATTATATTACGTTTGGCGGTGATTTTTTTTTCTATCTATTTTATTAACTATTCGGGTCACATCGCCTCTATTTCTTTTCAGTTTGAGTTTCTCACGACTTCTTTGTATATATATATATATTATATATATATATATATATATATATATATATATATATATATATATATATATATTCGAAAGTGTTCAATTTTTTCTTGCGTCTGGTAGCATATTTCAATCCTCTTTAGTTCATCTATTGATTGATGTCCTTAAAGTATTCACTTAGCTTCTTAATATCAAGAGGTGGCCAATCTTCTCTTACCGCTCTTCGTGTTCTTACCCCACCTATACCACTGTAGAATGTAGATGTCATGGTGTTCCTGTTACATTAAAATTATGGGTTTTTTTTCGCAACTGCTTTTTTGCTCTTCCACATTGGGTGAATTAAACATTCTAATTCCTAATTGGCATTGCTTTTCTTAGCTCTAGCTTTCTTCGCGGATGTGTTGGTTGTTGTATCGGTCACAGTTATCCTATAGTGTGTATATCCTTTCCCAAGTTAATGTTCTCCTATTCTAACTGAGTCGCACCGTACTAATGACGATTAAATAGTCTGAAATAAGTATTTAAGGTTCCCTTTTACCTTACACTGCTAGATATAGGTCTCACTCAGCTTTTTTCATCTGTCTTTGTCTTGTGCTGCTTGCATCCAGTTATTTCTAACACGCTTCAAGTCGTCAGTTTATCTAGTTGGTGGGGATCCTCTGCTCCGTATTGTTATTGCTTCTTGCCTTGGTCTCCACTCTAAAATACTTTTTGTGTTATATAACATATTATATTTTGAGGTAAAAATTCGATCGATTTTTCTAAAACCTAAATTACACAAAGTTACAGTTGAATTTACAAATTTAAAATCGCATATAACAACAATTGTATATCAGTTCGGATCCTGAAAGCTTCCTTAAATTTTGGTGTACGTTACAATTAAATTATGATTGTGGCACCATTAGTTTTTTGATTCTGAAGTTTATGAGTAATCAAAATTAAAATTCCACGAGGAAACTAAGTTCCTGTAGCTGGCTGTATAACATATATCACAAAAAAATTTTGTTTAAAATCCTTTATAAAAGGTATATAAAAATGCCTCAAACGGACTATCACAAACACATTGCAAAACGTTTTCGGATTAAACAATCCATCATCAGTGCAAACGGTTGTACATGCTAGTAGCCACCAAAATATATGGGTAAAAATACTTTAAATGTTTTAAATTTGAAGTTGTTTTACATTATTAGTATTTATAATTTGTGATGGTTAAGTTACCGTTGGATAGGTAACATGGCGGCGTATGACTCTACATGAGTAAAATGACTCTACATGATGTTATCAACAGGTCCTCGTAGACACTTCGTCTCAGGACCACTTTACTCATGTAGAGTCATACGCCGCCATGTTACCTATCCAACGGTGACTTAACCATCATAAATTATAAATACTAATAATGTAAAACAACTTCAAATTTAAAACATTTAAAGGGTTTTTACCCATATATTTTGGTGGCTACTAGCATGTACAACCGTTTGCACTGATGATGGATTGTTTAATCCGAAAACGTTTTGCAATGTGTTTGTGATAGCCGTTTGAGGCATTTTTATATACCTTTTATAAAGGATTTTAAACAAATTTTTTTTTAATCAAAATTAGGTTAAAAATAATTTTCATGTTCGCATAAAATCGCAAAAAATTCGCATCTGTTGAATCTTATCTATTTACAAATGTGTAGTTTACATTGTTCAATTGTTTTGAAAAATCAAATATTTTGGAATTTCGATGGTTTCTGACGAAATCAAGTTGCATATTTATTGATTACATTTCTCAATTGTTATTCGTTAATAATTTGACTTAATTCGTGTGCTGTTTTTAATAAAACATCAGATACAAAATCAACAGAGTTAAGATTAAGGTACTGCACTAAAGATATTTCATAACTTCGTTATGGTATTGCATTGGAGCGGTGCGTAAAAAATTTACATAATTTGCACAAATGTATTATTTATCTTTTACTCGTAATCTGGTCGTACGTTTGGTTAAAACTAAAAATAATTGTTACAATTGAACATTGAATCATTTTTTTATTGATCAAATCAAGTTTACGTTTTGGCTCTTTTCCGTGAAAAACCAACATCAAAATCCCATTATTGTCGAATATGTTCATTTAGTAGCTCTAAACGGTTGTTTTTCTTCTTCTTTTTTGTATATAGACATGACTCTGTCTGTTTTTCAATTGCCTCCAGTAAGTTGTCGTTCCATCGTTTTCGAGTTCTTTCTACTGATCGTCTTTCTATTAGGGAACCATCTCTTGCTGTCTTTACTACTCTATTTGTTATCATTTGGCTTATACTATCGCTCCATTCTAGTCTTCTATTTCTTAGCCAGTTTCTGATGTTCTCCACCTTGCATTTACGTCGTATATCTGTACTTCTAGCTTTGTCCCATAGTGTCTTATCATCAATTTTTCGTCTCTGCTGTTTCTAACATCCTTTTTGTCCTCTCTGTATCAGGTCTTGTTTCCGCTGCGTATGTCATTATTGGTCTAATGACTGTTTTTTAAACTCTAATAATAAAAGCTGACCTTTGGAAATGTACTAGAAAGCAAAAAATTATCAACAATACGTACAAAAAAAATGGGTAAAAGGTTTAGAAGTAGGGATGGGAAAAATCTGCCGATTTTAACCGAAAACCGGTTTTTTTACTTCGCAATAATCGGTTTTATCGTTTGTTTTTTGTCCCGGTTATAACCGGTTTTTTATTTTCAAAGTAAAAACCAGTTATTAGGTTTTTACGGTGATTAGGATTAGGTTAGGTATTATTTTGGATCCCAATCATAATGATTGTTCTCAAGTAATTATTCCAAACAAAAAAATTATAATTCAAATTTTATTTTATTTTATAAATACAGAAGCAAACAGAAAGTGGAAACGCACATCAGCCAGAAACAATTAAGTTTTATTATAATATTTCGTTGAAAAGGTATTTATAATCGAAAAATTTACGAGTATAATCAAGTCGAATGAAGTATCGCAAACTAAAGTGCACTGTAAATGTAACTTTGTAACCGATTGGATTAAAAAAAACCAAAAACCGGTTTTTGGAAAAACCGGTTTTTTTTTGGCCGGTTATAACCGCTAGGTTAAACTGTAAGCAAAAAAACTGGTATAACCGAAAACCGTTTTTTTGACAAAAATCGCCATCCCTATTTAGAAGATTACAGAAAATCCATCAAATAAAATATTTTAGATTAATTAAATTTTAATGGTATGCACAGGTTTAGTTACTGATTTTAAAAGATAGCGTAAGCAAAAAGCGTATCTATTTTAATTACAAAAGTCAAGTGGAAGAGATATTGAGGAAAATTGATTTTTCTTTATTAGCTTCAAGTGGTTGTCTCTTGTTTTGAGCAAATTTGTTTAATTCACTCTTATTTATTTACTTTCTCTATACACCTCGATTAAATTCAAAATTAATAAAAAGAAACTGGTGAATTATATCTAAAACCAATAATTTTCCGAGTCTTGCGACGACCGTCATTTCAGATTTAAATATGAATGCCCATCCCATTGCTCAGATATTTCCGTTCAAAAAGTTTGTGGTTAATCACAGCCTTCTGTCAAACTTATAAATTAAAAAATTAATGGATATTTTTGGAACTGATCGTTAACAAGAAATACGTCTATATTTTTTGAAAATTAATACGAGTATGGATAATAGACAGGATTTGAAGAGATGATTGGTTTGTGTGTTTTTTTGCTTTAAAAATAACCTTAATGTACGTAAAACGTATTTGCTTTTTAATTTATATTGTATTTATTTTAACTTGTAAATATTATGTTTGGTTAAAAAAGATTCTTGAAAATTCTCTAAACTTGACACATTAATGATAAAGCTAACGAAACATATTTTTTAGAATATGTAAAAATTAAATATGTAAGTGTCTAATAGGTACTATACGAAAAGTTTGGATAATTTAATAAATAAATGTTTGACAATTGAATGGTAGGACTTTCACACTATTACTGAAGGGAAAGTTCTTGAAGTATTAAAAAATAAAGAAAGGTGTATGTGTTACTGTTAACGTCTGAAATTAGGTTAGTCTAATTAAAGATGTTTAGTTCAATATTACGTCCTTATGAAAATCACCAAAAATGATTCATCGGTGAGTTTCACGTATGTGAAAGAAGAAGGTGAATAAGGTCAAACAGGATATGGGAACCGGCAGTTAAATATTATATACCTCTGATGAAGAATAAAATTATAACTACGAATGCATCTTCGTAATAAATTTCATCAAAAGAGATTTCTGATAATCTTCTTCTTACGGTGCCTTATCCTTAAGGACGTTGGCCATTACATTTTCCCATTTAATCTTATTTGTAGCAGTCCTGAATCGTTCTATGGAGGTCGTGTTCGTCCATTGCCGTAGGTTTTTAAGCCAAAAGTTGCGTCTTCTTCCTGGTCCTCTTTTGCTATTGACTTTGCCTTTGATTATAAGTTGATTTGATTTCTTATGATGTGACCAAAATATTGTGTTTTCCGTTCTTTTATTATAAGCATAAGCTCTCTGTCCTTATTCATCCTCCGCAAGACTTCCGCATTTGTCGTATGGCTCATGTAGGATATTCTGAGCATTTTACGGTAACACCAGAGTTCGAATGCTTGGATTCTTTTTTGTGTTGCTTCTGTCATTGTCCAGGCTTCAACACTATAAAGCAAGATGGAGAAAACGTAGCACTTAAGTATTCTAGTTCTCAATGAGAAGCCCAGCTGGCGGTTGCATAGAACTTTTTGCATTTTGTAAAACATTGTACGTGCCTTTTCCAGGCGTATTCTTATCTCTAGTGAGTGGTCCCAAGTTTCATCAAGATTACTTCCAAGGTACGTTGTTCTTGTTACTCTTTCCAGATCTGTTCCGTCGACATTGACCTTCAACCTTCTGTTTTGGTGCTTGCTGATGACCATCGTTTTTGTCTTCTTTGTATTCAATTTCATTCCAAATTCTCTAGCAGGGCTTCAGCATTATCTGCCAGTATGACAGTGTCATCATCATATCGCAGGTTATTTATAAATTGCTTGTTTATAATTATACCATCTGAGGTGCCTTCCTAAGCTTTCTGAAATATCTTCTCAGAGTAAACATTGAACAGCAAAGGTGATAGGACACATCCCTGTCTTACTCCCTTCTCGATATTAATTTTTCCAGATGTTTTGCTTTTTATTCTGATTTCAGCCTTTTGTTCTTGGTAGAGGTTTGACATGATCCTTAAGTCTTTATCGTCGATATTACATGACCTTAAAATATCTATTAGTTTATCATGTTTCACCAGGTCAAACGCCTTCTGAAAGTCTATAAAACACAAGTATACATTAGAATCGACATCTCTACATCTTTCAACTAGCACACGTATTGAAAAAAGTGCTTCTCTTGTTCCGAACCCATTCTTAAAACCAAACTGAGTTTGACCAATGTGTTCGTCTAGTTTATTGTATACTCTATTGTGTATTACTCGTAGAAAAGCTTCAACATATGATTCATCAGGCTAATAATCATATGGTCTTCACATTTCTTGGAGTTTCTCTTCTTTGGTAGTGGTATAAACACCGATGTCATCCAATCATTTGGTATTATGCCTGTTTCGTATATTTTTGTTAAATATATCTTCCATTACTTTGATGTGTTCGTCTAGGAATATCTTTATTATTTTAATTGAGATATTATCTTCCCCAACAGCTTTTCCGTTCTTTATCTGATTTGCCGCTTTAATAATTTCTTGCTTTGTGATATAAGGTGCAGTCGATGCCTCCTGCATGTAAATGCTCGTCCTCTCTCGGTCTTCAAGCATTTCTTCCACGTATTCTCTCCATCTACCTATTTGATCTTCTATGTTCAGTAGCGGGTTCCCATGTTTATCTTCGATGAAAGATGTAGGAGTTTGTTTAAATATTCCAGCGACTTCTTTTACTTTTTTATGTAGATTGAAACTATTATGTCTTTATTCCAACTCTTCAATTTCTTGGCATCTTTCACTTCTGATAATAGAAGACTTTAACATATGTGTATCTGGACATCTGGACGTGTGCATGTATTACCAATTTGAATAAAAAAACTTAAAGAACTGTAGAAAGACAAAATGATGGAGATATAAGTACGAGATAAAGAAAAAAATAGGTAATGAAAATAAAAACCAAAACAACAGCCGTCAAGACACGTTTCTAAACTAAAATGAAGATGTGCTAAATACAAAAAGATTGAAAATGAAAAAAGACGCAAGTACAAAGTGAAAAAAAATATACAGTAGAGAGATAAATAAATGACTGCAGTATTCGAGGGACTTTTCTTTATTAATCATAAGGAGAAAGAAACCACATTAATTAAGAAATTACAAAAGAATTCCACGCATTTTCTCGACTACGATATTTTCTGAATTCTCTGTTATTTGTACGAACTTAATTGATTATGCAATTACATTAGAACGGTATTATACTCTTTTAAACTTATTTATTAAATAAAACTTTAAATGAATGAAAATAAAGCACCATTATGTTAACAGTTTTTTCAAAATTGCATTTGCTATAACACAATTACAGAGCAACTGAGTGTTTCTTACACCCTATGGATTATACGGAAACGAAGCGCTTCTTTATATCAACTTAAGATTAAAAGCTTTATTGTTATCGATCCTATTAAGTGCATAAAAATAAAAAAGTGCAATGTGAAATAAGTTCTTTGTTTAATTTTGAATTAAGTAACTCATTATATAAGGTGTAATATTTAATATTTATTATTTAAAAATAATTTAATTGATTATTGTTGCTCTACTTTTCTGTATTATTTTTTCTTTTATGGCTAACTCACCCCAAATGAGTTTTAAAACAAGAGGATTTGGTCCCCAGGTGGGTGCTCAATCCCACACCTCTAAGGAGGTCAGCCTCATGGAATCTGGGGGAGGCAAAAACTCATTAAAACACCGAAAGCAACATATCTATATTGCTAGTTTCAATGCCAGAACCCTCAAATCACCCGAACGAATGGAAGAACTGGAAGAAGAACTAACTAAGATCAAGTGGGATGTCCTTGGTCTAAGCGAAACGAGACTGCCAGGAGAACAATGTACAATACTCCATTCTGGACACATGTTCTACCAATTCCATAATGAGTACAATACACATGTCGGCGGTGTAGCACTATTGATCCACAAAAGACTCAAACATCTGGTCACAAAATCTGCTGCAATCTCGGAGAGGGTCATTTACATCGTTCTTAAACTATCAGAAAGGTACAGCATCCAAATAATTCAAGTATACGCTCCCACTAGTCAATCCACAGATGAAGAAATAGAGAAATTCTATGAAGATATTTCTAAAGCAATGACAGAAAGAGCTCATTTTAAAATAATCATGGGAGACTTTAACGCCAAAGTAGGGAAGCACAACACCGGCAACATACCAAATAGAGGAATATATGGGCTAGGAACTACAAATGAAAGAGGAGAACGGTTACTAACATACACACAGGAACAAAATCTATTTTGTATGAATACATTTTTTAGTAAACCAGATAATAGACGGTGGACCTGGATAAGCCCAGACGGGAAAACCAAAAATGAAATCGATTACATATTAGTCAACCAGAAACAGATAATAAAAGATGTAGCGGTGCTCAACAGATTCAGTCTGGGAAGTGATCATAGATTAGTAAGAGCAAAAATAATAATCGATAACAAATTAGAAAGAAACAAACTAATCTTGCAAAAACGAACCCTAACTACTAAAGAGCTTGGGCAAAACAGTACCAACTACCAGAAATATCTTGAGTCTAGTCTAGAGCCAATGGAACAGCTAAAAGAAAAAGACATAAATAATTTGGAAGAAACGATAAGAACGAGTATAATCTCTGCGATCAAAAAAACCCATACGATGCCGAAACCGAAAGATAATAAATTGAAGACAGAAACACAACAGATGATTAGGGACAGAAGCCGCATGGATCGAAATTCACCAGAATATAAGGAACTTAATAAGGCAATAAGAACAAGAATTAGACAAGACATCAGGGACAACAACACCGAAAAAATCGAAAACATTATAGAGAAAAACAAGAATATGAAAGTGTTAAAAACGCTAAATAGCAAAGGCCGACAACAAATACACCAAATAAAGGATAAAAATGGAATCATTAGAAACGACAAAAATCAGATAATAAACATTGTCGAAGATTATTATACAGAATTATACTCGTCCAGCGTAGCAAAACCTGAAACCCATGATACGGAACGAAGAATACTAAATGTAGGATCTGAAACACTACCAGAAATTACTACCGAGGAAGTTGTAAATGCCTTAAAGCAAATGAAAAATGGAAAATCTCCTGGAGACGACGGAATAACAAAAGAGATGATTACAGCTGGAGGTCAAACTACTATGGAGGCAGTTAAAATCTTACTGAACAAGTGCCTATTCGGGGGTGCTATTCCAACCTCTTGGCAAAACGCGCAGGTACTTTTACTACACAAGAAAGGAGACAAACACAAACTCGAAAATTACAGACCAATAAGCCTGTTACCACATCCATACAAACTGCTTACCAAAATAATTACCAACAGACTATCAAACAAATTTGATAGTTACCAGCCTGTTGAACAAGCGGGTTTCCGCAAAGGTTATAGTACAATAGAACACCTACAGACAATAAGGACACTTATTGAAAAATGTAACGAATACAATGAACCTCTTCATTTGGCATTTGTGGATTACAATAAGGCATTCGATTCCATAGAATTCTGGGCGGTATTAGACGGAATGAACAACGCAAGGATAGATTCCAGATATAGAATGCTCCTAAAATACATATACGACAATGCAACTATGCAAATAAATGTAGCAGAAGGCCTAACAACAAACAAAATAAGATCAGAAAGAGGTGTTCGACAGGGAGACACCATATCTCCAAAATTATTTACTCTTGCATTAGAAGATGTGTTCAAGAAGTTAAATTGGGAACAACTCGGAATTAAAATTGATGGCAGGTTTTTAAGCCACCTAAGATTTGCCGATGACATAGTACTCATAAGCAACAATACAGAGGAACTAATCTACATGCTGAAGGAGCTTAAACAAGAATCTGAAAAAATCGGTTTAAAAATGAATTTAAATAAAACAAAAGTAATGACAAATCAAAATATCACAATCGACTTAGATGGAAGTGAGATCGAAAGTGTCGAAGAGTATATATACCTAGGTCACACCATCAAACTAGGCAAACAGAATCAAACAGCAGAGATAACTAGAAGAATCCGAATGACTTGGGCAGCAGTAGGCAGACTCAGTGATGTGTTGAAGAACAAAAAGATACCAATAAATCTAAAGAAAAGGGTATTCAACAGTTGTATTCTACCGGTTATGACTTATGGAATGGAGACCATGACACTTACAGAGTTGTCAGCCAACAGATTAAGAACAACACAGAGGGCCATCGAACGAGCTATGTTGGGAGTATCACTGAGAGAACATATACGAAACGAGGACATA
This sequence comes from Diabrotica balteata, assembly GCA_918026665.1. Classification (NCBI taxonomy): domain Eukaryota; kingdom Metazoa; phylum Arthropoda; class Insecta; order Coleoptera; family Chrysomelidae; genus Diabrotica; species Diabrotica balteata. The sequence continues at coordinate 37,714,327 of OU898278.1, forward strand.
CGAAGCAGGACGAAGGTGGAAGATGTAATTGGAAGAATTGCACAAATGAAATGGAACTGGGTAGGGCACGTGGCACGGCAAAACAACGACAGATGGACGAAAAACATTGTACATTGGAGACCACGCGAACACAGTCGGAGTAGAGGAAGACCACAAAAACGATGGCTAGACGACATCAAAGCAAAAATGGGGAGAAACTGGCACCAAATAGCACAAAACAGGGAAGAGTGGAGAACTCATGGGGAGGCCTTTGTCCAGGAGTGGATGCAAACAGGCTGAAGAAGAAGAAGACTTTTCTGTAATATCTAATATATCTTCCTATCTTTTTTTTCTGGTTTAAGAATATCGTTTATTTAATTTTCAATTATTTGTTTTTGTAAGTATTTGAATTTGGAGGAAGTAATAGAGAGAAGTAAAAATGGAAAAAGCCCATGGTAAAGATTTTATAAATTAGAGTAATTTAGGTAAAAAAGGATTAACATGGAACTAATAAAATACGGAGGAAGGGAGCTAAAAGGAAAAATACAGGCACTATTGAAAAATATATGGAAAGAATAGAAAGTGCCAGTCGACTGGGAGCTAGGGCAGATCATAACAATAGATAAAAAAGGAGACCAACATATTTGTGAAAATTATAGATAAATAATGTTACTAAATTTTTTTTCAACCTATTCTCTATCCTTCCATTGTTGGATATAGGTCTCCCCCAGTTCTCTCCATCTTTCCCTATCTTGAGCTGTTCTTTACCATGTGGGACCTCCTTGTTTCCTGATGTCATCTTTCAACCTCATCTGTGGTCTGCCTCTTGATCTCTTTGCATTGTATGGACGTCACTTTCCGATGGCATTGTTCACCGTCCGTCTTCGAGACGTTCATTGTGTCCAGCCCATTTTCATTTCAGTTTTGCCGCTTGTTCTATCGCGTCTACTGTCTTTGTTCTGGTTCTGATCCACTGGTTACGTTTTCTATCTTTAAGTGATATACCCAACATTTGTCTCTCCATCGCTCTTTGTGCCTTCCTTATCCTATCCAAATTGGCCTGTGTAAATGTCCATGCCTATGCTCCGTAGGTGAGCACCGGTATTATACAGGAGTTATATACCTTGCTTCGTAAGTATAGAGGGATTGTTTGATTATTTAGAACGTAAGAAAGTTTTCCGAACGCTGCTCATCCCATTCTTACTCGTCTCGATATTTCGGCTGTTTGATTTACTCTGCTAGCTCTAATTGCTTGTCCTAGATAGATGTACTCATTTACCTGTTCTATTTTTTCTGTTTCTATTTTTATTGCCTCTTGGTCTTCCGTGTTTGTCATTACTTTTGTTTTGTTGAAGCTAACTTTTATGCCTTTTTGCAGTGATTTTTCATGAAGTTCATTCAGCATTAATTCTAGTTCTTGTCGTTCCGAGGAGATCAGGAGTATATCATCTGCATATCTAGGGTGATTTAGGTATTTTCCGTTAATACATATTCGTCTGTTTTCCCAATCTGTTGATTTTATTATGTCTTCGAGGGTCAAGGTAAACAGTTTAGGTGAAATTATATCGCCTTGTTGGACTCCTCGTTTAACTTTTGTATTATCCGTTATTAATTTGTCGTCCAGAATTACGATCATGGTTGCGTTTTGGTAAATATTATGTATCAATTGTCGGTATCTTGAATCTATTCTACTATTGACCAGAGCTTCTTTAACCGCACAGTGTTCAATGCTGTCGAAAGCCTTTTCATAATCTACGAATGCTAAGTACAGCGGAAGGTTGTATTCATTGGTTTTCTCAATTAAGATTTTAAGCGCATGTAGATGGTCGATTGTGCTGTATCCTTTCCTGAATCCGGCCTGTTCCACTGGTTGGTAGTTATCAAGTTTATAGGTTAGTCGGTTGTTTATTATTCTTGTGAAGGTTTTATATAGTTGTGACAAAAGGGAAATAGGACGGTAGTTGTTTAGGTCTGTTCGGTCTCCTTTCTTATGTATTAAGATTGTGTTGGCATTTCTCCATTGTTTAGGTATTTTACCTTCAAACAGACATTTGTTGAAAAGTATTTTTAACATTTTTTTTATCGTGTCTCCTCCTTCTTTTAGCAGTCTATTTTGTCCTAACCGGTCGCTTTATTTCTTTTCATGTCAATTATGGATTTTTCGACTTTTTTTTGATTTTTTTTACTAAATACAACAGGATATTACTAAATACAACTTATAAAATATTTACATCAATAATAAAAGGGAGGTTTTTAAAAATCACCAAGAAAATAATGGGACAGTACCAATGTGAATTCACAGAAGTAAGATCTACAATATAGACAATACACACAATAAAACAAATGATGAAAAAAAAAACAAACAAATATAATTTAAAATTGGAAATGTTATTCATCGACTTCAAACAGGCATTTGATTCAATTAAAAGGAAAGGATTAATGATAGCACTTAAAAAATTAAAAATTCCACACAAACTCAGATTACTCGTTCGTGTTCCATCGACCGACCGTCAAAACGTCAGGAGGCTCTAGCAACATAACCACATTTTTGTAATATTACTTTACCGTGCTTTTTGTAGAAAATTCAATTATGAATATAATTATCAGCGATAATTCTACTGATAAATTGTTTATCACTTCTAAAATTCCACGAGGAAACTAAGTTCCTGTAGCTGGCTGTATACCATATATCACAAAAAAATTTGTTTAAAATCCTGTATAAAAGGTATATAAAAATGCCTCAAACGGGCTATCACAAACACATTGCAAAACGTTTTCTGATTAAACAATCCATCATCAGTGCAAACCTGAAAGTATATAACCACTTTAATTAAAAAGAACCTTAAATGAAAATGTTGACAAAGGTTAGAGCAAAATGTGGTTAATACTTACGGTTGTACATGCTAGTAGCCACCAAAATATATGGGTAAAAACCCTTTAAATGTTTCAAATTTGAAGTTGTTTTACATTATTAGTATTTATAATTTGTGATGGTTAAGTTACCGTTGGATAGGTAACATGGCGGCGTATGACTCTACATGAGTAAAATGGTCCTGAGACGAAGTGTCTACGAGGACCTGTTGATAACAACTGATCAAAATGACATTGTTGACAAGTTAGGACGGATGTTGTGTCAGAGCAGTCAGTGTAACTTACGGTAGTTGTCTAAAATTGACAGATGTCAGCCTTATTTAAAATTGAAAAAGTTAAAATTATAATAATGTAACAGTATCAACCATCAATATTGTAATCTGTATTCTAAATTAATCAGATAGGCATATTTGAAACATTGAAAATTGGTTTTTTAAAAATTAATGTAGGTCAACTAGAATTTATGAAATTTTGTAGGACTAATAGGCAACCAACTATACATGTGTAAGGATATATTTATTTTAAGCTAGAGATTTTGTCAAAAGGCCCTGTATGTTGTGAGACATTTGGTACCTAGAAAATGGTAAAAAGGCACATGTGGGAAGATGGGTCCTAAAAGATATATTATTGAGTATTGATGTAGTAGGTGGAGGTGTGTTTAGATATGTTATTGAGCTGAAATGTAAATATGATAAGAATGTGATCATAATGTGGTGTTCATGTAGTACTCATTTGGGTACTACATAAACTTCATGTAGTACTCATTTGTCTCTATTGTCTCCATTGTTCTCCATTCTTGTTTATTGTTAAGTCATCTATTCATTATAAGTTACTCAAAACAGATATGTGAGTTGTGTTAATGGGAATTTTAGTAGCAAAGCTAAAAATTATTTCTTAGGACTTTCTACAAAAATTTAAGTCCTATACTAAGGGCCGGTGGTTCGAAGGCTAATCAAAACTTAATTGTAATTAAATATTTAATTAAAATCAAATACGTCGCATTTTGAGGTTATGTTGACTGATTTATTTTATTCAATTTTATTATTTTGCGTTTTATTTTAAAATAAACCATAATTAAACTGTTTTTGATGTTAATTTCATGTTTTTATTATATATTACCAATTAATAATAATAATAATAAGCAATGTTTGATAATTTTGACAGCTGCTGTGACGAATTTGCTTCTAAGTAAATATTTGATTAAAATCAAGTTTTGATTAGCGTTCGAACAACCGGCCCAAAGAGTTTTTATAAAATTTATTTTAATTTAATTAAATTAAATTTTTAAATTAAATTTAATTAGAATTTAATTTTCAATTACTTCCTTCTTGACTTAGTCAGTTAGCTTGTATTACCCGACGGACAAAGCAGTCCCCCTTTCAAACAGGGAAAAAGTATGTTCCCTTTAGGTGAAATCTTATAAATTCAACCTCGTGTCTTTACTTTATTAAGTATAACCATTATTGTAATTTATTTACAATCTAAACCTTTGATACTCCTGAGCAGCTACTACTTTGATACAGCTACTGAGATAGGTTTTTAAACTTACCTCAGTAGCTCGTTTCATCTACTTTTTTAAATGAAGTATCATTTTAAAGTGAAAATATACTTTTAGTTTTGTTTTTACGGATGATGATCGACTGGACCGAAAACGTTTTAAAACATTTTAGTCCTTTTGGGTAAATTTTAATTATTTTTTAATAAAATCAAATATACTATTATATATTAAGTACTATTTAACTGGGAATAAGCCACAATTAAAGATAAAAATACGATTATTGACGTTTCAATTTCCACTTCGGAAATCGTTCTCAAAATACCTATAATAATCGTATATTTATCTTTAATTGTGGCTTATTCCCAGTTAAATAGTAATTAATTTACAATGCCACAAGAAAATAGCTTCAAAACAATATACTATTATATACTAGAAATCTTTTTTATCTTAGTTTTTTTTTCAAATATTTTTACATTCCTTCGTCATTAGTTAAAGTTATGCTTTGATTATCCATAAGATTCTGAGGCTGTTGATTAATTAGGTGCTTAACAAAAATTAAAAACTCCGCTGACAGGTTTATTACAATTTAAAGTTACAGCTACCCCAGATTTTAATTACACTTTAAATTATTTTGTCTTGAAGTAATTGAAATAAGAGATACAAAGTATGTTTTTATTATTTCGTTGTTTCATTACTGTGTATAGGATCATTGCGGAGCGAGAGCAACCTAATTTTATTTGAAATGAGGGAAATCAAATCAAGTAGTTTGGAACAATGGAAGATTTATAAGTAGGGAGTTATTGGTAGATTTGGGGATTAATCAAATTAAAGTTGAACGATTTCAATGTCTTCTATATATAGAAATGTATAAATTCGAGAAATTTTCAAATAAGTTAATTGGGCGAATCTAAAAAATTGTTTAACATTTAAACAGAAAGAAATTATTTGATTTGAGATTCGGATGTTAAGGAGAGGAGATAATAAAAACCAAGTGTCTGCTTTATATAACTTTAAACTACCAACTTGGCCATCCAAATTTGACTGTCTTTAAAACAAGAAATATGTATCACATAATATGCGTAAAAACGAAATATGTATGACGTCTAATTTTCATTTATTTTATTAAATTTTATAAAAAAACTCTAGTATATGAGTAAAATTTTTGTAAAATGTATCAAGGAATCATGTTTGGCCTTGGTAATAAAATTTCCATTAAGACCATCCACCTATCTGTTTTGACTAACTTGCCCTTGGTATTTGTTTGCAAATATTCAAACTGATTTCTTTAATAAACTTACCAAAAATTGTGCCGTTATGTCAAGTAAAGTTCTGTATATTTTGACCTTTCTGCATACAGGGGTCTTACTAAAGTCTTAAACAATACGGATATGGAATGGTTTTCATTTAAAAACAAAAAGTCAAAATCTATCAAAATTATTACAACAAAATTACAACATTCTTGCAAAGCTGAACAAATTTTAGAAGACCTAAATGACAAAAGTTTCAATATAATGGATGTAAACATGGACGTATAAACACAGATGGACTCAGTTATTTACATAAAATTGTGAAGTCTAAATTATTTAAATAGGTCACATTCTGAGCACCTTCAACTGTTGTCACGTTTTGTTTTAAAATTTCTTATTAGCGAGTCGCTGAAAATATTACTCCGTATTTTATACTCTACAGGTGCTATCAAACCAAAATAATAATTTATTGGTTATATTAATATATTTAATTGTAATCAAAATATCAAGTGTGCACATAGTGTGCATTATCATTTAATAATAGCGTATAATAGATATCAATCAATTATTTTATATGTAGAAGCACTGAAAACTATTTATAAATGGCAACGGTTGTTTACATTTCTCTGTCTTATGGATCTACGTTAAACTTCAAATACTGTTCCATGCTTGTTTACTTTTTAGAGTAAATGAGGAAAAAGTTATTTTTTCGATATTTTGGCTGTATTTTGAGTGATATTTGTGAAAAGTGAAATAAAATAAACGAAATATTAACATCCCAATCTCTCATTTCATTTGTAAGTACATACAATTTATATTATTTAAGATGAGGAAATGAGGAAGCGTGTTTGTTTACATTTTAATAGGCGTACCATTGGGTTTATTCATGTTCATTATTGTATTGAATAACATATGAGTTCATGAAAATTGTAGACATTTATAAATTGTAAGTAGACATCATCTGATTAAAAAAGATCTGTTTAGTACCTTTTTAATTTAATATTTCTCATGGATACAAATAAATTAGTAAAATAAATAAAACTCATTTATTTTTGTATGTAGGTTTCCAAATAATATTGACGATCGAACTATTTGGGTAGCAAATTAAGGAGAAAACATAAAGATTTTTTATTGTAGCATTATTTTGATACTATTAATAAATTAACTTGAATTCAACTATATTTAATTGTATTAATTTTAAAGCAAATAAAATTGTATTTTAATTTTTCTATAAAGACGTGATTTGTTAATAGTTAAACTCTCTCTTTTTTTTAATTCTTTGAACGTGTTTTTATACATTATTACTACTTCCAATTTTTAAAATCTGAATAATTACCCGCGAGTAAAAATTCAAGCACGCTTATGCTCATCGCGGAAGCATCACATTCTATCGAAGCTTCAAAACATTGTGTGTTAAAGGTATCTTATTGCTGTGTCCATCTATGTTTATACGTCCATGGATGTAAACTAAATACTAACCGGAAAAGATAAACGCCACGTCCACTTTTTACTTAATCGTTTGTTAAAGATAAACATATTAAACAAATGTATGTCAATAATGAAATATTGCATTTGAGAGTACAAAAATAGGCTTTTTGAAAACCTAAACTGCTGCTCCAATGCAAGGGCTGCCAGGACTATAGACACACACAGAATTACTGAAAAGGGGAACCAAGGTGTGTCAAATGCATTGAAAAACATCTAACTGAAGACTTTAAAACAACCAAAAATATAGCTTCAAAATGTGTTCACTAAGGCAATAATCATCCTGCTAATTATAGAGGATGTAGCAGTGCAAAAGCTCTGCAAACACTGAGAAATAAAAATACAAATAACAAAGCTCCTGAGAGCAGACTAAGCAAAAAAAAAATGTGGAAAATAGACATGCAAGTAACACAATTAGAAGCAGAGAATAATACAGATCTTTTTCTTCTTACGGTGCCTTATCCTTAAGGACGTTGGCCATTACATTTGTCCATTTAATCTTATTTGTAGCAGCCCTGAATAGTTCTATGGAGGTCATGTTCGTCCATTGCCGTAGGTTTTTAAGCCAAGAGTTGCGTCTTCTTCCTGGTCCTCTTTTGCTATTGACTTTGCCTTCGATTATAAGTTGGAGCAGTTCATACTTTTGATTTCTTATGATGTGACCAAAATATTGTGTTTTCCGTTCTTTTATTATAAGCATAAGCTCTCTTTCCTTATTCATCCTCCGCAAGACTTCCGCATTTGTCGTATGGCTCATGTAGGATATTCTGAGCATTTTACGGTAACACCAGAGTTCGAATGCTTGGGTTCTTTTTTGTGTTGCTTCTGTCATTGTCCAGGCTTCAACACCATAGAGCAAGGTAGAGAAAACATAGCAATTAGGTATTCTAGTTCTCAATGAGTTGCCCAGCTGGCGGTTGCATAAAACTTTTTGCATTTTGTAAAACATTGTACGTGCCTTTTCCAGGCGTATTCTTATCTCTAGTGAGTGGTCCCAAGTTTCATCAAGATTACTTCCAAGGTACGTTGTTCTTGTTACTCTTTCCAGATCTGTTTCGTCGACATTGGCCTTCACCCTTCTGTATTGGTGCTTGCTGATGACCATCGTTTTTGTCTTTTTTGTATTCAATTTCATTCCAAATTCTCTACAGGTTGTCGTTACTCGGGTCCATTAAGCGTTGCAGGGCTTCAGCATTATCTGCCAGTATGACAGTGTCATCAGCATATCGCAGGTTATTTATACATTGCCCTTTATAATTATACCATCCGTGGTGCCTTTCAAAGCTTTCTGAAATATCTTCTCAGAGTAAACATTGAACAGCAAAGGTGATAGGACACATCCCTGTCTTACTCCCTTCTCGATATTGATTTTTCCAGATGTTTGGCGTTTTATTTGGATTTTAGCCATTTGTTCTTGGTAGATGTTTGAAATGATCCTTAAGTCTTTATCGTCGATAATACATGACCTTACAATATCTATTAGTTTATCAGATGCGGTAACTAAAAGTGCAAGTACGGTTGCAAAAAAACAATGGAGAAAATGAGTAAACAAGAAGAATTTAATAAAAGTAGTATTTCAAAGCGCTCGACAGACTTAAAAATAAAAGACAGACTTATAAGACAGAAGTAGATTTTAACGAGACTATAATGCTTTCGAATTTTGGAATACAACACCAGCAAGAGCTATTAGTAACCCTACAAACACAGAAAATAGATATTTTTTGTTTCATTTCAAGGACACCTAAAGTAACGATCGAATTATAAGCCTCCACACATGTCACAAGCTGGGAGGGGTGGAGAAAAAGCCTGGAATCAGATAAGTATCACTTCTTGAAGGTAACACTTCTAGGGGAGTGAGACCGGTGTGATCTTCGGTCATGTAGATCCCACTGTACAATGGTATACACATGTTCCGAGGGACAGGGTTGATATCACGTGTGTGTGTGTTATTGTAAAATATAGTAGTGTCTTTCTGCCATAAATATAAATTTCAAATAAATAATTTAAACATGTACTTCCTTTACCTAAAAATTAAAAAAATGTTTGTATTTGATGGATTCGACCGTTACTTGATGGAAATTCATTTTAAGTGACAATTTTATCTGAAAATTTTGTTTTCAAACTTCCACAAAATTTATTTTAAATCTTATCACTACAGCTGTTTCGGCTGATTGCCTTTTTCAAGTGATCTATTTTTGGCTTGGGTTTACAAATTTATAGTCTCTAATGAAATAGGTTGAGGGGGGAGAACTGTTTGTCTCAAGTTGATCATTCAGAATTATATCTGTGTTTTTTAATTTGTTGATTTCCATAGATTCTAACAAAGATAGCTTAAGGCCTTTATTTTGAATGTGAATAATTTTAAATTTGTCATTAAAAGAATGATTATGATCTAGAAGGTGAAGTGCGTATGTCGAATCTGTTTTTCTATTCTTGAAAGCCCTTTTATGTTCTGCTATTCGTTTATCAAAGTTTCTACCAGTTTGACCGATGTAAGTTTTTGGGCAGTCGCCACATTGAAGTTTGTACACACGACTATTTAAGTGTTTTTTTTTTGTTTTGGCTCTTGTTATTTTTAATATATTTACCTAGGTTGTTATTTGTTCGGAAAGCTGGTGTTATTCCTTTCTTTTTTATGTGTTTGGCAATTTTTGTTGTTATTTTGCCTGTATATGTAATCGAGCAGAAGGTACTAGGTTTTTTCTCTGGTGGTGGAAATACTAATTTCAGGGCTTTCTTGTGTAGTTTTTGATTTAACATTTCGTCGGGCTAGTACTTATTTGTTCCATATGAAAAATTCTCATTTTGAGATATTTACATTTAAATATTTTGGTAGTATTTACTCGTTTATTTTAAAACTCAGGAAAATTATGTTAATTCTAAAAAAAAATATTTAAAATGGTGTGCTGGATTATGACTTCAAATTTTTACTGACTCTTCTTAAATTTGAGAAAAAAAATAAAAACCTTTGCTTATGGAACAAAAAGTAAAACTAGTACAGGAATTTGCACATTTGTTCCATATGCAATGAAGTACAAAACTGAATTATATAATAACATTTTAAGTAAAATAGTTTAGTTTGCGTTTCTATATATCTTATGTATCATTCTACAGTTAGATCACAGTTTATTACAATATTTCTGATCTTATATTACTGAACCTTTGAAAAAATACAAGGGTACATCAAAAAGAAAACTGCTTTTTGTTTTCAAAATTTATTAAGAATTAAAAAATATTTATGTGAAACAAAAAGTAAAACATTCTTCGTCGTAGGTACACGTCATGTAACTGAAATAAATGAATAATATTGTAATTAAAAGAATGAACATTATATTACTGCACCTTTTTTTATATACAAGGATACATCAAAAAGGAAACTCCTTTTTGCTTTTAAAATTTATTAATAATCAAAATATGTGTATGTGAAACAAACAGTAAATAAATGTTAAATATTCTTCGCAGTAGAAAAACTAGAACTACTATTCTTCCTACTCATAACGTAATTGAAACAAATACTTGCAGTTAGAAGAAATAAAATTATTTATTTGGTGAAGAAAATATTGTTCTGTACATTTTACTAACGTCACTTTCTAGGTATAGTCGATACGTTTTTTCAATAGAGAGACACAGATCTAAATACAATCTACGACTAACACGATCTTATCGACAGTAATCAGACTCTATACGGGGGAACAACTCAATATGTTTCCGTACCCCATCTAGAGCTTCTAATGGTAAGACTTTCTTTACGTATTTTCCTTTCAAAGGGGTCTAAGCAATCCCTGAGTAATCCTTATAGTGTTTTTTAAAGAAATAATAAATTCTCTGTTTACTAATGTTTAGAGTAGTTTAAAAAAATTTCCTACATACTCTGATTTGCTTATTTAAAACTCAAGGTTGTATTAAAACAAATTTTGTTTCTGGCAGTCCGAAATATTTTCTTTTTTCACATACCTTCGTTTTGGTGAACTTTTTTTTACAAATTTTGAATAAAATGCGCCTTTTTTGCTACACTTAGCTGCCAAAAGTTTTTAAATATAACTTCCCTTTCGTGCGTATTAATTTTTTTAATACATTGATAGGTACAAGATTTCACACACTTGTATTTACATTGCCTTGGAGCATGGACAACTCCTTTTTCGTCCTTATATTGAAGCTACTGTTCTCGCTGAACTTTTTTCACATTTCTAGTCCAGTTCGAAGGATTTCTCAATCGCATTTTTGTTTTTTTTTTAGAAGTCTGTGCTGGCATGGCACAAACAAGCACCGAAGCACCGAATGCGCGTGTGAAATACTGGCTTCCTATTAGCCTTTGCATATGGAACACTTAAGCACTGAAATAACCCATAAAATAATCATATGGCACAAAGTTACAAAGGGTATTACAGGAAAGTCTTGGCTGTTAGAGTTATCAGGGCCAAATTATATAATTTATTATGTTGGCAATGTTTCATTACAACTTATAACGCAAAAAAGTAGAAAATGTGGTATGGAACAAATAAGCACTAACCCGACGATTTTATTAATTGTTTGTTCGTTGTATCCGTTGTTTACTGCTATTTGCTTAATCATATTTAATTCTGTCTCAAAGTTGTATTGTGACATCGGAATTTCTATTAATCTATGTAACATACTACGATAAGCTGCCAGTTTATGTTGTGTTAGATGGGATGATGAATTGTGTATAGTCGTGTCAGTATGGGTAGGTTTATGAAATATGGAGAAGTCATGTTTGTTTTAAAGTCTGCTAATTTTTAAATCTAAAAAATTTATGGATTGATTTTGTTTTGTTTCTATTGTAAATTCAATATGACTATGAAGTGAATTAATATACGATAAAAATTGGTCGAGTTGCCTGTTAGTTCCTGTGAAACATACCAGTACGTCGTCTACGTATCTCCACTAATATAAAAACTGTTTGAATACGGGATGTTTTGAAATCTTTGTCTCTAGATGATCCATAAAAATATCTGATAGCAATGGGCTTAGAGGATTACCCATTATAAGTCCTGCACTGTTATTTGTATATATTTTATTATTAAATTCAAAGTAGTCCTGGTGTATGCAAACTTCAAGATGTAAAATTTTTGATGTTATTATTGGATTTGTAATTTAGATTAATTTCATTTGACGTAAAAAATCTTTTTCCTAGTATCCCTCCTACAGAAACTTTTATTCTAGTAAAAAACCTTTTAGACGATAATAGTACAAATCCAATAATTACATCAGAAATTTTACATCTTCTTGAAGTTTGCATAAACCAGGACTACTTAAACTAGTTTGCACTTCTTGAACTTTGCATAAACGAATAGCAGAACATAAAAGGGCTTTCAAGAATAAAAAAACAGATTCGACATGCGCACTTCACCTTCTAGATCATAATCATTCTTTTAATGACAAATTTAAAATTATTCACATTCAAAATAAAGGCCTTAAGCTATCTTTGTTAGAATCTATGGAAATCAACAAATTAAAAAACACAGATACAATTCTGAATGATCAACTTGAGATAAACAGTTCGCCCCTCCTCAACCTATTTCATTAGAGACTCTAAATTTGTAAACCCAAGCCAAAAATAGATCACTTGAGAAAGGCAATCAGCCGAAACAGCTGTAGTGATAAGATTTAAAATAAATGTTGTGGAAGTTTGAAAACAAAGCTTTCAGTGTTTTATTGTTACAATGTTTGTATTGTTTGTAAACGAAGAATTTAAATTTTAAATTTTTTGTGAAGTGTCAAAAGTTTTGTAGACTGACCCCATGCTGTAAGTTTGTATTGTTGTTTTATTCAATATACTTTCGTCTTAATTTCATTGTATTTACTATATAAACAATTAAAAATTTATTTTGGCGTATCCTGATGAAGCAAATAAATTTTGCGAATACTTGATATTAACAAAGAGTTTTCTTATTTACCCTTTAAAGTAATGACAGAAACCTTTATTATTAAATTTTTATTTTTTACTTTTAATGTTACTATTAAAGTTTATTTTTAGTCGTATTATTCACATACTTACAACAAAATAATTAGCGAAATTCATTATGTGAAATTTTACGAACTACTTGATGTGGCTATTACTAAATCTTGAGGCTGCTGCATTTAATTTGAGATTGCAACAAGTGTGCAATAAAATGTTTGCTAGTGAAATAGCCGTTTCCCGCATAAACACCCATGAGCTGTTTTAGTAGAAAACATGATCTGAAAATCAAACTCTCAATAAAAGTGGAGTAAAACGTAGGATATTTCTCCTGGATACTGCGTCACCTAAAAATTTCATGAATCTCTATCGCGTATTTTTTCTTTGAGGTCGTTTTTATCTTGGTAATTTGGTACGAATTTCTTTTAGGTCGGGAATAACGACTACGGTGTGGGGTTTGTCGCAATTATACATGAATAAGTAAGTAATTCCTCGTGAAAACTAAGCACACCAAAACTTTTAATCTAATTTTCCAAACCTTTAATTTTTTTCGAAATATTTTTAACTTAATAAATAATTTCTGAATATTTCCTATCGCAATTAGAATTTAATGATTATTATTGTGTTAGTCGGTATTTGGCACCGCGTGTTTAGGTTTAATCTAACTCAGAAGAATTATCTGTAACATTGATATTGATAAGTGAAAATGAAGTGTGATTTATATATATATAATATATATATATATATATATTATATATATATATATATATATAATAAAGAAACATACCGTCCGCTCCACCCGCCAATCAAAATCCTACAATTGCATCCTACAATGCAATAATAAGATGCTAAATATTTACCTGATCTGCCAGTTAGGCCAACAAGTAATAGCTACACCGTTAGTCGTTACGGAGTCTGGACACCGAAAATAACTATAAATCTCGTACAACTGTACCACGGCAGGTAAGAATGTTTACTAACATGAGTTTGGTTGATTGGGAGAGGTACAGAAAATGACGATAGAAAAATAACAATTATTTGTAAATCCCGAATGAATCAATCTATTGTCGGTGCATGAGACCGATAGCGACTAACGGAGGGTTAAGAATATTTACATCTGATATATTTACACAGGTTCTATAAGACATTCGGCCTGTTGTTTCTTGCACGTACTGTCTAACTTCCGAGATATAAATCTCAAACTGAATGTCAGTCACAATTTTAAATAAAATTAAATACAATGGCTACTTACATGGAAACGATCGTCTTAACAAAAGTATGTTTAATGTAAAAAATAGGTATTTACTGAATAACGGTGAATTTGGGTATGGGGAACTTTTATATTCAGTGAAATATTATTTAAATGTATTTTATTATAAAATATAAAATACCGGGTGTGCTTTTAAAATAAGAAAATTACTCAATGTCACAAGTAGGCCTAATTTAATTAATTCGCTTAGTCACTTTGAACAATTTTTTAATTTATTTCTTTATTATTGAATTTTATTTGTGTTTTTTTTTGTTTTGTATTGTATTGTTTCTTGCGTTTTCTATTTGTCGATTATTAACAAATATTTTGTAAATAAAAATAGCATTATTTTGCAATTAAAAATTCACTTAGCATTAAAAAGTGAAAAATGTGTGTACGTCAGTAAAGTATTTTGGTCTACCTATACGCTAGGTATTTAGACTGGAATATTACTTATTTTTGTAAGTTGTAAACCTGTTTTGCCTCTTGAAACACCTTTGACTAAAAGGCACAAAGATTTAAATAAAAAAGTAGTGGTTTTGAATAATCTTAATCGTTGGGTTTACGCATAGAAAACATAAATTCCTTTAGAATATAGTATAGAATATTATTAAATGTCACATGTAGGCCAAATTCAACTAAAATAATAAAATTACCTATTAAAAAAAATCGAAATAAATCAAAACATCCTGTATTTAGATATCGAGAACTCGTAGAAAAGTATAGCTTAATTTTTACAAATAATTCAAAAATATTATCAAATATAGTGTGTTCTATAAGAAAAACTATAACTTTGATATACTACCACCCTTTTTTGGAGCACCATGTACAATTTATATTATTTTCAAAATTAGTTGGTAATGATCCAGTATAGTTATATTGTGAAGAAAAAAGCTTTGAATATTAAGTCGTTTTCCATACAGAGACCGAGGTGTATAGGATGGGCCACCCTGTATATAATTTAATTAAGTTTTTTATTTATACAAGTAGTCAATTATTGTATTTTAACAATTTTAAATATTTTTATTTTATTTTATCTACCATCTTTCCTTTTCCTTTTTCTTTCTTTGATTTATATTTTAGATTAGATTAAGAGAGGCGGCCTTTCGGCCTATTCTACTGCGACCTTTAGCTTCGAGACTGTTCCTTTTATGTAGCTATTTGCCGGTGGATTTTCTTCTCCTAATTTTTTTTTGTTTCTTAACATTATCCATTTTATGTAGCATGTTTTGATCACTCAATCAACGTTGCTCTTGTTTCACGTGTTTTTCATCGATTCATTCTAGTTTTTCGATCAAATATTTCGCATATTGGAGATCTATCTCCTTTAGCATTTTCTTTTTCTAGTCTCACTTTCTGTAGGTGCCTAGAATTTTCTTTAACCGTACTCGATATCTTAGTTGTTTATACTTTTATTTTTCTTGCTTCTGTTTTTTAAATCATTTATAAATTTGTTCTGTATATAGTTTCATGTCTGTTATCGATATTGTTTGTTTACTTTAGGCTATATATTGAGTACGTTAATTTTGTGTATGATTCTGTAGATCTCTATTAGTTTTATATATCATTTATCTTCATTTTATATGTATCATTTAAATGTATGTCAGTGTTCTCTAAATCAAAGTACCTTATCAAACATTTAAATATTATGTAACTAGTCTAGGATGTTTAATGCGTAAGTATATATAACCAATATCAAACTATAAGTATTAGTTTTTATTAGAGGAGATAAATATACTTATTCCTGACCTAGATAGATATCTCAACAAGAATTTAAAATCCGATAGAGGTCATTTCTATGCGTGATTCTAAAATGAATATAAATAATTATGTAACTATTTGACTATAAGTACATGGAACAATAAAATTCACATTGGATCGAAAAAAAAGTATGAAAAAGTTTATCTTTAAGTTTTGTAGGGTTGGTCTGTTCGCTTGGACAGTATACCAGTTAAAACTCTAATTTGTGCAGAAATACAGACAACGAATAAAATAATAAATCAGATTTACTCATAAACTATTATATTGTTTACATTATAAACCATCGTAGTTGGTGGAAGTAACAATCAAACATGAAGGCAATATATTGTCCTAATCTCGTACTGTCGCCCAACTTCTATGGGCGAAATTGAAACTAAAACACCCTCCGGAATTTTTATCGGGTGTTACAACAATACACCTGATAAAAACAAAATCATTGCAGAGTTTTCAAGAAGAAGGTGGCGAAAAGCAGTAAGAAGAAATCACTGACTTATTACATAAAGTGTGGATCAAAAAAGAAATACCCAAGTAGTGAAAAGAAGATATCATATGATCAATATACAAACAAATGACATTGTAGGATGTAAAAACTGCAGAGAATCTCATTACAAGATACAATATATAACGTTTAAGATATATCGATATGAAACAAAACTAAAACCAAAGTTAAAAATAATCTTGGCAAATTTTAAATTAGGTTAAGAGCAAGCAGATGAGTATTAGGTAATTTTTTTATAATTAAACCAATCTTATTTACCTCATACAAATTTAATTTAACATAAAACATATCGCTTATTGATTTCCGATAGGCGTATGATACAATAGAAATAATTTTTTGAAGCACATATTCAGTGATAATAGATTCGATTAGAATATATGAGGCTGTTAAAGACATGCAGTCTAACCTTATTTCGACATATGAAGTTATGTGGATGTTAATGCTTCTGATGAAGCTGACTGGTTGCCTAGGTGGCTTGTTTCCTATGTCAGAAGGTGCAAGACTGACCTCCCCTAAGAATTTTAGTTTCTCTGTTGGCAAAATAGTGCTACGCAGTCGTGTAGTATATGTCTGTCGTTTTGTTTTTGTTGTCACAAAAACTATAGTCCTTACTATCTGATTTGTCCATTTTTTTAAAATGATATCTTAAAGCTTGCCTTTGTCCTGGTGTTAGACTTAATCTTAGTTGATTGAGTTCCAAGGTCCAGAGTTCCTCTCTGATATGGCTTTTCGAAGGTCCACAGAAGGGTTCTGGACCCTGAAAGAGGCTATTGGCCCCTTCTTTTGTGGGGCTGTTAGCTTCCTCATTTCCTGCAATTTCCTTGAGACCCAGCACTCACACCAAGGTTACTTTGTTGCGTTCAGAGAATGTTTACAGTCCCAAACCAACATTTACTCAAAAGTAAATGACTTAAAGGCGGCTTGGCTGTCTGATAAAATAAAAACTTTTGACCTATTAGTGTCTTTATTAAGATATTCTTAAGCACTAATGTCTATAGCACGTATTTTCGCGTGAAAGATAGTTGGGGCGTTTCCAAGAGATTTGAATAGCCTGAAATTGGGGCCCCACTCCTATCATTTCATCTATCTTAGATCCATCCGTATACCATACAAGTGAAACTTCTTTCAGTTTAAGTTCAACTTCTTTATGCATTAGGTGTTTTTTATGGCCACTTTAAAGAGTTTCGAAGTCGAATTTGACTGGCATGTCATCTTTTCATCATGGAATTTCTTCCAAGATTTTAAGGTGGACATCTAGATCTTTAGATTTCATTATTTGTGTCAGTTTTATGGTGGTGGTTACTGCCTCCCTCATTATGCTGAACTGTATTTTTTAATTCTTGGAGACAATTTTACGACAAATTAACATCCACACTAAATGTTTTCACATATTTTCACAGGCATCAATGTGTAACAGATTTAGATGATCCTGTCTTAATCACAAGAAGGTCGCTTCCAAATACAAAGAAATTCTTAATAAAAAACTGTATACTTAAGTAAATACTTCTAATATAATTGATTTAATTTGTTTAATAAAACATTAAAACTTAAAAATTCAAACGAATAACAATTGTTTAAAATGTTTTCGGTCCTATCAGACTATCGTCAGTGACCTACTAAGCTTCAAACCTACTTGCTTAATAATCCCATCACAAAACATTGAATAGGTTGAAATTATATTGTAAATGTATAAAATTGTAAAGTAAAGCCTCGCAATGTCAATTTTAAATTATTTACTTTAAGGAAATACAATGGCCACACGTTAGGCGTTAGTGGTTATATATACTAGTATATATTATATATATATATATATCTTATATATATATATGTATATATATATATGTGTGTGTGTGTGTGGTGTGTGTCATGTAGTCGTCCATAGTTTAACAGCTTTTCTATTATTTAAATTCATATACACCAGAGAGTGACCAGAGAATGATCAAACGCATGTGTATATTTTTCGCTTTTAGTAGCAGATTACAAAGATGGCACCTACTCTTTAGACTTCAAACAAAAAACTGTTAGTCGAAATATGCAAAATAAATCTACCATAAAAGCCTTCTGTATCTTAGAAGTATAAGGGAGTTTATGGCTTATGCCCTAAGTTTTTAAAGGCTCATCCGCCATTTTTTAAATTTGTATCACTGAAACTTTATAAACAGTATCAACATTTACCTTTGTTCACTTTCCCAAAATACAATAATTTGAGTATTACAGTTTAGATTTTTTATGAATACTGTATACATTATCCCCTCCAAATCCAAATAATATGACGTCGTGTACTCAAAAAACTAATTTCAAATAAATATTTATAAACACTAATGGCTTTTATGTTTCCAAAGCACTGTGATTCTGCCTCATTAACTTTTTCATTTACTTCTCTTGTTTTATTTTCTACTTGAACAACGCCAAACGGAAGGAATTCGGATTTTCACGATATTCACTGTTCCGAACTAAAGTTTATTAGTAAGCACTACATTTCATATTTTCGAGGAAGCGTAGAAAATTATTCTTTTTTACGAATATTAGACACGTTCTGGCAGGCTTTTGTTGTTTGACTAGCAAATTGAAATCCATCTTGAAGTAATAACTAGCATTAACGTTTATAACCCCGGATTATTAGTTTCTTTCTGTTAGAGCCAATTTATCCTCTATATACATTGATCCTCTAAAAGCACATGGTAGAATTGCTCGAATTTTGAGGGGTTGCACATGTAGGGAGATCCTTGAAAATATATAAAACATATGAGCAATGGAGAAAGATTTGATAGGAGAGGATTAACTAACAAAAATTAAAACTAGGTAGGATTTGAAAATTTAGTTGTACAAATAAGATAATATGTTTGGAGAGTGAAATCATGTGTAAAAAATGTCTTGAAGTACATGAAATGAGTAGGACAAACAAGTGAGAGATTAGGTGGAAAAGCAATCAGAAGAGCTAGAGGGAAAGAATAAAAAAGCAGGTTGTGAGTTTTACAAAAATGGTAAAATTTAGATAGTTAAGTGAACTGACAAAAGAAGATAAAATAAAAACAAATATATTGGAAGATACTTATATACAATATATATACAAGGCACTGCACTTGTATCTACCCAGTTCTACCGAGTCCCTATCTATTTGTGATTGTGATGAATGTATCGAGAGAAAGTAAAGGAGGAGGTCCTTAGTCAATGCTCTTTGCTGTTGACATCGTGTTCACAGTAGAGGAGATTACAGAAATTTTGGAAAAGAAATTGAAGGGTTGGAGAATGGGTAGTTAGGATAGAGGATTTAAGGAGTGTGTGTGATTGAAAGAAACAGAATGGTTGAAGACATTAAGTTTCTTGAAAAAAAAACTAGGACAAGTATTGCCTATATGCTAGAAGCTAATTGGTTTAACTGGAAGCAAATAAGCTGTGATCGAAAAATCGAGGAAAGGCTAAAAGAAAATATATACAAGAGTGTGGTAATCCTGTGTTGGTATACGAAGGTGAAGTGTGGTCTGTAAAGAAGATTCAAAAAAATAAAATAAAATGAAAATGTTACGATAGATGTTAGGTAAGATTAGAAGGGACAGATCAGGAATCACTTGAATAGGGAAAAAGCTAAAGAACTAATTGTTTGGTCACATCACAAGTAGAAATAAAAACTATGTGGGACGAAGGATAACGCTGTTAAAAGTTGATATAAAGAGAAATAAGTGGAAATGAAAATAAGAGGAAAAAGAGGAGAAGAGGAAACCTGAGGAAAAGATAGAAGGATGTGTGGCAGAGGGCTTAAGAGAAAAAGGTTTAGGTGAAGGAGATACGATGGACAGAAATAAGTACCGAAGAAGAGTAAGTAACAGCAACCCCTGAAAAGGTAAAAGTTGGGAAAAAGCAGAAGATGCTTGATAAATTCACAATAACCAGAATTATAAGGAACTCTTAGTTACTTATATTCATTATTGAACTGTCTCCTGTCACGCTTCACTGTAGACAAAGTGATAGTCACTTCATGAATGTAAATTTGTTTTTAATTTTGTATTAAACCTGTTACTTTCTGGAGTAACCTGTTGTATTTTGGTTCAATTGGAGGAAATTTCTATCAGCGGCAATGTCTTTGACTTCAATTCCACGACCGCAACCAGACTTCTACGGCCAATTTTAACACTAAATCAAATGTAAAGGCAGCACTATAGCCCTTAATTAAACTACATTGGTCCTTAAATTGAGTCATACTTAACTTTTACTCGGTCGTGCTCAACTCACAAAATCAAAATCTAGAACCAAGCATAAATAGCTATTCCATTAAGTTCACACAGCTCGTGATGGATTTTAAAAGGTAATAATTGATACTGCTTATAATATTGATATAAGTGATGAGAATTAAATTATCTATTCATCAGCTTCAATTATTTACTCTCATAATCATTTAAAATCATAAAATTCTGTAACTTGTTTAGTGTAGTGGTTCTTTAAAAATATAATAATAGGTACTTGTTCTTTTTTTTCGTAGATTATACTTATAGCTTTGAAGTGATTTTTTTTTAATACATAATATGAATTATTATTTTAAAGCTGATATTCTGATCGTAATCTATAAGTTTCTTTTACTTAATCTAATAAATTTCTAATATTTCATTAAAAAATATACTCGGATCTATTTAAAAATTAGATTGAAATTGCAGACAAAATGATTTTTCTTACGACAGAAAAAAAAACACGAAAATAGGTTTTACTTAAATGCAGATAATAACGTTAGGAGTAGTCTAGAAGACCTGCATGTTGCCGCTCCAATTTATGAGCTCGCAGATATCGGCAACTGGTCATTTGATTCAATATAGCGCTTTTTATACGGCATTCAGTTATGTATCGGTAAAACGATTCAAGGTTTGTCAGCAAAATGACAAATAAATCAAAAATTGAGTTTATTTTAAGATGAACATTTCGTTCTAATTCCTTTATTTATACAGGAAAAATTATTATTATTTTTTTATAAAATTAGGTCACATGTTGTTTGTTGTTTGTTTGTGTTTAAATGACTGCGGACACTAAATCCATTCGCCAATCTTACAATTTGAGGTGTAGTGTGTGTGTGTGTGTGTGTGTAGAGTAATTGTCTTGATACTTAGCAAAGTCGACGTCATTGTCTTGCTAAGAGACGCTAATTGTATCCGAACGTCTGCGGTCCCTCCGGTGTGTACCGATCACACAAGGATAGAAATTATTTTCATTTATTAATTTTTTTAATAAACGAAAATTTCCACCCAGGTGGAATTCGAACTCACGACCTTTAGTTAAAGCAGCGCTCTTACACTGACCACAGGGGGTTGGTCACATGTTAATGTAAGACTTTTTTAGATTTATAATATGTCAAAATGAAATCTAGGTATTGATAAATTGATAAAAACCTAAAAAAAATTAAAGTGTGAATGTCTCTTAAATTTTATCTTCCTTTCATGTAATATGTTGTAATATAACCAGTATGTACTATTTTTGGAAAGAAGTATATAAAAAATTCGAATAAACGTTACCTGTCCTCTTTTAGCTTATATATTTTTATGTCATTAAAACGCACGAACAGATCAATTTTTAAAACAATCATTTAGAGTATGCTTCAAACCTTCCATGATCCGTTTTTTATTTCCAAAGTTTAGAGATTCTGAATAACAGCAGAGTTTTAATAATTATGTCAAAAATTTATTGAAACAATCAAATACATTTTTTCGAGGTAAATAACTAGCGAGGTATGTTAGTTTTCAATGTGCTCTGGTGTGGTGTTATTCCAGATGATGTTAAGTTTCCTCTTCACCTATCGGAATTGAAGATAAAAGCGCTGACCTTGGTTTAGACGCATCTTAGCGAATTCTCTTTATAATAATCGGATTTCAAATTCAGGGCAGCTTTCAATTTTTGTTTTACCTCTTCGAAAACCTAAACCTTGGCCTGTGACGCCTAAGCCATCTACGTTTATGAAGTTTTAGGAAAATTTGACGTTGTTTGATCATTGGTGTATACGTTGAAAAGTATATATGTTAGTACGTTACCCTGAGCTGAGCCGTTTGTTTGCCAACAACTTTTTCTCCCCTCAAGACCCACGTAGTCCACTTTTTTGGTGAGTTCCTAGATCTTAATAGTGGCATAACCTTTTGTAGCAGGTTTTTGTTGTTGACAGTGTCGTACAAATCGCTTAGACGAGGACTAGATGTGTTGTCTTCTTTTTTTAATTCCATTTTGATGTGCTTCGTCAAAGCTAGAATTTGGCTGATGCAAGTCATCCTTGATCTGCTGCCAATTTCCTGTTGGTTGACTTTTGAGTCCGTTGGTTTTTATATGCATTGTAGGATTAGTCTTTTACGCAGTTTATATAGGTGGGAGAGAAGCACTTTGGCGTTTTTTGGGTACTTTCTTAGGTTTTGATATAGCTATGACTATTTTTTTGTCCATAGTTTAGGTATTTGGACTGTCGTTAGATAGATAGTTCTTGAATAAACGTAGCATCTAGCTTTTTCCATAGTTCCAAAATAATTAATTTGCATCATCAACTTCTTTAGTGAATTTAATATGACAGTCTCATCTCAGAAAACTAAAACAATAGTAGTCAGCAAAGAACCAACCAGATATAAAATAGAAATTGATGGCATCAGTATTAAACAAGTAATAAAGTACTTGGGAGTTACACTGTCTAGCTATGGAGACCTGGACAAAGAAGTGAGAGATCAAGTAAAAAAAGCAAATAGACTGGCAGGATGCCTTAATAACACTGTATGGCGAAACAGACATATTAATACTGAGATGAAATCTAGAATTTATAATGCGAGTGTAAGACCAATATTAACATATGCCTCAGAAACAAGACCCCACACAGCCATAACGTAAAAGCTACTGGAAACGGCAGAAATGAGAGTACTGAGAAGAATTACAGGAAATACGCTGAGGATTAATCACATACGCAGAATGGAGGAGACCCGAGACCCGTGTCGTTAAAGTAGCAAGCCAACTCACCAATCGGCAGAAGTATCGGACGACCGCGCAAAAGATGGAGTGACAACCTTCCATAGAGGTATTAATCCGCAAATGAACAAGAAGAATTGCTTATAAAGAGGAAAAAGAAGAAGAAGAACTCCTTTAGTGAATTTAATCGTTATTTGAGTTATTTCATGGTGAAAGATATGTAAAAGTCTTTGTTCTTCTCTTTAGAGTTTCCATATCTATATGTTTTCTAGCTGTAGAATATACTAAACTGGTTTAACCAAACTAATAACTAACCACAGAACTACAGAATAGGACTTTGGAACAACAGTCAGTAAAACAGCCACGTTAGTTTCTAACATTCGCAATGTAAAATCGCTAAAAGTAAAATACTGTGACTATTATTTTTAAAATCCGAATCTCACTCTGACTCATTGAGATTGTAGCCTTTTTCCCACGGTTCAGCCATGTAAATATTGTTTCACTTTGTCTGTTTGAAACTATAAATGTGTTATTTGTCCTGTATGTCCTCAAGTATTTGTGACCTGAAACTTTTGTCTTACTTTTATATAGTATATTACTACATTCCTCAATATAGCAACAAAATCAGAAACAACAAGAGAAATCATAAGATTTCCTACTTGGCGAAGCTGAATTCAGATCTTTAACACTGTGCTTTTTAAAACTTGCAAAGCAGACATATTAATGAATTAGTCGGTAAAGGAATCTAAAATATGCATTCCACATGCCGTTCATCTTGGTCAAAATTCGTAGTGAATTTAGTTTCTGGTACTCCAAACAGAGTAAAGAACTAAAACGTAATGACAGTATTGAATTTTTATTTTGATGTAGAGCAACCGTAAGCCCTTTATAGATATTTCAACCTCTGCACCAGCATATGTCATTCTGATGAGACCTAAAGAAGTTGAAATACGTATAAGCGGCTTGCGGTTGCCCTGAATCGAAATAAAAATCTAACACCGTCATTATGTTTAAATCAGAAACCTCTTTTAACATACATGTTTTTGATATACGAAAGATAGGAAAGTAAGTATAAGGTTTAACACTTACTTCAGTACACCATAGATACCAGAGTTTTATAGAGCTTGAGGCTTTGTTCTTGTATTAGTTCTTGAAACACATGTAATATTAAATATTATGTAACACATACATACGTTAACGTCATTATCATAGATATGTGTTTTAATGATGTTAGTAAATGGGTTTTATAATATTACTTCTTTGACGTAAAATTACCAAGCCGTACGTGATATTCACTCAAATACTCGTGAACTTAAATTCTAACAGTATGAAGGAGTATCTAAAAGTTAGGTAAACCGCAGTAAATTTGAATCCATTATTATTTCGATTCTTGAATTCCAAATCTTAATTTACATCCTCATTAGAGTAAGAAAGTTTAGTATCTCAATATACTAAACGTGCTTTACTACTATGTACAAATTTTCTACACTACTAGAAGTAGTCTTAAGATTACGATTAAGTTTTATGTAAGAATTTGATATAAAATAGAGAAAACTAATATTAATATTGTACTACCGCAAAACATTTTTATATTCTTAACAATCTCTAACTTCTTCCATTCCAAATTATATTATATTTCGAATATACAATATTTCAGACTGTAGTTCGGAATTAAGGTTTTAACAATTTCTCTAACAAAGAACCAGTAAATAGATTTTTTCTAACTCCTTTATGCTTTATAGTGTGTATGTTGAGTTATAATTAACCTTATTACTATAAAAAGTTAGCTTCATCACTTTACAAGAAGTCGCTAACTATATATTAACGACTGCGCCACATCGAAACATACCGACTTAAATGACATGAACATTTCATCTAATCTTATAATATCACAAGACGAAATTCAAGCTACGTGGACTGACTGAACTACGAATCTTCATTAGTATAAAATAAAATATTTTAAACTATTTTAAAAACTCTATTTGTTTTTGTACAGAATTTCTAATATATAAATTATTCTTAATGCCTTATTTTGATTTTAATTAACACGCTAATTTTAATCAAATGAAAACAACTGGCGGGATAGAAAGGCTTGGAGATAAAGAACTCAAAGTCGTATTATGCTATAAAAGGATTATTTAGTACTGCTTATTTTCTGAATATAAAGTTTTTTTAACTATCTTCTGAGGAATAAACAACAACTTTAAAATTAACTCTTTATTTAACGTTTCAACTTTCCGATCAGAGGTTATTTAATTAATTTTAATGTTTGGAACATAATAAACTAATTCTTCTTTTAACTTAATAGTTCCTGCATCATGAATACTAAGGTATTTGAAGACTGAGAAGAAATTTATGTGTTGTGGTTCAATCATTTATTAAATAAAATAAATTTGTAATGCCCGATTTTGAATGCAAAACCATTATCTTTCACGGAAAACGCTGACCTAAATGTACATATGAACATTCTATGAATTTGGTTAAAAATTTTATGTACAAGTGGTACCAGGACCAAAGCAAGCAAAAGGTTCTTATAAACTCTTAGAGCTTTGGAAACCTAAACTTAATGTAGTCACAGCTGTTCTCACTGGATTTTGCTCACTGAGTGGATAATGCCGATAAAGAAATATTAGATTATCCAAAATTCTTCTTTTTTTTTCATGTAGTTAGTTTAAATAAATTTTAGTTTAAGAGCTAATAAAGAAAGTCTCCAGTGGAAAGTAAGAACACTTCTCACAAAGGCACAAAAACACCATCCGCGCAGTGCAGTAGAGAGAACAACACTTACCGAGATAAAAAGGAAAATACTTATGGACATATAAGACATATATATGAACTTATTTTTAGGTGCAGGCTGACACATTTACTTTACAGCGAGAGAACAAGAAATGTGCATAAACTACCTAACTCACCAAAAAAAACACGCACCTGGATGAATCAACCTCTGCATGGGCGACATCTCAATGAGACCAGCCAAGAATATGTCGACAATACAGCGTCAAACTATTGGTTGATATTAGAAAAGATGTTCCACGAGACAGAAGTTTCTATTTGTCATTTAGGATAAGATTAGAACTAAACATTACCTGAAATATATTCTTAAAGATCCTCAAGTAACAAATGCCAATATGGATGTCAAACTCAAAAAACCATCTAACATCTTAGCGGAGGCTGCCAGACGTTTGTCGGTACTGACGATAAAGAACGCCATAACTTGGTAGGGAAGATTATCCACCAAGAACTAGCTGACAAACTGGGACTTCTCCAAACCGACCATCTTCCTTATTATCAATACGTCCCTCACAGAATGCTTGAAAATGACAACTACAAGCTAATTTGAGACCGCTCTTTGCTCACAGACCAACGAATGCCACAATAGACCAGATCTCATGTTACTTAATAAACTCACTAGGCAAACAACACTTATTGATGTGGCGACACCCAACACCAATAATTTTACGTGTTAAATGCAACGAAAAGATCACCAAGTATAGAGGTCTAGAAACACAAATCAATAGACAATGGAGAATAAAATTACCCAGATAGTACCTATTACTCTATCTACTACTGGTGTTATTCCCAAAAACCTCCTAGAGAACATAAAAACAACTGACCTATAAAAATTCCAAGTCATCTAGGGTTTGATAACACTAGATCGTATATTTTTGATACTGTAGTTATCTGGGATGGGTGAATTGTCCACTTAGAGGGAAAATTATCATCGACTTTATATATTTTCAATATATCTATAAGCCATTCATGCGGCAAAGAATCAAAGGCCTTCTTGTGTCAGTGAAGGCAGTAAAAAGGTTTCTTTTTTGTGTATACTTGGTTAAAAATTGCTTTAGAAAGTCGATAATAAGTTGATAATAATGTTTCTACTTTTTGTTTTGTTTTACTCTTTGCATCTTAATAATCATTAATAATAATTTCCATAAAGGTTGGCTCTGATTTATGTCGCCTTTTGTATAATTCTAATCCAACATATGTACAACAATTTTTTATTTCAAAAACCTTAGAGAAGAAAGTTTTAGTGCGTACAAGAGTAATTTTCTGCCCGGCTGAGAATTGCCGAATGCGTGGAACAGGTAAAATTCACTTCAAAAATTTTCTATAAAAGAAAATGAAAACCTAATGAACCAAAACTGT
The DNA here is from genome assembly GCA_918026665.1 of Diabrotica balteata. Lineage (NCBI taxonomy): Eukaryota > Metazoa > Arthropoda > Insecta > Coleoptera > Chrysomelidae > Diabrotica > Diabrotica balteata. The sequence continues at coordinate 37,741,897 of OU898278.1, forward strand.
TCGTTATCTCTGCCGAATATATATGAAATTACGCATCAATTCTGGTTTTAAGAATTCAAAAAATTGCAAGAACGTAAAACAATTGTTTGATATTAAATGTTTTTATGTAGGTGTTTTTGTCGTCAGGAAAATCATGAGAATGATATTAACAGTAAACTCTTTTAACCTAGGATACAATTATACTTTATATGTGTATTGATCACTTTTTACTCACTCACTCACTTTTTTCACTCACTTTTTACGTGAGATGACAGATTTCATGAATAGAGATACGTGTTGGCTTACAATTTTGCATTTTGTTATTATAATGAAACATATTAACATTTGAAAAAATATTTATAGATGAATATGTCTCTACGTAGTTTACCCAAGAAGATCAAATGCAAATAAACGTTGGTAAAAGGAACAGTACGTATGTGTCCTACAAACCGCAGCAATTGCATTCAACTTCAATAAATTTATTCATAGCAATAAAAGTTTTGTGTACAAAATACCATTTATTGTCGGTGGCATCTCGATGGAAAAATTATTAAATTTCATCATAACCGAGTTTAGGTACAATACGCTCCATACACTCAATTTTCGAAATATCGACTTCTGTCAAAATCATCCAGATGTATTCTATAATTATATGAATGCAAGTGTGAAAAATGCGGCAAGGTAATCAGCGATTTTATTGTGTAATGTAACTCGATTGTTACACGGAAATTCTAAAAAATAGCATTTGTTGTTTGGGGTTATTATACAGGGGCATAAATCAGTAGTAAATATACCTTTCTGTTTCTTCTTTGGACATATACCAATATTTTTGAATTTTTGGCAATTTTTACAGCACTATAATAGGCTATTATACTATACTTACGCTCAAGGAACTAATTAAAGTTTCCTCGCTAGGTCGATAATGTAAAATAAGCTTCTGGTATTTTATTTCTCTTATAATTTGCTTAGCAATAGTTATAGGATCTTTACAAGTAAAAAGTAAATATCAAGCACAGTTTTTATTAAATATTGCCCAAGTACCTTCGCTCTCAGAACATCTTCAGCGACATTTCGTCAAACATGTTGGCTATCTCGCACACCAATAAAAGTTATACACGTTAAATGATGGCTGATGGAAAGTACTTGGGCACGATATAATAAAAAACTGTACTCGATATCTGCCTTTTATTTCTATAATTCATTTTTTAGAACATTTAACCATATAATATTGATAGTATTGTGTAGAACTCTTTTAGAAAAATTTTGGGATGCTGGGAGTTCTACGTATCGTTTCAATTTTTCATCTAAAATTTGTTGAACTTGGCAATGGTATTCATTTGTAACTAATATAGTCTTTTTGTCTACTTGTTTATACGTAAACAAAATAATTGGAAATTTTGTATATTCTTCTGTTCCTTCCATTAAAATACTAGTGCTTTCCTTCTATGAAAGTCTTTGCTTTTAACTCTCGTTTCTGTAGTTTCATTTTTATTACATAACAAGTCTGCTGGTATCCTTCACTTTTATTACTGCTTCCTGTGTTCGTGTTTCTGTTTTATTTGTTACTAAAGTATTTTTCTTCTTCATATACTTTTTAGTTTGGTCTAATCACCAAATTATTTACGTTTTATTATTTGTTTTATATACTTTCCATATCTACCTTTTGCATGCATGCTAAGATTGTTCTTCATTTGTATTGCAAAATAGATTTTCGATCTTATCACTTATTAATTTTTGATACCTTCCAGCTGTATCAGTAGTCTATCTATCTATCTAATTAGCCTTCTTCGGTCCATCTTTGGACATAGGCCTCCCCAATCCTTTTCCATTCTTCTCTGTCTGTCGCAACAGTCATCCATCTAGAGCCCACGTGCTACTTGATATCATCTGCCCATCTCATTTGGGGCCTTCCTCTGCTTCGTTTATATTCCCACGGTCTCCAACTTATAAGAATTTTGTTCCATCGGTCTTCTTTTTGTCTTATATTGTGTCCGGCAAATCTCCATTTCAATTTTGCAACTTCTTGTCTAACATCCCTCACTTTTGTTTTCTCTCTTATCCACTCGTTTCTCTTCTTATCCATTAGTCTTATGTGCAACATTTGTCTTTCCATTGCTCTTTGGGTTTTTATGATTTTGTCCATGTTTGCTTTTGTAAATGTCCACGTTTGGGAGCCATACGTAAGAACAGGGAGTACGCATTGATTATATACTTTGGTCTTAAGATGTTGTGGATATCTTTTGTTTTTAAGAATGTAGCTTAGTTTGCCAAATGCCGCCCATGCCAGTCTAACTCGTCTCTTGATCTCTGCTGTTTGGTTCTCTTTGTTAAGTTTTATAGTTTGACCAAGATATATATAATCCTTAACTTGTTCTATTTCATCTTGTCCGATTCTCATTGTGATGTCTTCATCTGTATTTGTTATAGTTTTGGTCTTGCTGTAATTCATATTAAGGCCTATCTTTCCAGCTTCTACGTTCAGTTCTTTCATCATTTCAAATAATTCATCTTTTTTATCGGTTATCAATACGATGTCATCAGCGTACCTTAGATGGTTCAAGCGTTGTCCACAAATTTTTTATACCTTTTTTTTCCCATTCTAATCTTTTAAAAGTATCTTCAAGAGCCTGATTGAAAAGTTTCGGTGATATTGTATCACCCTGTCTCACTGTATTGTATCACCCTGTATCAGTAGTAGTTCAATTTATATGTTCTTAAATGTTAAGGGAAATAAGTCTTCTTCTCACAATCCGTTATAGGTTTTTAATAAAAGTTGATAAAAGAGAATACGCTACCGGTTTCGCTGTTTTTAAACCTTTACAGTATCTTCAGGCCCTCAAGAAACTAAGGATATCAGTACAATTTTCCTAAATTCATAAATATGCGCTCATACCAGCAACCTTTTCATCATTCGTCTTCTTCTTCAGTGCCTTATCCGGTCCGAATGTTGGCGATTATCAAGGGTATCATGGTTTTGTTGACTGCTCTGCGAAACAGCTCCGATGAGGTCATCCCAAACCATTGTCGGAGATTTTTCAACCACGAGATACGACGGCATCCTAGTCCTCTTCTGTCAAATACTTTACCCTGCATAACGAGTTGAAGAATTCGATATTTTTCTTCGTTCCGCATCACGTGGCCGTATTTTTCATCGTTATATGTTCTTATTGTTTCAAAGTCGACCATTTTATTCACAAAAATGACCTTTAATTAAGTACATATTTTCTGATAACATAAATAATGATCGGTACGAATTTGTGATCCACTTTAAACTATAGTGTCTATAACTGTCTTCCTGTATTATTCTATAGTAAAATAAATTGCATACTCTTAGTTATTTGATTTTTTTATAGAACACAATTAAAAAAAAATAAAATGGTTAGTCTAAAATACGTGTAAACCCTTTCGCTTAAAAGTTTTATAAATATATGGAAGAGATATTTATCAGCAATATGATAAAATTTATAAATAGGGTCATTCAAAGTCAAATTTCATTTTATTATCTCAAGCACTATCTATAGTCTGGCAAATAGTAAACGAAATTAGTCCTCCGATATCACGCGCCATAAGTGGTTAAATGTAGTCGAAATCACGTGCCCATCATGATTCATTCATTCATTCATAATTTCATTGTAGGAAATATTTAATTTGATTTTAATTCACTTTATATTTCTGCTTTAATAATAAAACTTATACATTATATCTAGTTTTTAAAATATTTTTTTATTCGCATTAATAATGTGTGAATTGAGTGGATGCGCGGAAGTCGACTATACACCCTAAGATATAAAATACTCAAATTAGTATATTCTTTTTATTTTGCTTTTTTAGTTTGTATGTACGTAATGTCTTCTAAAATCATGTCAAAACGTGTATATTTAAAAATAGTTATACATCGACAAGAAGTTATACAATAATCACTGCAATTGATTCTACGATTCTAAGTAAAGTAAACGTTTAGCTTGCATGGTATGGAACAGGATTAATAACGCAGCCCAAGAAAGTGAATAAATTTAGTGCTTGAGAGATAACGAATTTTAAATATTATTGATACCCTTATTTCAAAAATGACTTCTTTTTTATACTTATTTTTTTAATCGATTGTATAATTTGACCTTTGCTCGAAAAGATATACACAAAGGTACCTGGAAATCGCCAGATGGACTTACTACTATTTAGACTCAAGAAGCAGGCAATCGAATATGATAAAAGTCCGCACCAGAAGAGAAGAAAATGCGGATTCTGATCACTACTGCGTTGAAAGTAGGATGTTCCAAAAAATTTAAAAAAGTAAATAGGTTCTTAACATGAACGATATAATGTACAAGGACTCGAAAATACAAATAATAAAAGAGAACATAAACGACATATAAATATTAAACTGCAAGAACCACTAAAACATAAATGAAGAGTGGTAAGGGTGCAGATAAATCATAAAAGAAGCAGCTGAATAATTACCAGGCATGGAAGGTTAACAAAGAAGAACAAGAAAAAATAACTGTTTTAACGAAGAAACATAACTATGTAAAGAAGAAAAGAAAATCCACCTTAGAAAGAAGAGAGACATTAACAAAAAAAAATTAAAGACTACAATATATCAAGTATTTAATGAAAAATATGACGATTTTGGTTAAAATAACGAATATAGCTATTGTAACAAAAAAATTTTATACTGATATTACCTTTACATAGTTACTGCACCCTGTTCATGAAACACATCTCCTTTACTATTCACAATGGATAAATATGCGTTTATTATGATCAAATTTGTCGGATGAATAATTCATTTTTCAAATAGTGACTATGTTAGCTTGTATGTGACAGTTCGTGCTAATTGATAAACCGAAAACATCAAATAATTGTATTGGAAAAAAGTAATAGAAAACTTTTACATCGGTTAATAGAATATTTTTACATAAATATATAAAATTATTGAAATTTACTTAAAAGTACAAAATATGTTAAAAATATAAAGTTATTTGAATTTTAAACAAATTCAATTAAATTTTTAACAAATATTGTATTTTTTTTAATTGAAAGCAATATTAATGTTTATTATTTGTTAATTATTACAGTTCGTTTACATTTTTAGTACAATAAATGCAACAAAAACCATATTCAAATTCAGATTGTACCTATTTATTGCCATATATCCAGTGAAACAATTATGAGACTAGTTTTTGGCAGCCTATTTAAACATTTTAAGTTTTAAAAATTTAAAAGGGAAATTTCCAGAAGTTGGCTCTATACTATAGTCGAAAAGAAACCCAAAAAAGTTTAGAACTCAAAGACAGCAAAATATATGCAGTTTTTTTTTACTTTTTTTGTCATTTCAAGCAAGTATCCAATAATAAAATAAACTTAAAATGCTTTGGAGGTTTAGAACTTAACTGTTTACCGGCCATTTTTAATTAAAATCAAAAAATACGTGAATCCACGTAAATTGAAATACACACACTGAATAATAAATGGTAAATATCCTCGTTTTAAATGACACAATAAGAATAAAGCAACTGTTACTCCCTCATGAATGTTAAAGGGGTAAGTTATCCCATGTCGAAGCATTTTTGTGTATTCAGTAAAGTTTGATTGTCAGCATATATATTTGGCTGGTCAACATTACACACTGTGAATATATTTGTGAAATATACAATACAATCGTTTAAAGGCATATATGCAATACTATGAGTTATCATTTTATTGAAAATAATGTGATAGCAAAGAGTTCAAACTATTTTAGATTCAAATATAAAAATATTGTCTCCTTGTCTAACTCCTCGACCTAAGCTGAATTTTTCCGTGTCTTACTGTAGTCGTATACTTGATGTAGCGTTCTCGTAGATGTTTTTGATTAGTGTCGTGTACCTGTAATCTATTCGGCTTTGATTTAAGGCTTTCAGTGCTGTTTCAAACTCTAAAGAATCAAAAGCCTTCTCGTAATCGACAAATGCAAGAACCAGTGGTGTGTTGTACTCGATGCACTTTTTTGTTAAGATCTTTATGGTATGCAAATGGTCATTTGTGCCATACCCTGATCTGAGGCCTGCCTGTTCTTTGGGCTGATAGAAATCAAGTTTGGGTATTAGTCTCTTTGTTAAGATTTTCATATACAGTTTGTACATATGTGTCAAGAGGCTGATGAGTCTATAATTTTCTAATTAAGTAATATCGCCTTTTTGTGTAATAAGACTATCACTACATTGTTCCAGTCTTTAGAAATCGTACCCGCATGTAAGCATTTATTAAACAGTTCGCTTACTGATTTTAATAGAATTTCTCTCTCCTACTTTTATTGCCTTAATAAGGAGTTCATCATCACCAGGCGATCGATGGTTTTTCATTTCCTTTAAAGCTGCTCTTACTTCTGACACAGTAATGGGTAAAAGTATTTCTTTTTTACTTTGTGTGAGTTTTCTTTTCATTATCTGTTCTCCTCTACTGTTTGAGTAATTACATTAGTATTATATCTTCTTACATCTTTTCTAATTTCCGCTGAAATTATTTTATTTAGTTTTCTAGATTCTTCTTTGTTTTCCTTTTCATTCTCGTTTAGCTTTCGTCGTATTGCCATTTTGTATCTTTGCTTATCTTTTCACTTTTGGTGTCTTTGTTTGCAAAATTTGAGTTGTGCATTTCTAACTGAGTCTGTTATTAATTTATTATGATCGTCGATACTTGGAGGTTTGGGATTATTACTCTGTAAAGTTTCGGCTATATTGGATTGGATTGAAGGGTGGAGTGAACATTTCCTTTATGAGAGGTCCCCATGTCGAAGGTAACCGGATGCCGTCATCTCTTTTATTAAGACAATTTGGCCTTTTTTCAATGAGTCTGAGCCTTTTAGGTTCTTGGATAATTCTTGGTTTATAGAAGCAGATGAGGGCTATGGGTTTTCAAAATCAATTCTGTGACCTCTATAGATGATGTTGACCTAGAGATAAAATTGAATAGGAATTGCGGACAGAAATGGAATGTTTATAAATCTTATTCTGGATTCTGAAATGAAAAAGAATGGGCACAATATCGTAATTGTCGGAGTATATGCCCCAAACGAAGATACAAATCCAGAAAGTAAAGACGATTTCTACGACAATATGAATGAAATACTCTCTGAAGTTAAAGAAAACTGTGAAATCTTTATACTAGGAGATTTAAACGGCAGAGTAGGGACAGAAGAAAATAGCAGAGTCGTAGGAAGATATGGAGAACAAATAACCAATGACAACGGAATGCGTCTTAGAGATTTTTGTGAAATAATGTCTCTCAAAATTATGAATGGATTTTTTCAACATAGAGACATCCACAAATTTACATGGATACAACCTACTAGGAATCTGCGCTCGATAATCGACTTTGTAATCCAACGTCAAACTTCCCAGCTGAAAACAACTGACGTAAGGGTATACCGTGGATCAGAATGTGGATCCGACCATCATTTACTTATGGCCAATGTGATAGTTAACTATCGCAAAAACAATAACACTCAGGTACAGAATATAGAAAAGGGACAAAAAGTAACATCTCCTAAATATAACCTAGAAAGCTTAAAAGAAGATTCAACAAAATTTCTTTACAAATTACGACTGGCCACAAAATTACAAAATGTGGATCGAGAAAATATAACAGCGGAAGAATTATACCAACAACTTAAAAAGTACATTCATGAGGCTGCAAGTGAAGCTTTGGGGTATAAAGACAAACATGAAACAAAAAATCAAGAATGGTGGTCGGAGAATATGCAAACGTTAGTAAACAAGAAGAAAACTGCTTATCAGAAATGGATGTCAACGAGAAAGGAGGAAGATCACAAGGTATATACGAAATTAAATCGAGATGTAAAAAGAGAAGTAGTGAAAAGTAAAAATGAGATGTGGGATCGAAGATGTGCAGAGGTGGATAGGTATATGGGTGGAACAAGAGTTGGGCAAGCGTGGAAGGTGATAAAGTCTCTCCGGAGGGAAGGAAAGGAAAAATCTAACTTAAAATTAATAGATCTGAAACAGTGGAAACAGCATTATGAGGTCTTATTGACAGAGGATAGACGTAAATTCCAAGATATCGAAATGGAAGAAATATCTGAACATACACAAATAATTGAGATAACAACCGGAGAGTTAAGCGATGCCCTCAAAAGATCGAAAAACGGTAAAGCAGCAGGACCTGGAGACATCCCAATTGAGTTGGTAAAGTATGGACCAAAAATATTACACGAGATGATGGTTAAACTATTTAATAAATGCTTAAAAGGACAAAATATCCCTGATGATTGGAATGTTGGATACATCAGCTCAATATACAAAAAAGGGGATAAACGCAATTGCTCTAATTATAGAGGAATAACTGTTACTAGCTCAGTTGGGAGGTTGTACGGTCGAATAATAAAAAAACGAATTGAATCAGAATATGAAGACATAGAGGAACAAAATGGATTTCGGGCAGGAAGATCGTGCATTGATAATATATTCGTTCTGCAGCAGGTAATCGAAAAACGGAAGGCAAGGAATCTATCTACCCACCTATTGTTTGTAGATTTAGAGAAGGCATATGATACGGTACCTTTGAAAAAACTATTTTATACATTGACGAAAGTAGGTCTCAGTAGAGAGTATGTGGATGCTATCGCAAATATATACAAAAATGCAAGAAGTGTCGTTAAAGAAGGAAACTTTATATCTGAATCATTTCCAATAACCAAGGGCTTAAACAAGGATGTTGTCTGTCTCCGACCCTGTTTAAAATATATATTCAATCATCGCTAGAGCAGTGGAGAAAACAAGTATCCGGAATGGGAATAGACATAGGCGGTGGTGAATGTCTAACAGCTTTATTTTTCGCAGATGATCAGGTAGTCGTAGCGAATGACGAGGAAGACATGGACTACATGTTTAGAAAACTAAAGAAAGAATATGAAAAATGGGGCCTCAATATGAATATGGCAAAGACAGAGTATCTTAAAATAGGAGATGGTGAAGAAGATCCAGAGTTAGAAATTAGAAACACAAAAACATGCAATGAATATAAATATCTCGGATCTATAATATCTAAAGAAGGCACTACCAAAAGAGACATCGAAAACAGAACACAGCAGGGAAAAAAAGTGGTAAACATTCTAAACTCTCTACTTTGGTCTAAAGATATTAGACAAGAAACGAAATTGACAATCTATCGAACCTTGGTAGAGCCTATTATGACTTATGGGGCAGAGGTTTGGCAGATAACGCAGAAGGATAGAAAAAGAATAGAAGTAGTAGAAATGGATTTTCTAAGGAGAGCGTGTGGTATATCCAAAAAAGATCACATCAGGAATGAAGATATTAGAAGGAGGACAAATACTGTATATTCCAGTGTAGATAGAATTGAAACGAGACAACTAGTGTGGTATGGTCACGTGAAACGAATGAATGAAGATAGATGGCCAAAGAAAGCTTTAAATTACATACCACAACAAAGAAGAAGAAGGGAAGGCCTTCAGTTGCCTGGGAAGAAAATGTACGGCACATAATGAGAGATAGAGCCATCAGAGAAGACGAATGGATGGACAGAAAACGATGGCGGTCGAAATGCGAGAAACGGCAGAGGCTGTAGGAACCTCGCTTATATATATATATATATAATATTATATATATATATATATAATTTATATATATATATATATTTTGGATTCTATGATTTGTTTGGCCTATATAAGATCGAGAGCTACCTCCACAAAGAATATCATAAACTCCGTGTCGTTCAGTTTGAATCTTGTCTTTGATTGATCGGACAAGAACAGAAAGTTTTGTCGAAGGCTAAATATTGTCTTAATTTCTCTTGATTTAAGGATTTTGTCGATTCTGTCAGTGACAACTTTAATGCAAGGAAGAAGAGTTTTCTTTACTTAACTCTGATTATCCGTCTCCACGAGACCGGACGTACACATGTACGTACATAATATACAATCCGTCTATACCTACCGTAAACAATACAGAAAACATAAATCTCGTAAAGTCTAATTAACTTTTAAATCAAATAAAAGATACATAGTTGAAAAGAAAACAGATGAATATGTAAATATGTAAATAAACTATACAGGTTAACTAACATATACATAAACGGTTATATATTTTAGGTAGACACGCTTCTGCAAAAAGTTAGTCGAATCTTACTAATAGATACAAAATTTCATGAAATGTGTTAAAAAATAACCTATTTTTTTTTTCAGAATTAAGAGGGTCTCAGATTCACACTTAGCAGACTTAGAGACCAAAATTGCAATGAATAACAGGATTAAGGGATTCGCAATAACAATGCCAATCGGTGGAGGAAAAATAGATCCCTTACAAATGTAAGTATATTCAAATTTTTAAATATTATATATTTTATTTCCCATTAAACATCAATCATAAACTTTTCATAAACTACTATTGGCTATAATGCGCAACCTTGTTCCATTCACTTTAAACCAGTAAACGTTTTTGTGTCACTTTTTTGCACAGGAATTTACGTTCACTCAAAAAAAAACCTTTTAATATGTTTTTTCAATATACCGATAAAAAGTTAACGGATCTTTTGAAATAGAATACCTTTACGACCCTTCATATGGGAGCTTTACGGGACTGAATAGCCTTAAATAAATTTTAGAGTGAAATTCTACACTGCTGTTATACTCACACGCTCCTCAATACGGAAAGATTTTCTACTTAATTTACACGTTTTGTTAAGGGGTTTTTTGTTAATTTCTTTTTCCTAAATTGCAGGTTTTCTAACCTCGAAATCAAAACTTAAAAAAGGTTGAATAACATTTATTAGATTTTAAATAATTTTTTTAATTATTTTTACGGTTTTGTCATGTTGCCTGTTTAAAATATTTTTGTTAATTTTGTAAATACTGTTACAAATTTTTTGATATTTACACATTTTTTAACCTTTTAATAATGCAATAATTAATTTATTATATTTGTTATACATTTTTGAAATGTTTTTACAAACTTCCTTGACTGTTATTTTTTACTTTGCTTTTTGGCCTTTTATGACAATAATTTTTTGACTACATAGTTTCCGTTTTCTCAATCTTTTTGTCTATTTTATACCATTTTGGATAACTATTTTAAGGTTTTGGTTATACTGTTATCCATTTTTGACAATATTCTTTGAATTTCTTGTTACAGTTAACTTTTTTTTGATTATCTCCTTGTAAAGATTGAATGCACGATTGACAGAGTTTTTAGAACTATAGTAATAATTAAATCTAAATTGGAAGCTTAACCAAACTACATTTGCACCATTTTATGTCTTTTGGTTTTATACATTAAAATGTTTGCCAAAAGTAGGACATCCGTACATAATTCTCCTTCAGATACTGAATAGACATATTTAGAATTATAGTTTATGTGTGAAAACCGTTTAGTCGCTAAATATTTGCTTCTGCTTGGATTTTAATCATCCTCTATACTACTGAAATACCCGGAACTAAATTAGATTTAATTTGGCTTTTAGGTTCAATATATGAAAGTATTAACTTCTATTCAACTATTAATTTATGGTATCATCTTTTTTAAAATAAACAATCGAAAACTCAGCACCTAATAATGATAGTTTAGTATTCCTAACTTAAGTAGATAAAAATGTGATGTGGGTTTTTAAAAGTTTTTTGGGAATTTATTTTAATAGGTATACTAAAACATTTAATGATAGAAAAGTATAGTAAACTAGTTACATCTGACAGGAGTTAATGTTTCCATTCCATAAATCCCAAGTTTCCATTCCGATAAGATACAATCCATGATCTTCTCCCTTGTCAAGGTAGAATCCTGTCAAGTTAGCAATTGGAAAATATTCAATATTTCCATATGAAAGATTTATACGTGGTGTGCCAAAAGAAAAAGAACGGTCAAATATTAAAATTTATATTGGATTGAAAAACGAAAAAAAAAAGTATTTAATATTTTTTTAAAATCTATGGAATGACACTAAACATCACCCGTTCTCCCGCAACTTTTGTTAATGGGGCAAGAGACCACCTTTTTGTCACAGATCTGGATTCCTTATAAAAAATTAAGTAACTTACTCGTGCCACTTTTTCAAATTGTTGATAAATGGCGTTATAATTATAAAAATACAATTTAACCTGATAACTTAGGAAAAGTATGGAAATGCTCTAATATCTCAAAACATACTCTTCCAAATAAAAAACCAAAAAATACGTTTTTAATTAATTTAATTTTTTTTAAATCTATCGAATGACACCAAAGGCGGCCGCCACCACCACCCCCTAAGGGTGAAAAGCGCAATTAAATCGCCATCTATTGGTCTTATATCGTATCATTAGATAGCCTTTTCAAAAATACTAATTTTGTGTTTCAAAGAGTATGTCCTGAAAATTTGACAGTTTGCAGACTTTTGATCTGTATTGGTTTATTTAGATCTCACAGAGGGGCCAACATCGATTCGGACCATGTGCTAGTGACTACAAAATGTAAAATAAAAACAACAAAGAATGTAAGGCGAAGAGCACAGAGGAAATGGGAAGTAGATAAATTGAAAGAGAAAGAAGTAAGAAGAAGATTTGTACAAGAAGTAAATAAATAGATGCAGTTCAAAAAACAGCAAAGTGCTTGAGAAAATGCAAAATGAAAAAAAAAGAAATAATTGGTTTGACAATGAGTGCCAATTAGCAGTGGAAGAAAACAATAAAACAATATTGAAATGGTTAAGCACAAGTAAAGAAAAGGAACGAGAAAAGATACAAAGATCAAAGGCAAAAGACAAAGAAATTATTTAAATTTAAAAATACCAAATAAAGGACACAACTCAAAGCCATCGTACCAGTACATAAAACTAGGTAACTGAGAGCTAATATAACTATCAAAACAGATAAATAGCAAAAGTATTTTAAAGACATGTACCAAGAAACGGACAAAGAAGTTTAAAAGGAAACAATAACGAACACAGAACAAGATGATGAAGAAGAAGAATTGACCTATACAGACGTGAAAGAGATATATGCAAACTTATAAACGGAAAAACAGCAAGAAGACGGAATATGCAGAACTTGAACGGGGAATTGGAGACTAACTAATTGAGAATATATGGAACAATGAAATAATACCCGAAGAATGGAAGAAGGAAATTAAAGTGACGATCCCAAAACAAAGAGACCATAGAATACGCCAAAACTAATGTGCAATTAATTTACTCAATGTAACATATAAAGTAATGACAAATATAATTAGAGACAGAGTAACAATATATACAGAATAACGCATAAAGGATTACCAGCACGGTTTTAGAAAAGGAAGATTCACGAAAGATGCTATACATATGCTAAAACAAGTGATAGAGAAATCAAACAACGAGTACGACGAAGAAAACACATGTCTCTTTCCTTGACTTTCAACAGGCGTTTGAAAAAGTAAACAGAAGAATAAGAAACTAAGTAAAATTATAAGGATGATAGAAATGACAATGCAAGATTCCAAGCAATAATAGCACCATAGAAAAAGAACAGAAATAATAAAAATGAAAAATTTCATTGAAGAAAATTTTCCAAGAAATAGAAAACAAAGCCAAACTGAGAGGACTGAAAATAAATAAAATAAAACAAAATACATAAACGAAAGCAAGAAAAAGAAGACACAAATGACAGAACTGACAATAGTTGCACAAAGTTTCGAAGAAGTTGAAACATTCAAATATTTTGAAGTACTAGTCATTAGAAGAAATGAAAGTATAAATATAAAAAGAAAAATTCAAGCGAAAAATATAGCGTTTTATATGAATAAGAAGCTGACACACAAAAATGGAAACCTACAAAACGTCCAAGAGAAGAAGACCAATTGAAAGTTTTTGAGAGCAAGATTAACATAAAAATACTGTTACCAAAGGGGAAAAAATAAGAGGATGCAAGACAATGTATAAATCACGAAATACAAGAATGGATGGGTCAAAACAACATAGTTAGAGCAATAAAAGAACAAATAATTAGACGGTATGGACACATAAGAAGAAGTGAGAAGAGCAATCCGTTAAGAGTTGTAACGGAATTTATACCGCCTGCTAAAAGAACCATAGGCAGACCTTTGGTTCCCAGAATGGGATGATCTCCACCCAAAAAGGATCTTTAAGTGAACATCTGGAATAAAAAATTGAGTTTTTTATTTAAAATTTTAAAGTTGCCCACTTCTCATCATTAGAGGGTGGAGTAAAGGTGATGTTTGTTGTTATTCGATAGATTTTTGAAAAATATTTATCACAATTTTTAGGTTTTTCATTTGAAACTATATTTCTCAAGATATTACACCGTTTCCATAGTTTTCCTAGGGTATCAAGATAAATATATTTTTTTATTATCATCTACTGACAATCGAAAAATGTGTCAAATAAAAATTACTTATTTTTCAAAAGAAATCCACATCTGCAATAAAAAAAATGTATGTATGTATGTTCATATTAAATATTTTAAACTTGCCCCAGTTTCCCCACTTCTATCCCCAAGGAGTGGGTGTGGGCACTTGCGTTTGCTGTCATTAGATAGATTTTTCAAAAATATTGCGTATATGTATTTTTTAGTTTTTCGATCCGATGTGAATTTCCACGAAATGTTTAAACCGTCCTACTTTTCTTGGCACACCCGGTATAAGTAACTCGTTAGATCAAAAGTGGATTATGCAGCAATTTTATACGTTTCTGCCAAAAATCAATTATCACAAATTTGCAAATGGAGCATATTGCATTCTCACAAGTGAATTTAAAAAGTAATATACATATATAAAGTAATATATCTGATTGTAAATCACCCGTTGTGGCGAAAAAGCTGACAAAAGTTGATAATAAAAAGCTTTTCTTACACAATACTCAACGAGGACCACGTTTTAAGTCAGGGGCTTTATTGGGACGGGTAAGGATATATATCGTAAAAATTGCAGACTAAAAACAGGTAGATAAACGATAGGAATTAATTAGATAACAAAATATAACACTTTGACAAAGAAAGACACTAAATACAGCTAAATTGTAAGACAAAATTAGCAAGTTTTAACCGGAAACTTATAAAGAAACTTAAGTTTAAATGAACTAACAAACAATTTCTCAAAAATATCAGAAAAATAAAAAAACACACGTCAGAAAACACATCAGTAAATTATCGACATAACACCTATAAAGATTGATAATTTTACCATAAGCTGTAAGAAACGGTACTAACATAAGCAATTCAATAAAATACATCTTAAAAATAAAATAATAAGTCACAAAAAATAATGTTTATTAAATTACCAAAAAGAAGCATGACTTGTAAAAAAATAAACAATAAATACTCAAAAAAAATTAATTTTTTTTAATTGAGTTAATGCCTCTCGACAACTAAGATCATTTACATGGTACAGTCAGCTACCTAGTGTAGTGTGTGTAGAGTAATTATCTTGATACTTAGCAAAGTCGACGTCATTGTCTTTGCTAAGAGACGCTAATTGTATCCGAACGTCTGCGGTCTCTCCGGTGAGTATCGATGAAAAAAAATTTTATTAATAAAAACATATTAATAAAAAAACATACTGTCATTAAGAATCTTAATTATGTTACTATCGCAATTATTTAATAACTAGCAGTAAACGACTTACCATAATATAGTGAGTTTCTCTAGACGGTAACAGCAACTGGCAACTGACAACTAAAATAAGATTTTGGCTTTTTCTAACTTACGCCCCAGCTTATTAATTTTTGGGAAAAGAATGTGTACTTTAGTTCAAAATATTCGTTTCCATGAGAAAATAATCCGCTTTAGAACGCTCTTTAACTAAAAACCAATGAAATTTTAAGAGGGATTATGTATAATTAACACTTGAATGGAGTGTTTTAAAAGGAAACGTATTCGTTTATGAATATAGCCCCAAACATAATTTACGACGAAAAAGTTCTTGTAAGAACAAGGGTCTTTTAAACACTTATACGCATTCTAATCGATAAAAATTAGTAATCCCAAGCCATAGTTAAATAAAAATACAGGCAAGTACAAGAAAAATTTAGCATGCCACATCGTGACCATCCTGATAGAAATTCTAATATGCTAAGTACTTGTCACAATCCATCTTCAGAGCTGATTTTAATAACAATTTCACACACTGTAACACAAGTTTTTGAAAACATATACCTGTTGCAAGTTTAACTTAAATTTTAGAAGTGTCTACACATCATACAATTCTTTCCCAATATTATATAAAAAACCCTGAAGTATACTATTATACTAATAACCCAAATTTTTGTTTCAGCGGGAGACGCAGACGATCAGGAGCAGAATCTAGGTTCCTGAAGCCGCTATTTCAACAAGTTTCATCGGAAGAAGACACCGGTGAAGACTATGAATACCCGTACAGTAACTTCAACGGTTATAATAATTATCTACTGTAGGAAAAACCTAAGCATAAGTCAGCAATGTTTCAGCAAAATATATCATTTCAAAGCAATGAATATTCAAATAACCCAGATGTTATAAAAATGTTTATGTAATATCTTTAAAATAATATGTGATCGATATAAAAAAATCGATTGAGAAGGGAGAAAAACAAAAGTAATTTATGAATATATTGATTTGTAAATACATTTTATACTTTATATAATAATTAATATTTTAATATACTTTAAAATACCAGAAAAAATTTAGTTTAACATTCTGATAATATGAACCTAAATTTTAATTTCAAAAAGTGTCACTTCAAACTTTAAGTCTTACAAATACTGTAATTATTTTTAAGTGTAATGATGTTGCAGATATCTTATTTAGAAAATAATGTAGTTTTATATCAATATATCCCCAATAGTTATTTATAAACTTTTTCTACAACTACAAATTTCAATAAAACTGTAACAATCAAGGCAATATTCGTAAAGGCTGCAACAGACAATGCAGGCTTATATTTTTTGTGCTGGAAAATATAAGCATTGTTAAATACTTTAATTGCAAATATAGTAGAAACAATCTTACTAACAACTGTGTAATTAAGATATAAAAGTTTTATAAAATTCAAGCAATATTTACTGATAATGTTTAATGGAGTACAATATAAAGGAAATTCAAGTAGACATGCTTGAAGCTTGACAAATACAAAATAGAATTGGTAAATAGAAAATCTTTATTATCAGATACATAGATTTCATGGAAATGTATATAAATATACTACTTAGTTTTTGTCCCTTCCAAATATACTTCTCGTTAAAATTATGCATTAGCAAAACTTTTATTTCCACAAAGTTTAATACGGAACAATTCGTGGAATAATTATATGAAATCATGTTTACGTTTGACGTTTGATACGCTGACGTTTTATCTGCGACTGTAACATGTATTATTGAAGGCGATGTGGTCGTAGTTGCTGTCTGAGTTACCAGGTAGATCTCTGGCTAAACGACAAGAAGAAATCGATCACGTTACACTATTTTCCCGGAAAACAAACAAGTGATTTGTGTGTTTTTGGCATTTCGCCCCGTATTTCAATGTTTCATCACTTTAACTACTGTGATCATAAAATATGTCTTCACTGAGTTTTTCGCTACATCACTTTAATAGTCTTTCACCAGTTTTTTAAACCTAGTCATATAAGTCATATCTTGCTAGTCTTCTAACTATTTTGTTGTATGCAAAGACTATTGTATTGTACTTAAGTTCTCCAGTGGGAAGCACCAATCTTCTTATCATCTTACATCACTCCGTCTATTTACACATCACATCACATATATCACATATACATCACATATACCACATTTTTCCATCTACGTGTCAGGCGAAGTTATGATTTTCTAAACATCTTTAGTTCTAGTGCCCGCGCTACACATTTTGCCCACTGTAAAAATATTAACTTGATTGTGGTAACAATATCTTTTCCACTAAAATTGTGTTGGATATGTTTTATAGAGCAAAGATGCCTTGCTCACAAACAGCTTCAACTATATTGCGCAGTATCTATTTTTCATACATACAAAGATGAGTTATTGGATTTGGGTTAGAGTTCATACCACTGTTCTTTATATAAGAACCAGAACTGTCATTGTTTTGTAAGTCTTACCTCATAGCTTCATAGGTTTTGCTTTAGTTACTTTTTAGTTCCAGGGAATTGTATTATCTTTTGTTGCTGACCATTGAAGATATAAATTTTATTTTAACTTGCTTAGTTTACTACAAATTCTGATTACAAAATCGCTGCTCCTCACTCGGTTTCAAGAGTTTTACCATTAATAAATTGAGTCTTTGAATTGAATCTCTGCCGTTCTTAGTAGTTGCTGAGTAGTGGTTGTTTGTGCTCGTTGGTCTGTGGCGTAGGTTATAATAGGTCTTACATACCTACACAGGTTTTGTAAATTTGGGCTTTGTTTTCGATGCTTCTATATCTGTTTCTCCTTATTATGTCCCGAACAAATCCTAATACGCTAGCCCTATTTTGTTCTGTTTTATTTAAATTTGTGTCTTGAGTTGAGAGGGTTTTAGCCGATAATTTTTTCACTTTTGTGTTATTATCTTGTAGAAATTATCTTTAAACATAGTCTAGAAATCCTGTATTCATATTGGAAGATGAAATTCCTTCTAGTTAGATTATTAGGTTTTAATCAGCTAATTAATGGTCAATATGCCAGAAATAATGGACCATTTAGAAATTTTAGTGTACCAGGTTAGTACCAAATTAAAAAAAAACTCGATTTTGGCTAGTGAGTAATTTATTCACTGGTCTACGGTTGTTGTATACCTGTTCATTTAGTCCTCTCCTCAATTACCTTGCACAAAGTATTACATTTTGAATTAATAATGCCCTGGTAATCCCTTGTTTAGCAATTAACAAATAAAATGCAGATTTTTAGATAAGTTTCTTGTACTCTATACCTTGTAGTTTTGTTGGTGGGTTAATTTTGACAAGAAGTATAATAATAAAATTCCAGTATTATAATGTAAAATCTCTAGTCCATATATTTATTTTTTAATGTTAAAAATTAAAATATAGGTATATATTATTATTAGCTAATTTATTTTTTCGTATTGTGCTTTTTGTAGATAATTTTTGTAGCGGAGGTTGGAAAATAGGTATTTAAGTCAATATTTTTTGACTGTATTATTTTTTAGATTTTACGAGTACTTATAATTATGTTTATTTAATTGATTTATATTTTTTATAATTTTTTTATGTAATAAAATGTTTTATTGATATCAATCAGAGTATTTATTGGTGCAAATATTTGATTGTAGTAACAAATTTGCTCATGTTATAAAAAGACCAAAGTAAAAAATAGAATGCAAACAATAAGCTTTGGTGATATCCAACAACATGCTCTAACAAATAAATGTAATAACACTCAAAATAAGTATCATTAGGAGAGCAACGCACAGCTAATATGGCTATACGAGCAGAAAAGGGGCGAAGTATTTCGATGAAATATATCAAGAAACGGATAGAGAAGAAGAAAGAGAAACAATAACCAACACAGAACAAGGTCAACAAGAAGAAGAACTGACTCATACAGAAGTGAAAGAGAAAATATGCAAACTTAAAAACGGTAAAACAACAGGAGAAAACGGAATGTGTGCAGAACTTATACAGACAGATTTATAAACTTATACAGCATATATGAAGCAAAAAAGTAATGACCGAAGAATGGAAGATGGGAATTATAGTGACAATCCCAAAACAAAGAAACCATTCCATAACTACCGAGCAGTTAATTTACTGAATGTAACATATAAAGTAATGACTGATATAATGAGAGACAGACTAACAATATGTACAGTACAAAGCATAGGAGATCACCAGTACGGTTTAAGAGAAGGAAGATCCACGATAGACGCTCTACATACGCTAAAACAAATCATGAAGAAAACATACGAGTACAACGGAAAAACACATATGCTTTTCCTAGATTTGAAACAGGCGTTTGGCAAACTAAACAGAAAAAAAATGATCCAAAACTTACAAGAGAGTAATATAACAAATAAAATTATAAGAATGCTAGAAATTACAATGCGAGATTCCGAAGCAATAATAGACATTGAAAGAGAAAGCACAGAAATAATAAAAATAAAAAATGGAATAAGACAAGGAGATGTGCTCTCAACAGTACTATTTATTCTATCACTAAACAAGACAATAAAAAAGCTGAGACTATAAACAAGAACAAATAATGGCATATTCAGACGATATAATCATAGTAGCGACATATAAAAAGGCATTAAATAAAACCTTTCAAGAAATAAAAAACGAAGCCTAACTGAGAGGACTGGAAATACATGAAAATAAAATAAAATACATAAACGTAAGCAACAAAAAAAAACACAAATGACAGAACTGACAATAGATGCACACAGTTTCGAAGAAGTTAAAACATTCAAATATTTGAGAGTACGAGTCAACAGTAGAAATAAAAGTGTAGATATGAAAAGAAGAATTCAAGCGTTTTATAAAAATAAAAAATGTTTAGGGATAAGAAATTAAGCCGAAACACAAAAATAAAAATCTACAAAATGACCATATGACCAATAGTAGTTATGCTGCAGAAAGATTTACATTAACAGCAAGAGAAGAAGATCAAATGAAAATTTTTGGAAGGAAGATTATCAGAAAATACTGGGACCAAAAAGAGAAAACGTAAACAATACAAGACAATGGATGAATCACGACATACAAGAATGAATGGGTCAAGAGAACATAGTTAGAGTAATTAAAGCACAAAGAATTAGATGTATGGACAACATCATTCGCTTCATCGGGATCGTATAGCTTGTTATATATGTATATATAACAAGCTATAATATATATATATATATATATATATATATTATATATATATAATATATATATAATATTAAATATAATAAATATATATAATATATATATATATATATATATATATATAATATATATATATATATATATATATATAATATATATATATAAATTATTGAAATCACGTATTACACTACACAAAAGTGATTCCCGACTTCACCCTGACCGCTGTGCGTTAGCCAATCATGTCCATTGCACTGGTCATCTCATGGACTACACTAACACTACAATTCTCCACCGTGAAAACAATAAATCTAAAATACAGTTCATTGAAATGTGTTACATTTTCCTTAACGAATTCTCCATCAATGTTAAGAGTGATATTAAGAATCTAAGCGATATATACCACTTCTGACTTAAATCAGATACCAAGAACAATACAACATCACAGATAACTAACTTGACTGATATATCCATTAACAACTAACCTACTTAATAACCTATAATAATTGTCATTAACTAAAAAAGATAACATTCCCTTGCTTTTCTTAGATACATCTCAATAAGATATTATTATAATAATACATGAACAATATACTATAATTAAAAAAGAATTTCAAATAAGAATATTCTAAAATAATATTTCCCCAAACTGGGATTTAACTTCATTCGGTTTTACCAATGAACCTTAACGACATAAAGATTCAAAAGCACTAATTGAATTATCAGCACATGCGTTCTAAGAAAACAGAACCTCACATTTAAACTTTATAACAATCAAAAATTTAGTTATTGCCGAAAATTCAAAGAACTACTTCCTTTAAATGTAGTTTAGTAACAGTAACAGATAATGCCATTTATTTCTTATGTTCACTAAAACGTACATTTTAGTTTTAAAACCGAATTTTGAAACATCGTGCGTTCATACAGTAGTAAAAATATCTTTCCTAGTCACACCTAATGAATACATAGACATTTTGTTGATTTATAGTGAATGTAGGAAAAATGCTCAAACTGCTCAAGCATTATACATATAACGCTTTCCCGAAAGAAAAACACCGTCTTATTTAACCTTTAGTAAGGTTAAAGAGAAGATGCGGCAAGGTATATTTACGAACAGTAAACATAGGTAAAACTTGGTGAATGCTTTAGCATGCAACGATTAATCTACACGTCTCCATAAGGTCTACTGCTGCAGCAAATGGAGTGCTTCCATAATAATGGAATTGTAAATCGCTATAAACTTAAGCCAAGAATAAGGAGCTGTAAGGATGTAGAAGGAAACATCCTAAATGATATGGCCTCAATCCTAAACAGATGGGTTGAATTTTTCGATGCAACATTTAATGGCCATCATATCGAAGAAGCAAATAACACCCTAGCAAATCGAAATGATTGGAATCGTTTCAACCCAAACGAAAGACCACCTACCCTCGAAAACGTTGCCCAAGCCATAAAAAAGCTTAAAAATAATAAATCACCAGGAGTTGATCAAATTTGCAGTGAGCTCTACAAGAATGGTGGCGATGCCCTACTACAGACACTGCATAAGCTTTTACTTCTTGTTTGGCATAATGAGACCATGCCTTGTGAATGGTCTCAAGGCGTGATATGCCCGTTACATAAAAAAGGTGACCAGCTCCAATGTGACAACTAAAGAGGTATAACCCTGTTAACAACTGCTTACAAAATACTAGAAAATGTTCTCTACGAAAGGTTGCAAGTTTACACAGTGGGCATAGTTGGTAAATATCAAGTTGGATTCACTCCAGAAAAATCAACAATTGACCAGATTCATTCAATAAGACAGATTCTCGAGAAAACATTAGAATTCAATATTGAAACCCATCACCTATTCGTCGACTTCAAGGCAGCATACGACAGTGTCAAGAGAACAGTGCTACACCAATCAATGCATGAGTTTGGTATACCAGAGAAACTTATCCGACTAACGAGAATGACAATGTCTAACTTAGAAGCCACTGATAGAATACAGGGAGAGAGTTCTAGATCCTTTGAGATAAAGAATGGACTCAGACAAGGAGATGCTCTGGCTTGCCTCCTATTTAATATTGCCTTAGAAAAGGCAGTCAGAGATACACGAATTAGGGACGGCGGTACTATTTACAATAGATCGATACAAGTCTTAGCATATGCTGATGACATTGACATAATAGGGCGTAGCAAGCGAGATGTTGAGCAATATCTCCTAGAATTGGAAACAGCGGCGAAACAGGTCGGTCTAGTCATCAACGAAGACAAAACCAAGTACATGTTGGTTACAAAGGATCCGATAGCAAATGAGGAATGAGAAACAGTCTTTGGAAGTCATACCTTTGGATGTGTTGACAACTTCACATACCTTGGGTCGCTATTGACTGCTACCAATTAAAACAAGCGAAGAAATCAAAAGACGAATAAATCGTACAAATAGGGCATACTATGGACTCCAAAAGCATTTCCACTCAAGAAACATTCAAAGAAGAACTAAAATTATTATATACAAAACATTGCTGAGGCCGGTCCTCACATATGGAGCAGAAACATGGACACTATCTTTCTGCTCCAGCTTTCATCTTTCTGCGTTAAGCAGAAAGATGAAAGATTTTTGGGAATATTTGAGCGTAAAATACTCCGCAAAATATTTGGAGCTGTAAACGACCAAGGGCAGTGGCGCAGAAGATATAATTTTGAATTGTGTCAGCTCTTTGATGAGCCAGATGTCATAACGTTCATTAAAACATAGCGACTTAGATGGGCTGGACACATAATACGAATGCCAGAAAAATACCAATGCTAAAAAGCTAACCACAGGAACACCTGTAGGAAAAAGAAGCAAAGGCCGACCGCGAATTAGGTGGTTAGATGGAGTAGAAACCGACTTACGAATATTAAAAATCAGAAGATGGCAACATGTTGCCAAAAACCGAACAGAATGGCGACGAATCTTAGAGCAGGCCAAGATCCACAGAGGATTGTCGAGCCAAAGATGATGATGAAATCGCTATAACCCTTATTATTAGGTAGTGGAAAACCCCATTGGTTAAGGTAAACTCGCTTTCAAACTGGACGGGGAATTAATGTTTAGTGTGAGTTATTTAAAAGGCGTTTAATAGGTCCATATTTTTTAAGAATATTTAAAATGGTCAGAGATATGAATAGAAAGATGAGTTATTGTATGGTAACCAGACACGGTGTGGATAGGTGTGTGGATAACAACCCCCACATAACAGCGGTATTGTAATCAATTATCTTAATGTAACATTTCCAAAAAGATGGATTGAAACTAACGGAACCGTCCAAATACATCTAAGATCGTCTGTGCTATCAGCGTTGGATTTTTTGTATGGGACTATTTAAAAGGAATCGTTTATAATGAAGAACCTACAGATGTAGACGATTTAAAAATTAAAATTAGACAATCGTGTACCTTGATCTCGCCAGAGATGATACATGCAGTTTTGTACACGTGAACTGCTTAGACCGTTTGATGCTTGTGTTGCAGCAGAAGGTGATCATTTTGAATACTTCCTATGTGCTGCTTTTGTATTTTTCAGCTTTTCAAGCATTTTACTAGTTCTTCATTTGTGGTAATTTCTGGCGTTTCTAGTTCTACTGTTTTACCGTCATTTATTCTTCTTCTGCAAAGATCTTTTTAAATAGTCAGTAAATGTGTCCGTTTTGATCTGTTTTGGTTTTATTAGTTCCTTTACCTCCGTTCGTTGACCACTTATAAAGCGCCTTATTTTGAAGGCCATAAAAATCTCGTTTTATTTCTTCCGAAAAGCGTTTCCAGTGATAATTTTTTACTGGTATGCCTCTTGTGATTTGGTTGACATATATTTCAGGTAAGGTTTTTTCTTTTAAAGTGAAAAAACAGCAAATATTTGATTTCACGCAAACAGCGCCTTTGTATCTGTTGATACGTATTTCGACCTAATAGGTCTCATCAGAACAGTTATTCAAAGGTATTCTCAACGTGAAAGCTCAATATTTTCTGTCTTTTAAGAAGCAACACTAAAATGGCTTTAATACGGACGCAATAGCGACATCTGACAATAAAACCGTAAAATAGTTTCAAAACTCAATTCAGATTTCCGCTTTTATCTGTGCTTTCTAAAATTTGCAAAGCAAAACAGACGTTGATAAAGGTGTAAAAAGAGACGTGGGGAATCTAAAATTTGCATTCCACGATACGTCTTTTTAACTAAGCAGAAATCCTTAGCGAATTGGTTTCTAGTACTCGTACAGTGTATATCCGAATAAAGTGAAAAGACATCAAATATTTGATTTCACGCAAACAGCGCCTTTGTATCTGTTGATACGTATTTCGACCTAATAGGTCTCATCAGAACAGTTATTCAACGGTGATTCTCAACGTGAAAGACCAATATTTTCTGTCTTTTAAGAAGCAACACTAAAATGACTTCAATACGGACGCAATAGCGACATCTGACAATAAAACCGTAAAATAGTTTCGAAACACAAGTCAGATTTCCGCTTTTATCTGTGCTTTCTAAAAATTTGCAAAGCAAATCATACGTTGATAAAGGTGTTAAAAGAGACGTGGGGAATCTAAAATTTGCATACCACGACACGTCTTTTCAACTAAGCAGGAATCCTTAGCGAATTGGTTTCTAGTACTCGTACAGAGTATATCCGAATAAAGTGAAAAGACAGCAAATATTTGATTTCACGCAAACAGCGCATTTGTATCTATTGATACGTATTTCGACCTAATAGGTCTCATCAGAACAGTTTCGAATCTGAATTGTGTTTCGAAACTATTTTACGGTTTTATTGACAGATGTCTCTATTGCGTCCGTATTGAAGTCATTTTAGTGTTGCTTCTTAAAAGACAGAAAATATTAATCTTTCACGTTGAGAACACCTTTGAATAACTGTTCTGATGAGACCTGTTAGGTAGAAATACGTATCAACAGATACAAAGGCGTTACTTGCGTGAAATCAAATATTTGCTGTCTTTTCACTTTATTCGGATATACTCTGTACGAGTACTAGAAACAAATTCGCTAAGAATTTCTGCTTAGTTGAAAAGACATGTGGTGAAATGCAAATTTTAGATTTCCCACGTCTCTTTTAACACCTTTATCAACGTCTGTTTTGCTTTGCGAATTTTAGAAAGCACAGATAAAAGCGGAAATCTGAATTGTGTTTCGAAACTAATTTACGGTTTTATTGTCAGATGTCGCTATTGCGTCCGTATTGAAGCCATTTTAGTGTTGCTTCTTAAAAGATAGAAAATATTGATCTTTTACGTTGAGAACACCTTTGAATAACTGTTATGATCAGACCTATTAGGTCGAAATACGTATCAACAGATACAAAGGCGCTGTTTGCGTGAAATCAAATATTTGCTGTATTTTCACTTTATTCGGATATACTCTGTACGACTACTAGAAACCAATTCGCTAAGGATTTCTGCTTAGTTGAAAAGACGTGTCGTGGAATACAAATTTTAGATTCCCCACGTCTCTTTTAACACCTTTATCAACGTCTGTTTTGCTTTGCAAATTTTAGAAAGCACAGATAAAAGCGGAAATCTGAATTGTGTTTCGAAACTATTTTACGGTTTTTTCTTTTCTTTACATTTTTTTCTTCAGTTCTGTAAAAAAACATTCTTCTTCGCCTTGGGAATGATTTATTTCTATTTATATTACTTTCCAGAAGAGCTTTCTGTGTGTAAGATATACTTAATTTTTTCCCAGCTCTCTTCGACCCTATCACTTTCCGTGATATATGTAATCCTGCTTTTTTCGGTTATTCTTCTTTCGACTTTTATCTTTGTGGTGCATCACATCACATGTGTTTTGTTATCACATTTTTAACATTATTTCACGTTTTGTTATTTTATTCGAATTTTGCACAATACCAGTTTATTATCGCCTCCTATTTCTGCTGATGTTAGTGCTCTTACATCTAAGATTTGAAAGGGGTGTAACTCGCTATTCGACAGAATATAGTCTATCACAGATCTTTGTCCTTTAATATTTTAAAAATGTATTTGTATTGTTCTTTGTTAGCGAAAAATGTATTATTAATACGTATTTCGTTTATGCTGCAGAAGTCCGTCACAAGTTCTCCGTTTTCATTTCTAATATTTTCATCGCTTTTCATCATTTTCTCATAAAATCGCTGTTTTATTCTTGGGACTATATAACTGCCGATACGGGCATTAAAAATATAATCTTAGTGTCAAATAATTGCTTGTTTCTTTCCCGGAAAGTTAAATGTGTTGTGACTTAAGCGTTAGAATAAGTTTTATTAGTTATATTTTTCTTACTTAGAGTATAAAACTAGTATTGGTATTATTATTTATCGTTTAATCTTTCATTTAAATTGCCGAGTCCGCCTCTGAAAAAAGCCGTTTAAAATAAACTGAATAATCGGTTTATTGGCGCTACTGTCAGATTATTTTTAACTAGTTTTCGGCTGTGCCGTGGTGGTGTTGCAATAACAATTTGTAGGAGATATCGGTTACGCACTTTTCGCTATCCATACTTCACTGTTAATTCTATTGGTAATATTTATGTATATTTAAAATCAACCAAATTTTGAATACTGCATCATTTTAACAGTAGTTCACCGTAGTATACACCGTTCCATATATTTCTTTCCTTTCTATTGTTTCACACGTGACTTGTACTTCCCACTTCTCGTTTTTTTATTATCTTAATAATTATATGTTACTAAAAATCTTAATTCTTAATAAGTGTTTAATAAATAAATATTACGAGATATTAATCTCGTACTACTTATTTATTAAACATTTTGAATACATTTCATGTATCACGCACCATCACGCCCTACTTATGAATGATTATCTTGAATGATGACATTAGAAAACCGGCTTAACTATCGATAAACGTTTACGCGATAAGATTTGATAAGCACATTTAAAATTTAGTGTTCGGTGATAGGTTTAATAAGTGAATATGTAATAGATTTTCAAACCTTATATAAACCAAATATACAATTCCTCAAGAACAATACTGACTGTTGTTTTTAATTGCTCGTAATTACTTTAAAAGTTATGTTGCCAATATTGCACAAGATTTTGTTATGTTTTGTTTTTATCTCGGTTGTTCAAAGCTACAAGGTTTTAATAGTGTTTCCTGGATTGTCACCGAGCCATTTTTTTCTTGCAAATTCCTTAGGGAGAGCATTGGTCAAAAAGGGCCATGAGGTCACTATGGTGAGCCCTTATGAAGATAAACAACCGCTTACTGGATATAAAGAAGTTGTGCTGACTGACTTTTTAGCAGACGACGACGGTATGTAGACTATTTCTATTTTTATATTTAATATTATAGAGAAAGTAGTTACTATCAAGCTGCTTTATTGACATTTAGAAATTTAACAATTACTACCCGGTTTTTTTTATATTGAGGCTTAATCAAAGATGATACCGTTTTAGTTTTAGAGTATTGAACTTTATTACGCCTCCAATTGAGTAGATATTTTGGATTGTTTCAAAAAAAGATTTCGACTAGCAGTGACAACGCTGTCCAAAGTATAGATGAGACAACAAACTTGTCTTGACAGGTCTAGCTTGAAGTAGTATATACTAAACTAATTTTTCAAATGAGCACTCAAACTATGAACAAGATATTATTAGAAAACTAGATACGTGTAGGGGAAGATGTTGTGTCTCGGACACTTTTTTACTCAATTGGGGTTTTGGAAGTTGTTATAAGTATTAAAGCAACCTCACTTTTCTTCTTCTTCACATGCCATCTCCTCTAAGAAGGTTGGCAACCATCATGGCAATTCGCACTTTCGACGCAGCTGCTCTAAAGAGGTCAGCAGAAGTGCAGTTAAACCAAGCTCTCAACTTATTCAACCAGGAGATGCGTCTTCTTCCGCGACTCCTTCTACCCTGTATTCTTCCTTGCATTATTAATTGCAACAAGTTATAATGCTCGCCGCTCATAACATGTCCCAGATATTGCAGTTTTCTGACTTTAACTGTATTTAAGACCTCTTTATCTTTACCCATTCTTCTCAACACCTCGACATTCGTGACTCTATCTATCCAACTTATTCTTAATATCCTTCTGTAGGTCCATAACTCGAATGCTTCCAATCTGTCCGAAACATCTTTCTTTTAAGTCCAAGCATCCAACCCATAAAATAATACGGAGAACACGTAGCATCTCAGAAGTCTTAACTTTAAAGAAATTGAAATGTCCCTGCTGCAGAATACTTTTTTCAGTTTGTTGAAAGAATTTCTTGCCTGTCCTATTCTTGCCTTAATCTCTTCTGTGTACTCATTATTTTCATTAATTATTGTACCCAGATATTTATATTTTTCAACTGTTTTAATTTGTTCTCTATGTATTGTTATGCTTTCTTGGCGGTGTTGGGCTTTTGTAATTACCATAAATTGTGTCTTTTTTGTGTTTAGGGACAGTCCGTTTTCTTCACTGACTTCTAAGACTCTGTTAACCATTTGTTGTAAATACTCAAAATATTCCGCTAATAAAATAGTGTCGTCGGCAAACCGTATATTATTGATTGATCGGCCATTTACTTTTATTCCCATAGTTAGTTCTTCTAGTGCTTCCTGGATTATTTCCTCTGCATACAAATTAAACAAAGTAGGAGACAGGACACAGTTCCTTAGGACTCACTTCCCTAGTGTAATATTAAACTATGGCATAACAGTATAATTTTTGTTAGATATTTATAATATTTGTATTTAAAAAAATTAGGTCACTTTAAAAAATAGTGATAAATTCCAAGGTTCAACGTTGGTGTTGTTCTTGAACACAATCTTGTTGTACCATGGACACAGTATACGATAAATATAAAATAAATTTTATTTGAACAAATTGTTATAAAATGATAAACACAAAATTAAACGAATCAAAGGTAATGAAAAATAAAACTTTTATATATATTAAAAAAATAGAAAGTAGTTTAAACTAATTTTATAAAGCTTAACATCTCTGCAACTTTATCTTCTTCTTCTTCTTCTTCTTCACTGGCTTTACAACTCTGGGTGAGTTTTCGCCGCATCCACTATCGCCTTCCATCCTCTACAATCTTGCGCTTCTATTTCCCATTGTTGTACCCCAATTCTAGATAAATCGGCTTCAACACCATCCTTCCATCTTTTTCTCGGTCAGGCTACTGATCTTCTACCATCTGGTCTTTCAAAAAACACTGTCTTTAACACGGTCATCTTCTGATCGTACCACGTGATCTGCACATCTTATTCGGTTTTCCTTGTTATGTCTGAAAACTATGTTTTCAGTTCCATACAGAGTCACTAATTCAGCATTGTGGTGTCTTCTCCAATTCCCTGTGAATTCATCTCTTTGAGGGCCAAATATTATTTTCAGAACCTTTCTTTAAATACTAGAAGCTTATTGATTTCCCGCTGGTTGTGAGTCCATATTTCACTGCCATATGTAATAATTGGGCGAACATTCGACTTGAACAGTGTTAATTTAGATTTTCTTTTTAGAAGCTTTAATCTTAATAATGTTGAAAAGGAGTATAATGCTCTATTTCCCGCAGCTATCCTTGCTGAGACCTCTTTTTCTATGTGGCTGTCAGCTATGAATATTGCCCCCAGGTATTTAAACTTTTTTACTACTTCGAAGTTGTAATCATTAATACTGATGTTCTGCCTAACTCATGGTCTTAGATTTTTGGTTACTACTTTGTATTTCGTCTTTTCTTCATTTATTCGGAGACCCAGACTACCTGTTTCCTCCTTGAGCTGTAAAAACACCTCTCTCACGTCTCTTGTAAAATGCGTGACTGCACCCATGTCATCAGCAAAGGCCAGCAACAGTTTTGATCTTTGATCATCAAGTCCTCCTGTCAGCTCAGACGATATTTTACTTATTGCATATTCTAAAGCAAAATTAAACAGCAACGGTGACAAGGGGTTCCCTTTCCTAAGTCCTGAATTTATACCAAATGACATGGATGTTCTGCTTCCTATCATTTGATAGCAGTATATGGCATTCTTGTGGTTTTACAATTTTCCCAGAGCGTATGGTTCATTCTCATATGCTCAGTATGTTAAGAAACATTTTTTTGCACACTTTAATTTGATCGTTTTGTTTTCTTAAATAATAAGTAAAACTAGTATTTTCTTCTAGATTTGTTTTCGTTTTTTCGGTCTCGTTTTCTTTGGGGTGTTGAGATTTTACGTTTAGATCTACAAAACATTTTTTTAACCCCAACTCATTTTCCAAAAATTCGTGAAAGCCAACTTTCTGTCTACATCTGATAATAGATGGCATTGTATAACAGATTTTTTTAGGTTGTTTTGATTTCTGGATGATATATTACAAAAACACCTTTGTTTCCAGTAGTACACTTTTTACCTTTGTAAGCAATACCTACTTCTCTATTTCTCTTTTTCTGCTTCTTTTTCAAAACTTTAATAACTTCAATACTTTAACATGTATTTTCTTTTTTCTGCTCTTTTGTAAAGTTTTTTTTGTTTTTTAAAAATTTCATTCTTATGGTTTTTAAACGAGGTGCTCTCTGAATCTTCATTTTTGTTAATTTTAACACCATTCTTTTCAAAATTTGTTTCTGGTTCTTCCTCAGATACATTTTCTACATAAGTGCTTTCGATCACATCTTCAATAATTAAAACATCCGTGTTAAAACTATCTCCAGTTTCACTTTTATATGGTACAAACAAATCGACTAATATAGAAAGTAAAATTCAAATTTATGAAAATCTCGACAGCATTTATGGGATTTTATATTGGGATATTGTATGTCGGGAATTTTTTTACATCTTCCCCCGTTTAAGTGAACACTAGACTGACATTTGTGTGCTTATTTTTAGATTATCCAAACAATGGTGTTAGTTTTGTGATGTGAAGCAGGTTTGAGACTTCTTTTCTGTGCCCAGTGTGCAATTCGTAGATTGAGTTTGACCACTTTTTTTTAATTGTGTCTGGTCCAATTCCCGATCCATTTAGCTTTACCCTGTTTAATTTATTACCATTTTCCGCATATACTTAGTCTCAAACATTGAATTGTAGGTCTTTTCAAATCTTCTTTTGTTGTATTCATGTGATTTTACTATATATTTCAATGCCAATTTTCTATCTTTACTTAATTTTTCTTGTGTTTTCACCTTTACTCTACTCTAGTATGTTTGTGTTTTCACCTTTTAGTAGATATTTTGGAGAAAACTTTGTTATCGTATGATCTGTTTTATTGTAGGCATCTACGCATTTTTGTGCAACTGGTGCCCATGCAACTTTGTTTTTTGACATTGTTTGTATGGCAGTGAATACCAGTTTTTTATTATTATGCTTAATAAATTGTTTATATTCTTTTGAGTTTATTCCAAGGTATTCATCTGTCAACACTATGTCCATTTGGTAATTGTCTGTTACCATTTTTGTCAATTTTATAAAGTCCATTGCACTTTGATTTTTAGATGTTAAAATAAAAACGTACCTTGTAAAATGGTTAATTAATATATTGAGTTACTTTTTTGTCAAACGACACCCACCAAATCCTCAAACTGTGCAAATATGACAATTATTAAGCTTAATTACTAATGCTTAAGAAAATGGAACTTCACAAGATTCAGTACTTAGTCCTACTACTTAAATAGTATCATTCATAATCTAACCAAACCTCTTAAAGCTCCGTGGGTACCGTAGCACCTACGGAGTAAAAAAGTTCGTACAGGTTTCAAATTTTTAGTTCCAAAAACTTCGGCAGTATTTCACGAAAAATCCTTCACAAATCTGCCAAAGTTGTATAACTTTACAGTGACATTTAAACCAACTGCAAAATGCCCAAAAACTGTCCTGACAGGAACAAATAAAACAGACTATATCCGAATATTATTAAAGATTAAACTTATTAAAACCACTGGCTAATATAAATCGGGGTGAGAGCAAACCACGCTATTGAGAGTATATTGAACATTAATAAGGTCTAAAATAGATTACAGGTCAATTGCATATCATATGCCTCAGCCTCAATAACAACAGTTAAAAAGTTTGAGACTGTATATAATATTGTAATTAGAATTGCTCTTGGAACATTCCGTACAACTCCTATCGAAAATTTACTGAATGAAGCCGGTGATCCACCCCTACTTTACCAATTGTCTAATTATTTCAATTTCATCAATTTTTGTTAGTATAATATCTACGATTTTCATTGGAAATACGTGCATGAATTTCGCTACTTACGGAATTCTTCTGATTGATTTATGTGCCCAGATATGTAAAAGCATCCACACGTTCAATGGTATAGTTGTCTATTGCTATACTATTTTCATTCTCAGGTGTTCTTTTGATGGTCATATACTTAGTTTTTGTTTCGTTTATTTAAGCCCTACAATCTCTACAATCTTCTTGGATGTAGCACAGGCGTTTGATAAGGTCTGGCATGACGGTTTAAACTATAAACTAAGAACGTTCATGTCTAAACAGTATTCAGAAATCTTGGAATCATACATTGCGAATAGATATTTCAGAGTAAAACAAGAAGAAGTGTACACCGACTTAAGGGAGATCAAAGCTGGCGTGCCACAAGGAAGTGTCTTAGGTCCGGTCCTGTACCTATTGTATACGTGTGACATTCCAGAGCTAGAACAAAATACTATTGCCACCTTCGCGGATGATACAACCATACTAGCGATAGGAGACACTAGTGAAGAAGCAACTGATAAATTGCAACTATCAGTAAATAAAATACATAACTGGACCAGAAAATGGCGAATAAAAATTAAATGAAACTAAATCTGCACACATTAACTTTACAAATAAAAAAATAGAAAATTTCCCAGTTAGAATAAATGATACCCGATTTCCTTATACAACATCAGCAAAATACTTGGGCATCACCCTAGACGCGAAGCTGCGCTGGAAAGTCCATGTCAAAAAGAAAAGAGGGGAGCTTGATATTAGATATAAGAAGTTGTATTGGCTGATTGGAAAAAATTCAACATTGTCAATTCATAATAAATTATCCATCTACAAGCAAGTACTGAGGCCAGTATGGGTATATGGGTGCCAACTCTTGGACTGTACCAAAGCTAGTAATCTACTTATTATCCAGAGATTTCAAAATAAAGTCCTGAGAAACATTGTTGATGCTCCTTGGTATATCCGTAACAGCAACCTCCACCAGGACCTGGGTATGGAAACTGTGATCGAAATAATCAAGAGAACAGCAGCAAGTCACGAGCAGAGGCTGCATAGTCATGTGAATGTCGAGGCAATCCAGCTTCTTGACAACACTGAACTAAAGAGAAGACTCATAAGGACAAAACCATTTGAGCTAGTGTAAATGTGTAACAGTTTAGTATAAAAAGCAGTGTATAGTGCTGTGAAGTTATTGCATGCTAGTTGTAGTGCATTATTTAATAGATAAAATAAGAGTAAGCCATAGGGTAAACCCTTAGATTTAAGTATTTGCTGTTATTATGTTAGGTCAGAAAATAACTGATAATTGGTCATTTGTGACCAGATAGCAGTATACAAACACCGCGCATGTGTTAATAAAAAAAAATTTAAGCCCTCTTTTTTGTTCTTCAGAATCAATTTCCTTGAACGTTTCCATTAGTCGTGTCTTGTTTTTACTAATAATGGCGACATCGTCCGTATATGCAATAATTTGTACTGTTTTCGTGTTTATATGGCCGGTTACATTGGTTTTTCTGATGACTGCTTCAAGAACTAGGTTTAACAGCATGATTTAAAGTGTGTCTCTCTGTCTTACCTCCACGTTGATGTCAAACAGGGGAGACAGTATTCATCTACTCTTCTAGTTCTACATCTAACTGCGGCTTGTGAACTCTACAACGTCGTTTTTGAGGCCGATATATTTTTTTTGTATACTTAGATTTCGAAGGTCTTCCAGCATTTTGTCTCTTTCCACACTATCAAAATCTTGTTTAAGGTATATATTATACATATTATATAATTTCATGTCGTACCTATTCATAAACTTATTCTTGTATTGTTTTAAGTATGAATATGTTGTCTGTAGTAGCTGTATTTGATCTGAATCTATTTTAATGATCACCAAGTATATTTTCGAAGTATTCTGACGATCTAAAGTAGATACTGCTAAAAACTATATTGTATATTATATTTACCAATGTAATTGGTCTGTATATACAATGTTTAAAGCCTCCAATATGCCATTACGTCTATATAGTGTCATTCTTTCCAACCGTCTCAGTGCAATTTTAGCCATGCAAAATCTCTACGTGAAACATCTCCTAGGAAAAATGATAAAATTGGAACTTCAGAAAGTCCAACAAACTGAGAACGGTAAACTTCTTGTGGATACCTTTTCAGAGGGGGGATAATAGGGAAATTTCCGCCTTTCCCCCAAGAAAGTCCCAAATTAAAGAAAACCTATTATTTATGTCTTCTGTGTAGTTTGGGTTTATCTATTTTATGTCTTTTGGCTGATGTTTCATAAAAAATTCCCCCCCCCCCTAAGTTTAAAGTTCCTCTTTGAAGGCAAATGTTTTGATTTGCCACTGGCTTTCCACATTAATATCCAAAGCAATGAATTAGCAGATGTAAGTTCTTGCGAAGCTACGAATGTAATGACGAATCAGAGATTAACTATTCTTCTTCTTCTTCATGTACCATGTCCTTTCAGAACGTTGGTTACCAACATAGCTATTTTAATTTTATCCACTGCCACCCTAAATAGCATGCTTGTATCTACACCACACCAATCTTTCGCAAAAAAAAAAAGCATCAAGCAGCGTTCTCTGCTTGATGCTTTTTTATGATCTCAGTAGTCTTGCTGAGACGTTCTAGTAATGTGGAGTTACGAATCTTCTCCACCCAGGAAACTTTTAAAATTCTTCTATAGCACCACATTTCGAAAGCCTCAAGGCGATTTAGATCGATTTTATTCACAGTTCAGGACTCGACAGCATAAAGTAAGACCGAGAACACGTAGCAGCGAAGTAGGGCGGATCCTTAATGCCAATTTTAGGTCTCTGTTACATAACACCTTGGACATCCTTTTAAAAGCAGCTCTAGCCTGCTCTATTCTGGATCTAATTTCGCCGTGATTTTCTGCATTACAATTTAATTGCTGTCCAAGGTAGACGATTTTATCAACTTGCTCAAGTTTGGTATTATTTACATATATAGACGGTTTTATATTCTGTTGTTTACTTATTACGAGTATTTTGGTTTTCCTTATGTTAAGATCCAGACCTGCCGCCCTACAACTCTAAACGACACTATCAAGTAGTGTTTGTTTGAGTAGATTATAAAAATAATAAATATATCAAATATATAAATAAAGTATCAAGTGCGTTAAGTTAAATTCGTTTTGACACTAAAACAGACACGTCTAAGACTGGGACATAGTAGATACACACCCACCCCTATTCTCTAACAGCAAAGTTCCAAAGTATTCGATATGTGATGTCGCACCCTCAGTGCAAAACTGCAGTGCAAAACTGCAGTGCAAAACTGCAGTAAGTCAGAATAAGTAAGTTTCGAGGTAAAGACGATTTTGTTTATTTTCGTGCTAATACCGGTGAAATAAGACACAATCTTTCAGAAAAATTAATATTTGACTATTATTTTGCATGCATTTCAGCCTATATTACATTAACCAAAAAATAGAAATTTAAATAAAATAATATTATTGCTAAAAAAATTAGAAATGTCAAAGTTACAACACTTTTGCACGGAGAAAATTGTAAAAAGTGTAGACACATTTTCTGTTAGTTGTTGTCTTCTTCTCGTATATCATCTTGGGCCATAATATTTTGACAAAAACTATGGTGAGCTTCTGGTATCATACCTGAATGGCATAAGTATACCAAATCTTTCTTTTTGACCATTTGAATTTAATCTGAACAGCAATCGGGGATTAGTATGGTATTAAACTTTGCATTAAAATAGATTCCAAGAAATCAGATAGCTATCTAGAATAAATAGGTACCTAATAAAACGGCTTATCGCTAGCAGCAATTTAATCTTTTTATATCTGATGTTTCTGATAGCCACAATTCGGTAGAAACATTATTTGTAAAACTTTCAATATTTTTATTTAAATTGAAAACAAAAGGACAATCGCCCCAGAAGGTTACATGAAGATTGATTAGATTTAAATGAAGATTTAATAAATTGAAGATTTTTAAAGATTTAATTTGGGATTTAGTTTTTATTGTGAACAAGTTTTCTGAGAATAGATATTTTTAACCTGTCAGTATTACACAAATTTTATGATAACTGTTATACCTTTCATAAGAAAAAATACTTTTTGGCTGTAAATAGTTAGTCTTAATTTATATGTTTTTAATGCAATCTAATAAATAAATGGTCAAACGACATCGCACACATTTTATGGAAAATATAATATCACACAAAGGACATAAAACTTACATGAATAGATTGGTCTCCTAAACCTTTGTTTATTGTCTCGGCTGTTAATGGATTACGTAGACACGCTGTATAATAAAATTAAACACCACAGATATAGATATTAAAATAACAAATATCTTACTTTTTTCATGCCTTTCATTGCTTGTTATCGAAACCATTGCAATGTTCCATGCAAAACTGTTGTAACTTTGTTACATTAGAATTACAACAGTTTTGCACGGAACTTATGTACAAAAACGCAAAATAGTTAAACTGTTGTTGTTGTAATATTTAGCTGGTTAAGCATTTGAAAGTTACTAAAGTTTTATAGGGGATAGATATACATGTTTACATTCGAATTCCATGATTACTTCATTTTCATAAAATTTTAAGTTACTGCAGTCTTGCACTGAGGGTGCGATGTATGTCGTAACTTCGACCTGAAAATACTACTTTCGGTCTAGTAATGTAAATTACTTCCCCAGTGCATAAAAATTTACATTGTACATTAACCAGCAACTAATAATCGATATACCAAGTTTAGTTTTTGATTTTTAATTGTAAATTATTTTTTAGCTTTAGAAGCAGCTGACATAGATGATATGTTTAAATTTGAAAATATTAATCTATTTTCACAAGTTTTGTTTTTTAACAAATTTATGACTGAAAGCAGCAAGGCCACGTTGAACCATCCGAATCTTCAAAAACTTCTGGAATCAAACGAAAAATTTGACGTTATAATTCTCGAACAATTTAAACAGGAAGCTTTGCATGTTCTACAATGCCACTATGAAGCTCCATTAATATTACTAAATACGTTGGGGGCGAACGTTTGGATCAACCCGTATGTCGGCAATCCTGCTCCTCCGTCATACATTCCAGATACTTTTAGTCAGTACTCAGAAAAGATGGATTTCTGGGAAAGGGCATTTAATTCGATTTTAATACTATTTGAACGAGTTCTGTTGTATTTTTCAATACATCAAAATCAATATGAAATGGCTATCTCAAAGTTTCCTCATTGCGCAAATGAAAATTTTTCAAACAATATATCTCTAGTATTTTTAAATGCTCACGAAAGCACAACACAAGCGGTGCCTTTAGTGCCAAATATGATTAACATTGGTGGATTTCATATCGGGGAACCCAAAGATTTGCCAACAGATTTGAAAAATATATTAGATAGTGCTAAAGAAGGTGTAATCTACTTTAGTTTGGGTTCTAATGTTAAAAGTTCAGATATTAACTCAGATATAAAGCAGGCAATTTTAAAATCCTTGGGAAAACTTACGCACAAGGTACTGTGGAAATACGAGGATGAAAGTCTTAAACCCCCGAAAAATGTCGAAATACGGAAATGGTTACCTCAACAAGATATTTTAGGTAAGTCAATGCATATTTTTTTATAATTTAATATAATTTATAATATAAGTTTTCGTTTTGACACTTTTAAAATTTTCCATTTCTTGACATCGGTTTACTTCTCGATTTCAATTGTTTATTGTTATTGTAACAAAAAAATGCTTGTGGCTATTTATATTGAAACTGGTGATTTTGCACGTCATCATGCGATGGAGGATCCAATCAATTGCCATCTACATTCACTACACTCAATTTTTTTCACTTCCTCGAGTGAGAGCACAAAGCTCGAGTTTTGTATTATATTTTTTACCGATTACCAAATTAGCAAACAATATTTTAAGATTAACAAACTTTGAAAATAAATAAAAATTAAATTTTTTTAATAAAAAACTTCTTGCATGAAAGGGCCGGTTTTTTCATCTTCAAATAAATAGTCTCATATCTGACAGATAGTTATCTGGAGGATCGACATTTATTTATAAAGTAAAATGTACCCGTCTTTTCACGCCGAATTATGTTGCGGTTACTTATATGTGAGATAAGAAGTAATGGGAACACGAGAAGCTTTTTTTGTTTTAAATGTATTAACACAACGATGCAGAGACATGAATGTAGATGTATATGCATGTTTAATTGATTATCGAAAAGCATTTGACTGCGTTATGCATCAAAAGACGATCAAAATTCTGAGAACAACTGGAATCGACGAACAAGACTTGCAAGTTACCTCAGTTGCCTCAGAACTATATTGGCACCAAACGGCAGCAATTGAAATAGAGCACACAGCATCTGAAGATATACGAATCTGACGAGGAGTGCGACAAGGTTGCGTCTTATGACCATTATTATTTAATCTGTATTCGGAATCTATATTCAGAAAAGCATTAGATGAGATTCAAGCAAGCACCGCACAAGAACTACAAAATATAATAAGTGCAGTAGTTTATCACAGCAAAATGTTCGGTTTACATCTAAATGTTTCCAAAACTAAAATTCTAGTATTTTTAAAGATACTAACAAACGTACAATCAAATATTTGGGAGCAAATATCAACAGCCAGTGTAACCCAAAAAAAAGAAATCCTGTCAAGAATCGGACACAATTTATTGTATTGGTGTATTAGGCATGCGGTCTGTTATTAAAAAAAACTCTTTTTCTTTTATTACACTATATTCCGCTGATTTTTTGTCAGCTTCATCAGGATACAACTAAAGTATGGTTAAAATTTATATAAATATCAGGTGAGAATAAACAATGTTTTAATTACAGATTTATAGTTAAAAATAGTTAAAAATGTTGTACATAATGTATTCAAAACATTACTAACAATATTGGTTTAGGTCCACCTAGGTCACTAATAATTAAATTAACAAAAATGGCAAACAAAAACAACCAAGAAACAATTAAAACACAATAAAATTACACACTAAAAATATACAGGGTGATTTAAAATATAATTGTGAACAGAAAAAGTATTTGAACACATCAAGAATATTACAGTAAATATTGCTTAACTGTCCCGTGTCTGCTTTGTAATTTACTGCATATTTTTCTTTATTATTATGACATACTTCTAAAAACAATCTTTGTTCGTAATTTAAATTAATGTGCATTTTTTTTATTTTGGAATCCTATACTTCTATTATTTAATCAATAGCACCAGTATAAGTGAAGAAAATTAGGTAGAATAATTTATTCTCAGAATATAGATCGTAATCGTAATCTTAATCTTAAAGTCAGTTTACTTAATCCATCGAGCAAAAAGACAAAAGAGAGAATCTAATCGTTATGAAAAGGAGACCAATAAAGTAGCCTCTGATGGCGGACATATCCGGAAATGCGAATGCGCCAAATTTAAATTTTCCGACACTTATTAACAGTAGCTATAAAATAGTTGTCAGAATGTGTCTTAGACGAGAAACTTTAAATACATATTAACGATAATAGTCTAAAATGTGACAAAATTGTTAAAAAACTTCAATATAAATAAGACTTCATGTGACAGTTGGGACAAACAATAACATAACCCAACTAAATTTGATTTCTTAAACAAGGAAAGACTCTATTTCCTTGTTTAACGTGGCCTCTCAAGACGGCACTTCCTGTCTAACAATATTTTTACCCCCACTACCCTTACATTCCCTCTTTTGTCTTTTTTCCATGACGTAATCTTAAGAAAACCTCTTAGAAAAGTCTTTATAATTACAAAAATTAAAATGGTCGATTCTGTATCAAATATTATATTTTCTCACTAAGTTTATAAATATTAAAATCATACTCTTCGGTTTTAGTAAATTTTCTAATACCGGATCTATGTCTTGCACTCACAATACACAACAATATTTAGGTTATATTTTTGATTTCGCGATAATAGACAACATAATAACAAACTACAATAATCACAATTTATCTTCCATATAACTTGTTATTCTGTACCTTATTTGACAAATATTTTATATTGGCATATGGCATATATTTTACATTTTATCTGTCAGATAAGTTTATTCATAACAGTTCGTAGTTCAGATTTATTTCCTAGTTGGCGCTAGGTGTTTAAATTCAAACTCACAGAAAGCTTTAAATTATTTCATAAATTTTCTTGTTTCATAAAGTTTCATAAATTTTATCTTAAAATTATAGCAACCATATTTTTGATTTATTATATTAATAAGTAATTAATATTATTATGGCTTCTAAAAACTTGGTTGCTTCCCTCCATTTTTTTTCGGCCCCTTGGTTTCTCTCTCCAATTTCTCACCCCGATTTCTGACAAGTGTTGCTTTACTGCTTACATTCTTCTTACTCTTCCGTCCTCTTCTTTTTCCCCATTTCTCCCCCCTTCAATATTGTTTTAACAACATTTTGATTCTCTGGCATTCGTATTATGTGACCAATCCATCTATTCATTGGTCTTCTCCAAATATTCTCTGCCGTCTTTATTCCTCTGAAGATATTTCTGAACACCTTTCTTTCCCAGATCTCTAATTTCTTTTCTTCCTGCTGGTTTATAGTCCACGTTTCACTAGCATACATCTCTGTGGGTCTGATTCATCGCGTTAGAATCTATGGAGAAGTTATGAGCATATTAACGTATGTATTAAAAACGGCGTAGGTAGGCGTGGCTAACGTTAATACCAATATGGCGGTGGGATCAGGGCCAGACTCAATAATATTAAAACTACTATACAAATATGACTAGTTATTCAGAAGATTTAATCATAATCTAAAAAATGCAATACATTTTTAATAAACTCTGATTTATTTATCCCGCGGTAAACACTAAAAAAACAATATATTATACATAAAGATAAATTAATACAGTCAAATACTATTAATTTATTCTCTGAATTACGGGCCATTACTTTGTTTACATATTTGTATACTAACCTGTGGAACGATATTCCTGAAGATTTTTTATTAACATTGCTTCTGCTACTGCAACTACGTTGAGAACAAGAAACCATTATTATGCACTATCACAATATATTATTACAGTTTCTATAAAAGTATTATAAAACTAAAAATATTCGAAAATCAACAAATGTAAACAAACATACGATCTGTCAAAAGTGTCAAAACAATACGGCCGAAGTGAGGTCGTTTTTATTCACGTGATGCCCTCTCCATAGATTCTAACTCGATGGTCTGATTACTGTCTCGTAGACTCACACTTTAGCTG
Source organism: Diabrotica balteata (assembly GCA_918026665.1). Classification (NCBI taxonomy): domain Eukaryota; kingdom Metazoa; phylum Arthropoda; class Insecta; order Coleoptera; family Chrysomelidae; genus Diabrotica; species Diabrotica balteata. The sequence goes on from OU898278.1 coordinate 37,784,031, forward strand.
TTCTTGAGATATTTTTTTCTTTAAGTAATGTATTTAGTGTCCCGTCACTAAATACATTACCAATTTGCGTATGTCAAAAAAACAGTACATTGTTTCATTTTTATTTTTAACACGTTAAGTCCCAAAGCATAAACGCGTTTCTTTTGTCTCAGACCAAACGATTTTTTTGTCCTTCCTACATCAAAATTATATTAGTTTTTGTGGGTGCATGACAATTTGACATTCTGACTCTCAAAACAAGAAAAACATTGTGGTCACTTTTGGTGCACACGGTTTGTGAATGAAATTTTTTATTTTTGGTTTTAGTCCAGACCATGTGTACCACATTGTTTCATACAGTTTTTAATGTATGAACAAAATATATGCAACAAATATACATATTCAAATATGATATTTCATTACATTAACTTATTATTTATAATCTTCTTGTAGTGCTAGCCGTAGCCACCAAACAACCCGAAGGTGCACTCCGATAAATTTACATTGGTAGCTGTCAGACAAATTCGGTGAACTTGCGCCATTTTTTTAATATAGGATGTCAGTGTTTACGATTGCACAAAATCAAATTATTAGCGAAACAAATAATGTGATGATCTGTCAACAACAAACACAAAATGATCGTCCAACGATGTGACTGTGAACTTAAAATATGTCCGCTGACCTGCGCAAGCCAGATGCGCGAACAATTACCGCCGAGTCGAGTGCACCTTCGGGTTGTTCGGTGCCGTAGCTCAATGGCTATGTTACTGGCTTAACAAGCTGGAGTGTTCGGGTTCGAATTCCGGCACCCACAAAATTTTCAATTTGTAATTTAACTCAGCTGTCACCGTGCTTCAGAGGGCACGTAAAGCCGTCGGTCCCAGCTACGAAAGTAGTCGTTAATTTATGTTAGGGGCGCTTATGCGACCTGAAAACCCTAATACTAGACCTTCTCTGACTAGGCCAAAAGGATACACGACCTTTTCTTTTTTATCTTCTTGTGCTTTTGATATCTATAAATTTTATAATTTACAGCTCATCCAAATGTCAAACTATTTATTACACATGGAGGTCTTCTTAGTATGACGGAGACTGTACATTATGGAGTTCCTGTTCTAGTATTGCCAGTATTAGGAGACCAAAAAATGAATGCTGCTAAAGCAGAGCATGCAGGTTATGGAATTAAAATACCATTTTCACAAATAACTGAAGAACGACTTACCAATGCGTTAAACAAATTACTAAATGATTACAAGTAAGTATAGATTTGACAGATTATTATAAGATTTTAGAAAGTATAGCTTTTTGCTACGAGTAACTTTTCTAGCTCTTGACATGCTCTTTGGCGAAACATTTTTTGATGTTTGTTAAACTACATAGTCCAGTCGTCAGAGATTTGACCGACAGAAATAAAAAAAAAGTTTACAGAAACAACGCTTGAAGCGACCAGCGATTTTGAATGGCAGTTGCGCTCGCGAAATTAATGTTAAATAACATTTGTATCAACTATACGGCAAAATTCGATATATTTTAATCAGAGCGTCCTATAGACCAAAATAAAAATGCGTTTTAAAGATGAAGAATGCAGCTTTTGTTTGCAATTTTTGTAATTTGTTGCAAATAAAGTCAGTTTCTATAACTTTTTTCAAAATATAAACGTTGCCCAATTTTTGCCATTTTTGACGATTCTCGTGAGATCAATAGAATTTATCATTTTCATTAACCGGTCGTAGCGTAATGTGACAACATGTATTAGGCATTTGAAATATTGTAACGATTATTTTCCTCCCACATAGGGAATTACTATAAGGGGTTGAAAAATGGGGAGATAAATTCCTGTGGTGGAGATAGAGCAAGCAAAACAAACCGAAACTTTTGCGAACGGCTACTCAGGGTTTATTTGGAGATCTGGGTCATGGATAAGTAAATAAAGCAATGGGATTGGATTGGGGTAACTACAAAAATAAAACGAAGGGGTATTTACATGAATCTCTTGGAACAAAACACAACACAAAAATGTTCTCAAGCTATTTAAAATGGACTCCGCTTAGAAGAATCTTCCTGCTGGATGAAAGAAAAAGGCTCTTCCTTCCTAAACAATATAAAAAGGGGTTAGAAAATTGTTTTGAATAAATAAAAAAATTGGTTTAGGGAAAAAGTATTTATTGCTGTCTCACCACAAACAGTTACAAAAATAAATACAAAATAACAGAGAAAAAACACTCACTATGTTTTATCCGCTCACAAACTTTAGAAGTTGGAGATACTACAAGAACTTACAATTGTTACTGGGTGATAATTTGTAGCAGACAGAAATTATTACAAATGAAAAAAACTTTAAGTCAAACTATGCATAGAGGTTAACCTTTTTCTAAAAAAAACAAAGCAAAACAATATCTGTTATGATTAGTTATTTACGAAATGTAAAAAAAATAAAGCTAGCTGTCAGATGTCAATATTAAATTTTGAAACTGAGAACAATTAATATGCAGCTATACCACACACTAACATCTACAATTTTAATAATTACAATTTCTTAAACTGTAATGGAAGGAATTATTATTACAAAATGTGTATTTTTCCTTTAAAAATTGAACAAAAAACCTTACCTCGATTTCACTAAAATTTCTTTAAAATTTCTGGGGTTAGGAACTGGATTTATACTAGAAACACAAATGCACCTCCATACTGCGGAAAGATTCTGAAATGACTTAGGACAAACAAAATGAGGCTGAAAGTTGGCACTGGAGGTAAACTTTGAAAGTCCGCATCTTAAAAAACTGGAACACATATGGGTATCTTTCAAAGTTGTTGTAAACGTCACAAATCTCTTAGATACTTAGAAATATAGAAACAGTAATTACTCTTTCAAAACTGACACATTACATTGAGTGTAAATTCTTTTTTTAGAACAGATTTTCCAGTTTTTAACACCGACACTCGCCTGCGTCTTTTCACTCAAAGATTCTCCCAAACCTACACTGTAACTAAACATTTAATAGCTACATACTACCAAACTTCAGTATTTCTGATAACAAAAAAAAACAATAAGAAAAAACCATTTCGAATTAGATGAAAATTCGGACCAACACTAAAGTAATTTGCCTTTGACAGCGGCTTCACTGAGAGTGATGTAATTATCTGCTGCGCAAAACCTTCTCAGCAATCTAAGTGGATATTTATTTAACGCGCAATATTAAGCGGCTTAACGATCAAAGATAATACCATAAACATACACGTCTGTAATATATATATATTTATATATATATAAACAACTTTAAAATGTGTTTATTATCAACTCCAGCGATGCAAAAAGATTGAAAATACTTTTTCGATGTTTCAACACATACCGGGTGATTTCAATACCTACAATATGACCAAAAAACTGAATTTAAAGTGTTTACATAACAAACGATGGCAAGTCGCAGAAAATGCATCCAAATAAACGATTTTGGGTGTAATTTGTAGCAGGAGGTGGGTACTTTTGAAAAACGTGCTAGTGTAACAAAACAATATCAGTTTTAAACATTCTAGATCGGTTTTAGTGTTTTTAAGAATATTTTAAATGCCTCACATTTGTTATCAAACTCAAAACTAAAATTTCATGCTATAGGTTTTAAAAATTCAGCTGTAATAATTAAAACACCAGAGGCCAGTCAATGAAAGGGACAAATTGTGTTCATTTCATAATAATTATAAAAAATTGCCAAAATCGTGCCACGGTTATTTATTTAAGACAAGTATAACAACTGTGTTTATTTGCAGGAAAATACAAAATTCGTATACAAAAGCTGCACTCTTTACCTTTAAAATAAATCTTAATTTTTGACAATAGGTCACTCGGATTAAAAGAAATCGAATTGGTACCGTCATGTAGATACAAATAACATTGATTTCGCGCGCATAACTGGCATTAAAAATCACCGATCGCTTCAAGGATTGGTTCTAAGAGAACGGTTCATTTTACACAAAAAATGTTAATAAACATATGTGTTCAAATTATCTCAGCTACTGTAGCGATAAGACTACCAAAGAGAATTGAAGCACTATTATAAAAATAATACCTCAATCAACCATGGGAGCTTATCGTCTGTGCTTTGCCTAGCTCAGTATCTCTAGTATGAGTTCGTCTTGTCTTAAACTAGGAATCAAATAATGAATCCTTAGCTGATAGCAAATAAAACAATTTTTAACTAATCATATTTATTAAAAAAATAATAAAAAAAACAATTAACCGTGCCAATGCTTAACAATAAATATAGTGAGGATGATACTTATGGCATCATCGTTAGGTCCTCTAATAAACAATAAATTTTCATAATACGGTCAATTGATACAGCCAATAAACCGTGAATATGGTTAATAAACTCTTGAATTAGGCCAATAAACCCAAGAGAATGGACCATAAAAATGAAGCATATTATAATTTCTACCTTCTTTTATAAATTTCAATTATAAACAAAAAATAATCCCACCATTAAAGGTGATTGACAGAAAGTAGGAAGGGACTGCATGAAGTTAGCACAGATGTCATAGAATGTTCCTATGTGATGGAATTAGCTTTTCTGTCAACATAGAACAGAATATTTAGTCTACCGGACAGAAAGAGAGAGGGCGAATATTTATTCTACGGGACAGAAAGAGAAAGAAAAGAAAGACAGAGAGCGCGAACTACTTTTTGAAGAAAAAATAGTAAAAACGAATCTGAAAATAAAGAAATTAATAAATAAAATAATTATTTAAATATAAATAAATAAACATGTGACGTTTATAACGTTACACTACATTTTTTATTTGAAATAAATTTTCTATACGTACAGATTCCTGGTAACTCGATTTTTTCCGTTTTCCCCCCTTTACGAGGAAGGTTTTAGGGAAAAGTCCTTGGGTAAAAGTGGTAAACTTGTTTGCATTTTCTTGGCGTCCTTAAATTGATATTCTCGACAAAATTGAGCTTGTTCGTATAATTTTTAAAGGTTCAGTGGTATTTTCGTCTCTGGCTGCTGGAGTAACATGTTTGCAACACTCTAATTTTTTTTCACTCAACTATTTGCTCATCTCTGGTGTTTCGGTTCTCTGAAAAAACAAATGAACGAAAGTCTCTTTCTAAATGTTGTATAGTTTCTGATTTTTTTTAAAGCGAAGAATTTCATAAATTTTGTACATCAAATCAAATTCAAGTAGCAAACAATATTATTTACTGTATTATCCAGAATCTAACATGTAGAAGTGTTTTTGAAAATTGTTGTCTACAGTTGTAAAGTCCTTAAAACTGTATAACACGCGTGACAAAAACTTACCCGAATAGGCGCGTTGTAATCAGTGTTTATTTCCAACATTTAGATAACAGCCTTTACCTAAAATTACTACAATTAAGTAAACTTTATCCAAAAACAACTTCCTTAAATATTTTAACTTAAAATTGATAAACTATAAGAAACAAACTGTTTTTTGAACACATTCTCATTTAAGACACGGTGTAAAGTTTGTTGAGATAATTTTGTTGAACACATTTTACACACATATTATATATGCTTTATGCATATAAATTTTTTACAAAAATGGCATGAAAAACGCGTTTTCCGATACTATAGTAATAAACTGTGATGGTACACAAGGCAAATATCGAACACAGTAATTAATCAAATCTTGCCCAAGTACTTTCGATCACAAGATCATCCTCAGGGGAATCTGAAATAAGCCAAGAAACGTTTTTTTAAAAAAGGAAAATTAATTCACTTGGATAAAAACTCCAAGTTTATAGTTGAAAAAAGTTTTTAAGTGATTGACGTTTATAGACTTACTTCGTCAGTTGTGGACTATCCAGCAGTAACAAAATGTCATAAATGTAAATTGAGACATAAATACACTAAACAAAGACAAACAAACACTTTAAAATTTAAAAATTGGAGAAGCTACATTTTATATAGAAGCCGGAGACAGAATGGCTCCCAGCCTGGCGGAAGCGGAAATATTGAGATGACATGTGACAAATGACAGCTTGTGAAGGGCAGTTACAATAGATAAGTGATCTGCGCCTTTCAAGATTCTATGAAACTAAGTATTGACCAAAGGTCCAACTGACACCACTATAGGAAAACAACTGAAGAAATATAAAATTATATCTAATATTTTTATGTAGATCGAATAATCCAGATCTCACACTCAAACCTGTCTATAATAATTAGGATGTTAGTTTGAGAGCAATTGAAGTTGACATAAAGTATTAATGTAAGAAATAGACTAAACAATATATTAGACAGTGGATAGTTGACTACAATAAAATGGTCCACTAAGCGCTATCAGTACTGTAAAAAGAAAATCTAAATATTCAGTTGAATTGCTAAAAATTAAAATCAAAATTAAAAGCAAAATATATAAATGGGTTATAATCCAAGTAGTTCAGTTGAATCCACAGTCAATGGAAGAACTTTCAAATTAATATGTAAATACTCAGTGCATGAAGTCTAAACAGTCGAGCTGGGCCCTCTACGAGATGGAGCTGTAATAAAGTTTTTAAATATAGGATTAAATTTAGTACAATTTAAATTAATTTGAGTATTAAGACAGTGAGAGTTTTCATTTGTTTCCCTTGTAATCTCCAAATCTTCCAATAAATCCAACTCAAGATAGTTTTTCTTTCTACTAATGTCATGTAAGATAGATGAACCAGAATTGATGTTAAAATTGTGGTTGCTGGATACTAAGTGTTGACCAAAAATTGAAGAGTTTGGTCTTTTCAAATGTTCAGAGACTCTAGTGGATAACTTTCTGTTGGTTCTACCTACACAAGAGGCATCACAATCATCACATTTTAATTTGTAAATACCACTTTTATCAAGTGGTATTATACCACATCCTATCTTTGGTATTGAACTGAACTACTTGGATCAACTGAATTGTATCAACTGAACTACTTGGATTATAACCAATTTATATATTTTGCTTTTTTAATTTTGATTTTAATTTTTAGCAATTCAACTGAATATTCAGATTTTCTTTTTACAGTACTGATAGCGCTTAGTGGACCATTTTATTGTAGTCAACTATCCACTGTCTAATATATTGTTTAGTCTATTTCTTACATTCATACTTTATGTCAACTTCAATTGCTCTCAAACTAACATCCTAATTATTATAGACAGGTTTGAGTGTGAGATCTGGATTATTCAATCTACATAAAAATATTAGATATAATTTTATATTTCTTCAGTTGTTTTCCTATAGTGGTGTCAGTTGGACCTTTGGTCAATACTTAGTTTCATAGAATCTTGAAAGGCGCAGATCACAGATTTATTGTAACTGCCCTTCACAAGCTGTCATTTGTCACATGTCATCTCAATATTTCCGCCTCCGCCAGGCTGGGAGCCATTCTGTCTCCGGCTTCTATATAAAATGTAGCTTCTCCAATTTTTAAATTTTAAAGTGTTTGTTTGTCTTTGTTTAGTGTATTTGTTATGTCCCAATTTACATTTATGACATTGTGTTACTGCTGGATAGGCCACAACTGACGAACTAAGTCTATAAACGTTAATCACTTAAAAACTTTTATCAACTATAAACTTGGAGTTTTTATCCAAGTGAATTAATTTTTCTTTTTAAAAAAAACGTTTCTTGGCTTATTTCAGATTCCCCTGAGGATGATCTTGTGATCGAAAGTACTTGGGCAAGATTTGATTAATTACTGTGTTCGATATTTGCCTTGTGTACCATCAAAGTTCATTTATTCGAATATTCAACCTTATATTGACTATAGTAATAGTGTAATAGAAATAACTATTATACTTGAAGGAAACTCGATAAAATATAATATTTTTAATACCTACAATATCCACCCACTAGTTTTGTTATTTTAACATGTTTTAATGTCCTTATTATTTATGTTGATTATTCTTTTAAACGCCATACTAATATCTTAGACCTTCTGAGAATATTTTCTAAACTGAGACTTGTTACTCTGAAATCTAAAAACAAAATATTGATAAAGTTAAACGATAATATGTTATTTACTCATTTTGGTTGTAGATATTTGGAAACAGCACGAAAACTATCAACTTTATCTCGTGATCGCCCGGTGAAACCAATGGATTTGGCTATTTACTGGATAGAATATATTGCAAAACACAAAGGGGCTCCTCATTTACGTGTAGCAGCACTAGATCTTACCTGGTACCAGTATTTGCTACTAGATGTCATTGCATTTGCAGTTATTGTAGTTGGCATTGCATTTACAACTATCTATGTTCTGTGTAAAAAGTGTTTTTGTAAAAAGATCAAAAAATTCAAAAGAGATTAAAAATATGTTAAAATTAATTTTGTAAATAAATATTTATATTTTGTTTATTTAAAAGTTTTTTAAACACACCCACACTCGCACGGTTTTTCTATACCTCTTCTTCCATTAACTTAGAACCTAACAGCTGTATCCTTTATCCCACATAGTATTCATCTCTACGTCTGACATAACCAAGCCATTGCATTCTTTGTTCTTACAAACCGCCGTACGCCAATCCAGGTCTCACCATAATCTTGTTAATCTTTCCTTTTAGCCCTTTCACTTTCCCTTCTATCTTTTAATCACAAAGTACCCTGCTCACTCGTTTCCAGTTAAACCAACCAGCCTGTATCCTGTAAGCAATTTCTCAATCTAGTGTCTCATTTTCCATTATGTAGGAGTCAAGGTATTTAAATTCGCTTACTTGTCCTAGCTTTTCTCCAAGCAATTCTACGAACCCAACCATTCCTTTTTCTCCCAATTACATATACTGTGTACTCCAACATTTCTTTTGTGCTCCTCTACTAACACGATATCATCGACAAAGAGCATTGACCTAGTCCCTTACTTTCTCTGTCAGTACATCCATAAAAAGAATAAACAGGCAAGGTCTCAGTGAAGAGCGATTATGCCAATCAACTCTTACTGGAAAACTTTCGGTCAATCCGACAGCAGTCCTTATTTTAGTGTACACTCCCTCATTCATATCTTTCACGAGCCTTACGTACTTCTCAGGAACCTATTTTTCTGTCATACATCTCCACAGCTCTTGTGTAGGAACTCTGTCGTACGCCCTCTCAAGATCTATAAATATCAAATATATGCTCTCTTGCAGTATTTTTCTATCAATTGTTTTAATCCAAACAAGGCATCCGTTGTCCTTCTTCCTGGCATAAACACAAACTGTTCTTATCATATCGATATCTCTCTCCTTAACCTTTACTTTACAGTTCTCTCCCAAATTTTCATTTTGTGCTACATTAACTTTATACCTCTGTAGTTTTTACAGTCCTGAATGTTTATAAGTCCTTTATCATTGTGTATTACCATCAGACTCTCTCTCCATAAATTGGACATACCTTCTACCTTATATATCCTACTCATCATTTGCGACAAAATATAAACCTATTCTTCTGCTAGAGCCTTCCAAATTCAGATATTCTATCAGACTGTACTGCCTTGTTCTGTTTAATATCTCGAAAACTTCATCTCTCGCTATCCCGGTATTACATTCTCATTTGGGATTCCGCATCATCAGTCTCTCCTCTGGTGTTCGTCATTTAACAACTTACTACAGTACTCATACCATCTTTGCTTTATTTTAACATTGGTTTTTAATACTCTTTCATCCAGATTCTTAATCTGCTGCACGTAGGTCAAGTCATTTGATGACTTTTCCCTTACTGTAGCAATGTTTTATAATCTTTCAATCCCCTCGGTTGTTTCCAACTCTTCATACAACTGTGCAGATAACTTTTACTTGGCAGTAGCTACAGCTCGCTTTGTTACCCTCTTTGCCATCTTATGTATATCCTTATCTTCCTCCTTTTTAAACCTGTCACCTCTTTCTAGCCTATTTCTTCTCTCTAACCTTCTGTTGCACCTCATCGTTCCACCATCAACTTTCTTTGTCTCTATGGGGCCCTTTGCAAGATGTTTCTCCTAGTACTAGTACTAAAAAACATGTTAAAATTAATTATATATATATATATATATATATATATATATATATATATATATATATATATATATATATATATATATGTATATATATATATATATATATATAAAATAACGGATTTCCATCTTTTTCTGTCATATGCAGTTGTCTCTTCTAAGTCTCTTGCCGTCATTTCTTCATCAACATCGTTGCGTCAACTTCTCCGTGGTCGTCCTCTCTTTCTTCTTTCAGGAGGGTTCCATTCCAGTACTCCTCTAGGCCATCTGTACTCTGACATTCGTTTAACATGTCCGAATCAGATTAATTGTTTTCTTTGTATGTCATCAGTGATATTTCGCTCCATTTTCATTTCGTTTATTATTTGTTCGTTTCTAACTCTCTCCAGTTTCGATCTACCGCAGCTTCGTCTCAGATAATTTATTTCTGTCGTCGTAAGTTTGTTTCTATTAGCTTTGGTGACGTCCCATACTTCCGAACCGTAAAGTGTAATACTTTGGACTATTCTACTGTAAATGTGTTTTTAGGTTTCTCGTCGAATAGTTTTTTGCAAGAGAAGAGATTTTAAGGCAGGGGTCGCTGCTCTGCCCTTGTTTATTCTTTCCCTGATTTCATCTGTATAAATCAATACTTTTAATATTTTGTTTTTGTTAATGTATTAATCATTTGAGAATTAGGTTTTTTTAAACACACACACATACATACATACATATGTTATCATCATTCTCAGCATATTCTATTATGGTGTATTATGGTGTAGCCTCCCTTACATATTCATTCTTTATATCTGTCCACGATTGTCTAAAGTTCTCTTGACGCCTCTTGGAGACCACAGTATAATTCTAGTGGACTATTGTCAGTTCTTCTAGCTAAATGTCCAGCCGACTGCCATTTTAAGAATTTAATTCTATGGATTACACCAGAAACCTTGATTTTCTCTCTGATCCATTCTGATCTTTTTCGATCTCTCTTTATTATATCTAGCTAGTATCGTTCCATTATCCTCTGAATGTGAACAGAGCTAAAAAAACGATGCCGCTAAAGCCTCGCAGGTTAAATATATTTGTCTTTGACAACAATTTGACTTTGACTATAAATGGCTCAGAGGAAAAGGGAAAAGTCAATGCTGAGTATATCGCTTCGTGGCGAAGTTAGAAATGAATACTTAAGACGAAAACCACGAGTTACGGATGTAATTTCCCGAATTACTACACTCAAATGTAACTGGGCCGGACACGTCGTCCAAATCAATGATGAAAGGTGGACGAAGAGATTGCTTCAGTGGAGGCCGAGGTTAGACAAAAGAAGTAGAGGAGGACCCCCTACTCGTTGGACTAACGATCTGAAGAAAATGTCAAGAAATTGGATAAAAAGTGCTCAAGATAGAGCACAATGGACAAAAATGAATGAGGCTATATCCAGCAGTAGACGCAAAGGGCTGTATGATGATGATGACATTTGACTTTCAGAAGGCATTGTCTTTTCCCAAACTCACAACTTCTGTAGCCTACTATTATCGAAATCTTTATATCTACAACTTATGCATTTATTGTTTTAATAACAACACTACCTATATGCACGTCTGAGATAAGAGTAATGGAGGAAAGGGTTTTAAAGATCAAGTTTCATGCCTTAGGAAAAATTTGTATAAATATGCCAGGACATTCAAACACGTTGTTCTATTTTCTGACTCATGCACTGGGTAAAATAGGAATATAAAAACTAGAATTACTCTGCTAAAACTTGTTTAATACCCTCTATTGGATGTGGAAGCAATTGTGGAAGGAATTTGGTATAATGGAGACAGCAGCAAGAAACATAGGATAATCAAAATGAGCCTGATGACTGATACAGCATCATTAAAACTGCAAAAGTGAAAAGGCCCCAGTTGGAAGTAAAACTAAAACGAGAAGAGTTTTTGACCACAAAATTCCTTAAAAATTTATTCACAAATAAAAAAACTAAAGGTAGACAAATGAATTAACTTAAGATATGGTGGTTGAGGTTTAAAAAAGAAGCACCTTTCCCAATAAAAGTAAATGAATCTTTCAGTGAAGTTTCGAGTTTCCAAACCTTGAACATCTCGAAAAAGACAAGTAAAACATAGCCTAGAAGACCAGTGGAAGTGCAAACCTTGTTGACTGTACAGCATGATCAGCTTAACCTAACAAAAGACAAATGAATTTCAAAAAAAGGAGGACATGTCTCTGCCACCTTACATACCTCCTATTCATCATGGATACTTCAGAAACCTTCAGGGAATCAGCCAACTCGTCAAATCCAGGACAACGAAGCGACTATCATCTTAATATCGACGGCGACGATTCGTTTTTTTTATATCAATTAACTTTTCCTTTCACCTAAGAAGTAATTTTTTTTTAATATTTCTAGTATGATCTCTAAGTAGATGTAAAAATAAAGTGTTATAAAAACACTACAAGTGGGTTCATTATCTTTCTAAAATTCTTTGGAATAAATTTGAACTAAGTCCACTTTTTTGAATTTTTGGGAGTTATTACATCAAATTTGGCCAATACAAGCAATACAAATGTCTAAGTTACTCCTTAAATTGAATATATACTTTTAAAAATGTTAACGGGTAGCAAAATCATGTTATGAAGCTATACCTTTAAACCTCTGTAGCTCAAATGTAGGTAAAGTGCACTTGGTTCATTTTCATTCTGAACCTCTTTATTTGACATTTCGATTTTCACTCCGGAAATAGTTCTCAAAAAAGGTTTTTTGTCCAAATTATGTAAAAATGTGTAGAATTAAAAATTTTGTTATAGGTTATTTTATTTCAAAGTTCACATTCTAGACCTAGATATTGTAAGCCAACAGCCCATAGTAGGGATGGGGAAAACCTACCGGTTTTAACCGAAAACCGTTTTTTACTTCGCAATAACCGGTTTTATCGGTTGTTTTATTGTCCCGGTTATAACCGGTTTTTTATTTTTAAAGTAAAAACCGGTTATTAGGTTTTTATGGTGATTAGGATTAGGTTAGGTATTATTTTGGATTCCAATCATAATTATTATTCTCAAGTAATTATTACAAACAAAACCATAATTCAAATTTTATTTTATTTTATAAATACAGAAGCACACTCAAACTCACATCAGCCAGAAACAATTAGTTTCAAGTTTTATTATAATATTTCGTTGAAAAGGTATTTGAAAACAAACTAATGGTATTAAATCATAGTGCCTATACTGCTTCCATGACGCAGCAGTATAGGCACTCTGATTTAATACTTTGAGTTTGTTTTTAATCCGACGTCGGCCGACGTCGCCAGATATCGAATCGGGAGAAATACGGTTCCAATGTAGGTGTACACTAATTCCACAATGTCAAAAGTAGTGACAGGTCTTCCGTTTGTTTACAAGTTTTCAATTTTATTATCGTTAACTTTCGTTTGCATTTATTCTTAGTACTTTTAATTTAAGTTGGTTACTTAGTTTTTTTAAAGTTTAGTTTGAGTTACCTATTGTAGCAAAGAATTTTTGTGTTGTGCTAGTAAAAAAACTAAACGTGGTGAAGTATTGTATTGTTCCGTTGTGTACAAATGGAAAAATTACAAAATGGATGATGATAGTAAGTTGCAGGAAGCAAACAATAATAGTATTTAACATTTGTTTCTGAAAATATGTGTAATAAATATTATGTAATTCGTTTATAACTGTTTTATCTTAACAACAAATAAGTATACGTATATCTAGAAAAAATTGTGCATCTTTTATATATCCTTATTTTCTAGTCAGTTTTAATTAGTAACGAAATGGCCCGCAAGAGGCGCTAAACGGTAAGTTTGTAAGGGGTGTCCATTCGAATTTGCCGCTAAAACATGATTAGTATTGACCCCAGCCGCAAGGGGTCCTAATGAACGAAATTTATATATTGAGTTTGCCTATCTATTTCTACTATTATATTATTTATCTATGCTTACTATCATCATCCTTTTTGTTATTTTTCCATGATTTGTATACGACGGAACAATACAATAATTCACCATGTTTTTTTACTAGCACAACACAAAAATTCTTTGCAACAATAGGTAACTCAAATTAAACTTTAAAAACTAAGTAACCAACTTAAATTAAAATTACTAAGAATAAATGCAAACGAAAGTTAAATACAATAAAATAAAATTGAAAACTTGTAAACAAACGGAAGATCTGTCATTACTTTTGACAGAATTGACATCGCTTCGTTTGATTATTTAATTTGGTTTATGATTGGTTAAGTCTTCGTGAGAGAGATAGGCTGTCAGTTCTCTTTATTAACTCGCTGGAGTTAAATGGGGGAATGAACCAAGGTCATTCATATAAGATTCCAGGGCATGATATTATCAAATAAACTACACTCCATGTAAACAGTGGTAAGTTAATTCAGATACCATTTTTTACACGCATGTAGATATTTGGTTATTTGCATGGTAGTTTTATGTACACATAGATTTATATTTTCTTTTTTCTTGCAGAAATCTAAGATAACATGTGAAATTCCATTAACATCGTCAGACCAGTATATAAATGAGGAAAATTTGACACGACAAACAAATGAAGTTACAAACACTGAAAAGAAAGGACGAAAACGTAAACGTTTGATATTTATAAGAAAATATACTGATCAACAAATCGATTTTGTGTCTTTCATTGAGAGCCACTACCCTCGTCAAGATAATCCTAACACGTATTTCATGACATTAGAATATGCTGTAGAGAAGTGTTATGATGTATAAGCAACAATACATATAGGGAGACCGGCCCTGGCAATGTACGGTTAAGTTGTATCGATATCGTACTCCTAGTTTTTAATAAAAACAAGTGGTTTTATTAAATAGTTTTTTAAAATTAAAGTGTTTATCTACTAGATATTACTACGTAAGTCATCTATACGTAATTATTATTTTATTATTGTGAAAAGAAAAAGTCAAATAATAAATATAAACTACCGTACAATCATTTTGTGAGGTTAGCTGCTATAAGTAGCTTATAGTAGCATGCGACTGGTTTTTCACTTACCAGTGTCGGAGTAAGGCCTTCGCTACCGCACCTCAAAATGACTTCACACAATGTAAATACACCTTCCGATCTAACCAGTCCAGTAAATCAACGATCGAATATCACAAACAGTTATGCTTCAGCCGCTTCACATTCTTTTCCGAGTAAGAACCAAGCAATTGTATTTAGTTGTATCGATAATGCTAAACTGCAGGATTATCTCATTCCTTTGGGCACAATCATCAACCCAAAAAATATTATTTTTTCATCTAGATTATCTCATAATAGAATCTGCATGTATTTGGCAAACAAGACCGTAGTAGATAACTTCATGACACAATATGGCTCTATAGAAGTACTCGGCGAAGTGGTAACAGCAAGAAGACTTGTCTCTCCAGCAGAAAGACTAGTCTTGTCTGGAGTCTGCTTGTCAATTCCTCATCAAGTATTAGTTGAAGAATTACAGAATATCGGTTTAAAGCTTATTTCTCCAATAACATTTCTGAAAATTAGTTCGACCCTTCCCGAATATAGTCACATATTGAGCTTTCGGAGGCAAGTTTATATAAGCCCTATAACATCAATTCCAGATTCTATTCTAATAAATTTCGACCAAACACCTTACCGCATATTTTTGTCACAAGGTACACTCACCTGCTTTATTTGCAAAAATACAGGGCACATATCATCCCAATGCAAAAACAGTTCAATAACGGAATCAACTCATATTGAGTCAAACAATGAAGTACCAAATCAAACAGCGTCAACAAGTATACTACACAACGTACCAAACACCCAGCAGTCATCAAGTTATCCATTATCAAATCCGAGCATATCACCTACACCTACAAATCTCCATGACAAAGAAATTACTAATACTTCTACTCATAGCAACACTTTTAATCAACCTCATTCAGCGGCAATACCTTTTTCACAAGCTTCGGAAGCAATATTTTCCAATGTATCAGCTCCTTTTCCATTAGATACAACTGCAGAGAATTCTAATAAAACTGATACATCATCACAATTTTTTTGAAACAACCATTTCAACCAATCTTAAAAATAAAACTTCAAGCTCGACTTCTGTCACTACCAATGAATTTGCTCCAGTACTTCCAAATGTAATAAAGCCACAGCATCTACGTGAAAACTCTAATAGCAATTTCGAAAACGCAACTTCTTCCATAAAACGCAGTATTGGTGAGATCGACACGCCTCCTTCAGACTCAGCAATTTCATCAGAAAATCTGTTTGCAAAACCCAAACCCTCTAAACAAAAAAAACCGCGCTCATCTCAAGGGAAACAAGGGATTTCCATCTACACGGGAAACTCTTGAAAATTTCGTTGATAATCATACCCCACCATTCGTTTTAAATTTCCACCAATTGTCCTTATTGATTGATAATGTCCAAGGCTCCCCCGACACTATTAGCGTCGTTAAAGAATTCACAACTGATATAGCTGGTTTAATCCATCTTTTAAAAAGCAGCTATCAATATGCAAATGATAGATCTACAAAAAGCAAGTTTACAAAACTTCAAAAAAAACTATTCAACCATTTAGGGAAAGAGATTTCTGATTTAGATAGTGACTCTTCTGTAGACAATTGTTCAGTATCATCTAACTCCGAATCTGTTAACAGCATTCAACTCAATACTTCAATGGAACATTGATGGATTTTTCCATCGCCTCCCTATGCTACAGCTTCTTTTATCTGAATATTCTCCAGATATTATTTGTCTACAGGAGACAAACTTAAAGACCAATCAGTTGTACAATTCAAAAAATTTTACTTGTTTCCGCAAAGACCGTACAGATGCAAGTCGTGCAAGCGGTGGTGTAGCAATACTAGTAAACAAATCCATCGAGGCGATACAAATTCCAATAGTCAGTGATTTGGAGGCCGTTGCTATCAGAATCACATCTACCAGTTTAGTATCTATTTGCAATGTTTACCTTCCTTGTGACAAACAAGTAAGTTCTGATAGCCTTTGCAGGTTATTAGAGCAACTGCCACGTCCTCGTATAATTCTAGGCGACTTTAATGCTCACAACATAATATGGGGTTCAGATCACACGTCTGTCAGAGGTTCAAGTATTGCCGATATCTTAGATCAACTTAATATAAATTTTCTTAATGATGGTAGCCCTACAAGATTCAATATTTCAACAGGATATTCCTCATGAATTGATTTAACTCTCTGCGACCCAAATTTAGCTCATTGCCTCAGTTGGGATGCTCAAACCTATACATATGGTAGTGACCATTTTCCAATCCTAATTAGAAACCATAATTATCCCTCATCAGGACCCATATTCATATCTAAGTGGAGAAAAAAAATGCAAATTGGCAAAAGTTCTCAGAATATATCGATAATAACATTTCCAGTTTGCATATAACAGACGATGTTAACTCGAAAGTAGAGCAGTTTAATCAACTTATCTTAAGCGCCGCCCACAAATTTATTGGTAAATCTAAATCTGTTAAAGGCCGATATCCTGTACCATGGTGGAATGACCGTTGTGCGATAGCAATCCGTGAAAGTAAATCAGCCCTAAACCGATACAAAAAACATAAAACATCCGAAAATAAATTAAAATTCAAAATGCTTAAAGCAAGGGCACAGCTAACTGTCAAAACGGCTAAAAAATATTCATGGAACAAATACGTATCGGAAATTAATAGCAATACCCCCCTCTCTGATGTCTGGAACAAAGTAAGGAAAATTTCTGGTTTACATACTTCATATAATTTCACGGGGCTAAAAGAAAATAATAATTTCATAACATCGAGCAGCGATATTGCAAACATTTTTGGAAGAATCTATCAAAGCCACTGATCGAATCAACAGTATACCACCAATTTTCTCAAAGCCAAAGAATTCGCCGAACAAAACCCTATTTATCTGTTTGAAGCAGAAAATAATTCATTAAACCATCCCATCACTTTTCAAGAGATAAACTCATCTATTCTTAACTTGAAGGACTCTAGTCCTGGGCCTGATGATATTCCTTCAGCATTTCTGAAACATCTCCCTGTTTCAGCCATAAGGTATCTCTTAAACGTATTCAACAGAATTTGGCTTCACCACCAATGGCCAGCTATTTGGTCAAATGCAATAGTCATTCCTCTCCTAAAATCTAATAAACCTAAATATGACCCAGAATCATATCGACCCATATCGCTGACATCGACAACCTGCAAATTACTAGAAAATATTGTTAACTCCAGACTCTCATGGGTTTTAGAAAATTCCAATTTCTTAATCTCAGAGCAAAATGGCTTTAGAAAAGATCGGTCATCCACAGACAACATTTTAGATTTAGAAAGTGAAATACATGAAGCTCTTGCTACAAACCAAAAATGTGTTGCTATATTTTTTGACTTAGAACGTGCATTTAATAAAGCTTGGAAATACAACATTTTAAGACAACTTTATAAATGGAATATTCAAGGTCACTGCCTTGCTTTCATCCAAAACTTTTTAAATAACAGATCTTTTCAAGTAAAAATAAATAATATCTCTTCAAATATTTATAGTTTGGAAAATGGTACACCCCAAGGATGCATACTCAGTCCAACACTATTTCTGGTAGCAATAAACGACATCATCAAAAACATTCAAGCACCCTTACAGGCTCGTTTATACGCTGATGACCTAGTGGTATCTATTAAAGGTAAAAATATTTCCTCAATATCATCAATTCTTCAAAACTTTTTAGATACTCTCGAAAATTGGTCGAACTTCACAGGTTTTCAATTTTCAATAGAAAAATCAATAGGAGTCGTATTCTCTTCAAGCTCCTTGCCACAACCTCCTAACCTAAGAATGTATGAGAAACAGCTGGAGTTTAGAGATCACCACAAATTCTTGGGTTTAATCTTCGATTCAAAGTTAACATGGAAAAATCACATCTCACAACTCATCCTTTCCTGTAATAAAAGAATAAACGTATTAAGATCTCTCTGTAATAAAAACTGGGGCTCAGACCAATCCACTCTACTCCTCCTGTATAAATCTTTAATACGTTCAAAGCTAGATTATGGAGCAATTGCCTATTCCACTGCTAATAAATCTCTACTGAAATCATTAGATATTATTCATAATAAAAAGTCTTAGACTAATCTTAGGGGCTTTCCCAACTACACCTGTATCCAGCATTTATGCTCTTTTAGGAGAACCATCGCTACATCACCGCCGCATGTACCTCGCTCTATCACATGCAGCCTCAGTCGCTGGAAATATTTCAAAGCCAATATATCAAAATACTTTTACAAATAAATATGTAAACGTATTCCAAGATATTCGCTATACTAAAAAACCATATTACGAAAGAATTAAATCCATTCTTCAAAACCTAAACATTAATTTTCCGGAGGTTTTCTCCTCAGATATTAAATACCCCGAGCCTTGACTAATCGATATACCAACTTGTGATGCATCTCTAGAGTATATAGATAAATCTAATACACATCATTCTCTGATTCGGTCCAAGTTTAAGGCCCTCATAAATAAGTACCCCGACTACCATAAAATCTACACAGATGCATCTAAATCCGAAGACGGAGTGGGGGCATCAATCGTTTCTTCAGAAAACAATCTTCTTTTCCGTTTACCCTTAGCATGCAGCACATATTCAGCTGAACTCTACGCCATATACCGTGCTGTGAAACTTCTTAACGAGCTTACACTCACTAAAACCCTTATCATAACAGATTCCCTTAGCTCTCTAAACTCATTAAAACACATTTTTCCGAAACATCCTTTTAAAAAGTTGCTAAAATACCAGCTTTCCCAAGCTCATGAACATGGAAGAAGCGTCCAATTTTTATGGGTTCCCTCACACGTTGGAATAACAGGAAATGAAGAAGCTGACAGGATTGCACGAGAGGCTATTTTAAGTGACTTGTCGGAGCCGATAGACAAGTGTGTTTCCAGTGACTTAAAAGCTTATTTTAAAAATAAAGTGTTGTGTTTGTGGCGAAATGAGTGGTCTCGAACTAATTCCAATCTAAATAAAATTAAAAATAATGTGTCTCAGTGGTTTCCATCGTCGCGCAATAGACGGGAACAAATTGCGGTTGCGCGTTTACGTCTAGGACATACCAGATTAACGCACTCCTACCTTTTCACAAAGAATAATCCACCTATATGTGATCAGTGTAACGTCCGATTAACAGTCGAACACTTTTTAATAATTTGTAGTAAATATGACCAAGAAAGACAGCGCTACAAGATCCCAAACGCTCTACCACAGGCTCTAGGTCAAAACTGTTCCTATGAAAATATAGTGAATTTTCTTAAATCCATAAACATTTTGTACAATCTGTAGGTGTCTAACTTTGTTATTTATATTTTGTTCCGTCGCTAATAACCTTTTGGTGGATGCGACATCTTTTTCTAATAAAAAAAAAAAAAAAACAATACATATAAGTCAGCAAATGTTTATCTTCAGACAAATTTAGATGTATACTTACCGAAGAATTTAATATTAAAATTAAAAACCCACAAACAGATACACGTAATGTTTGTGACAGCATAAACGTCGCTCTTAAGAATGCCGATTCAAAAACTGATGAACGCGCTATACAAGAGTTAAAATTTAACAAGAATTGCATTACCGAAAAGCCAAAGCTGGCCAAGACGCACTAAAAAAAGCGACTCTGGAGGCCTCAATATCTGATAGAATTTTAACGTTCATTGAGTGGTGTAGTTGTGATTGTATTTATTGCATTGTACTTTTGTTTCCTATCCTTCTCATTTTTTCTGATAAGCCCTTTAGATATGGTATTGTTGTCATCTTTGAGTCCCTTCTTGTGAGTGTTTTTTGACTGTTTGTGGTGTTGTGTTGTTTCCTTGCATCAATCTTGTGGAATTCCGTGTTTATAAATAACAGTTTGTAGTCAATTTTAGTCAGTACTTTTATTAGCATGCATTCCAATTAGAGCAGGAGCTTCGGAATCCAGTGGCGCACCCAGGGGGAGGGTTTGGGGGTTAAAACCCCCCAGGACCCTATTCCGACACTGGTATTCACAAATTTTAAGGACTTAAAATGGTGGAGGTAGCATAAAAAAATTTCGGTGCCCAACCATACCCCCTCCCCCCAGAGGAAAATTCTAGGTGCGCTACTGTCGAGATCTATCATATAGGGATTTAATAATTCCTTTTTTATGTTTACGCTGTGATTGGAGTGGTAATTTAAATAACTGTTCATATGGGTTGGTTTTCAGTAGATTTGTTAGTCTGACTAGCATGATGTTAGAATTGTAATTTATTTTTGCTAGTTTTTGCATAAAATGTGAGTTTTTGTTGAAAGATGTTGTTAGTTGCTTGAGGTTGTATTATGTCTAGAAGGAACTTTGACAGTCTGCTACAAGGGAAACCTGTGCTGCTACAAATCGGTCTGAGTGGCGCATCATCTTTGGGATTTTTTGGTACTCCATGGTCCATTTTTGGTACTTTGTAGTGTGGTGTTAATGTTCTTTTTTGGTAGTCTTACAGGTATTCCTTAAATTTGTGCAATGTTTTTTATATTTTTTCCAATCACTGAAAAACTTTTTTTTTGTTTATTTATAGCAATTTTATTTTTAAAACATGTTTAGTTCAGACGTATTGTGCATATTTTTACAATTATAATAATATGGTCTTTAATTATAAAGTAATATAATATTCCACCGCTACTAACCTTCGCAGTGGATGTGATTATTTAAAAGAAATTAACTTTATTTTTGTTTAAAGAAATAAAAGAATTTGCTAGCAAATACCCGTTATCAAACATTGTAGATACCGCCACTGATAATTCACATGTTGCGTCATAAGACGACCACTGAAATAATCTTAACGCTGATTTGATCAAACAAAAAATGTATTTACAACGAATGTGGAATGTGTAGTGTTCGGTGACTCCGCTAAGTCGGTGTAGATACCTGCAAATTAATTCTCCTTAACTCAAAACATCAATAAATCTGGTTTTATTTAGTTTAGTTTGATTTAGTTGATGACAATTACCTTTTAGGTGATGGGTAAAATAATGTCGCAAATATTGGGCAAGATCTTATTATGTTTGGTTTTCATGGTGGCTGTGGTTCAGTGCTACAACGTTTTAATAGTTTTTCCAGGGCTCTCACATAGCCACTTCAAACTAGGAAATTCTCTAGGAAGAGCATTGGCCAAAAGCGGTCATGATGTGACTGTGGTAAGCCCTTTCGAGGATAAAAATCCTCCTAGTGGTTATAGTGAAGTAAAGCTAACTGGATTTTTTGAAAAAAGAGATGGTATGTAGAATATACCTATTTGTATAATATTCTTGTCTTATTACCATATCTAACTAAATAGGTATATTTATTAAAAGTAACGGTGCCCTTACAATATCTACTTTCGTTAAACATTACCTAAATTTGAATAGGGAATTTATGATTTTTTTTAATAATTAACTAGCATTTGTGAAAAGGCCTTTTTAGAAAATTATTTCTATGTTCAGTTATTCATTTTTGGAGTATGATCTATATAATATATTGTTTGGTATGCACCACAAGTGATATTTTATACTCCAGAGGCTTCTCTATAGATTTCTCCGCCTAGGCTTCTTCCCTCTATTTTTAATATTTGTTATATATTATATTTATCCAAATGACTGTTCGCTTCTAGAGGCATTTTAATAACATTTTCTTCAAAAGGTTTTCTATATTAACGGTTAATACACTTAATATTAACCAAACGTAATATTTTTTTGTCTTTTGCATTAGAGTAGTTTAATGAAACTGATCGTTTGTTTGTACCGGGTGGTCCAATAAATCTCTCGGCTATATTATATCAGAAACTATTCATGTTACAACTTTTGGAGAAAAAATTCCTTAGTAAAAGTGGCCAAGAGAAATCGCTGGAAATAACTTTCAAATTTCTGGGTTAACCGCTAGGGGGCGTAACCTGTGAAAAAAAATTTGAAAACCAGTTTTTTGTGAAATATGCCCAATTATACCAATTGTTAAATATGTAAACTAGAAAGAGGCCTAAATTCCGCTCAAAGTTGTTCAAGTACTTTTTTTTAATTTCTCAAATAAAGTATGGAGGACAGTGGAAAAGTATTTGTGGATAAATACCTATAATTTTGGTTTGGATCAACCGATTTTAACGAAATTAGTGTCATTAGAAAGAGTGTGGATAATTTAATTTAAATATACTATAAAACAATTGCATTTAGTTTTACATGGGTAGAGGGTACTTTCGAATAGAAAAAATTAAAATTAGTTTTTCTTTAAAATGTTAAGTAAAAACACCTATTTATTGTAAATTATAATGAAACTGGATTAAATTCGTAACAAAATGGCGCAAACCGCATGTTGATAGCTTTTGTCGAACTCGAGATATGAATAAAAACGCATATACATAAATAACTATAGTATTGACTCAGCCTTTATTATAACTTAAAATTAAATATGTGAAAGATCATACAAATATCACGATCATTAAAACTTAATGTCCAATTAAATGTTCAAATTGTTTTCCATCGTTGTCCACACAAAGATGTAATCTTTTGCACATAGACATAAGAGCTGCTTCAATCTCAGCTGTTGATATACTATTTATTGCGTTTATAATGCGCCGTTTCATGTCGTCCTGCGTGGTTGGTCGAGTTTGGTACACTACAAGTCCTTCAATCTTCCCCATAGATAAAAGTCCAGACCTATTAAGTCTGGAGATCTAGCTGGCCTAGCTGATCTAGATGAAAATATACTTCCCCTTCCAATCCCTTTATTTGGATAACTTACATACAAATAATCTCGAACTCATCTGGAAAAGTGTGCAGGATACCTGTCATGTTGTAATCTCATATATCTTCTTGTTTGTAAGGAAATATCTTCCAATAATAGAGGCAACTGATTTTCCAGAAAATCCGAATATGTTTCGCCATTTAAAGTTCTATCAAAGAAATATGGACCTACGATCTTTCCATCAACTATATCACACCAAACATTAGCACTCCATCTACCTTGAACCTGCACCTCATGTATCCAGTGCGGATTTTCTTCAGCCCAATAATGCATATTATGCAGATTAACACCACCCGGACTATTAAACGTAGCCTCGTCTGTCCTCAAAATCTTTGACATAAGGATACAGTCTAAAAAACAGAGCAACAAATATTGGTGAAAAAGAAACCACTATATTTACTAAAACTCAAAAAATCTTGAAAATTCTACAATTGTTTCACAAGATAAATCGTGCATAAGTATTTTTAAGAAACTGATAGCAGGATAAAAGCTCCATGTTGCCGTTTTTATTGAAATATTAAAATATCAGTTGAATCTAAAGTTTAAAGGGAATTCCAAGTTTCTGACCTAAACTTTTACATTATAATATGAAAAACCAACCTGTGATGCTTTTAAAATCCTTAAAATAGTAGTTTTGGGTATGTTTAATTCTATAGAAATTTGCCGATTACTTATATGTGGATTCTGTTGAATTAAAGCAAGAACATTAATTTAATTATCTTCGGTCATACCTTTACTACGTCGTTTAAAACAAGGACGATGAAAACTACCGGTTTCTTTTAATTTTCTTGTCTTTCTTGTAAATACTTCTTTGCCATAATGTCTCCCGTCAGGATATCTTACAGAATATATACGTGAGGCAATAGCGGCATTTTGGTGACATTCGAAATGAACTCCAATCATATCATACAATTCTGCATTTGATATACTCATCACGAATTATTAGTACTGATAATTAATTAATAATAATATAATATTAAATTCGAATCTTCAATTCGAATTATAATAGCACTTCTTAACAACGTCTTGACTGCTGTCAATAAATAAACAATATCAACTCCCCGTCAAATTCATTGTCGTAGCTTACTTAGTTTCAAAAATATTATTTTTAATCATATGATATAACAATTGTCAAAATAGGAAAGTACCTAGACTTATTTTTTAATTTAATTTATAATACAGGGTGAGTCAATACTATACTTACTTATGTATAGGCGTTTTTATTTATATCTTGAGTTCGACAAAAGCTATTGACATGCGGTTTGCGCCATTGTGTTACGAATTTAATCAAGTTTCATTATAATTTACAATAAATAGGTGTTTCTATTAAACATTTTGAAGAAAACCAAATTTTTATTTTTTCGATTTGAAAGTACCCTCTACCTATGACAATTAAAAATAAATGCAATTATTTGCAGTAGATGTAAATTAATTCATCCACACTCTTTCTAATAACACTAATATCTTAAAAGTCGGTTGATCCAAACCAAAGTTATAGGTATTTATCCGATAAAAGTACTTGAACAACTTTGTGCAGAATGTAGGTCTCTTTCTAGTTTACTTATTTAACACTTGTTTCTTATTTAACACTTTAATTCCTAAAGGAATTTTTTCTCCTAAAGTTGTAACATGAATAGTTTCTGATATATAGCCCAGATATCGGCTTATTGGACCACCCGGTACAGTTTTTGAAGTGACTACTTTTCTGTAGCGCATCCAGGAGGGAAGATTGCAGGTTAGAACCCCCCGAAGCACATAAAATAAAAAATATATAAAGAATAGTAGGAACATGTAACTTGTCCTACAAAAAAATTCAAAACGCTAATTGAACAATTAAATTACCACTTTAAATATATAGAACACAATAATTATTGTATAAATACACAATAATTAATACACAATCATTAATACACAATAATTACTAATATTTTTTATTATACTTAGATATAGAGATCTAATATTAGGCTTATGAAAAAGTAGATAGAATGATTCTGTTGCGACTAGCATGCGCCTACAGGAGTGTATCTGCGGCGGACTGTATCTTTAGTTTGCAGCCAATTAATTTGGACTTATGTATACTTGATTGCCTATCTATAACCACAAAATTTTACCGTACTTTAGTCTACCTAGATTAATTTATAGAACAATTTTTTTTCAATGTTTGCAACATAAATTTAGGACAAATTCACATTACAAACTACAACATTTATGGTTGCTACCGTTATATTATTATAATTTTAACTTCTTCTTCTTCTTCTTCTTAGCATTCTGTCGTCCATGTTTGGACATAGGCCTCTCCCAACTCCTTCCATCAGTCTCTATCTTGAGCAACATATTTCCAATTTGTTCCGGCTATTCTTTTAATGCCATCAACCCATCTCATCTGTGGTCTTCATCTTGGTCGTTTACTTTCGTAAGGTCTCCAATGTTGTATTGTAGTATTCCAACATTGGTCTTTCTGTCTAGCAGTGTGGCCCGCGAAGCTCCATTTAAGTTTGTCAATTTTTGTTGTTATGTCCTCGACTTTTGTTTTGGATCTTACCCAGTCGTTCCTCTTTTTATCTGACAGTCGTATACCTAACATTGCTCTTTCCATTTTTCTTTCTGTTGTGGCTAGTTTATTTATGTTTGCATTGGTTAGGGTCCACGTTTGACATCCATATGTCATGATAGGAAGGATGCATTGGTTGAACACTTTGCTCCTCAAGTATTGGAGTATTTTGCGGTTCTTAAGTATCCAACTAAGTTTTCCAAATCTTGCCCATGCTAGTCTTGCTCTTCTAGTAATTTCCGCACTGTGTTTCTCTTTGTCAAGTCTTAGGATTTGGCCTAGGTAGATATATTCCTGGATTTGTTCTATCTCACTGCCGTTTATAATAATATGTCTGGGGTCATCTGTGTTTGTCATTATTTTTGTTTTTTTTTTTCATATCCATTTTTAGGCAGACGTATTGGGAGCTGGCTGCTACTTCCCCAACATAATTTGCAGTTCTTCGAATGTGCTCGCTATAATCACTATGTCGTCAGCGAAGCTGAGGTGGTTTAACTTGTTGCCATTAACATTAATGCCATATGTTGACCAATTTGTAGTTTTAAAGACGTTGGCGTCTATAATTTTGATGATTTTTTTGAACTCCCAGTGCGGGTCTTAGATATTTTAAGCCTCTGTTATTTTCAATGACTCGCTCTATTAAGTTCTCGTTCCATTTTTGTATGTCGCGTTTTAGTTCTTTTCTAATTGTTTTATTAAGTTCTCTATATTCTTGAGTATGGCGTTTGTTTTGCGCTAGTAGTTGTCTTCTTTCCGTCATTAGCTGTTTAGTTTCATTGCTTATTTTGTCTTTTTTAGTTCTTGTTTTCTTTCCAACCTGTAGTCCTGCTGCGAGAAGGTTTTTATTTAGGTTTTTATTAATCTCGTCAATTTGATCTTGATTATGTGAAGGATCAGATTCGAACTTCTGTTCGACCTGCTAAGATCTGCTAAGACCTTTCGGAATTGCTCTTCATTTGTTATTAGTTTAAAGGCATCTATCCTCGTTGTTTTTTTTAAAATCCTTTTTCTCTCTTCTTTCGTGTTAATATTTATTTTTGCTCTAATTATACGATGATCACTACCCGTTGTTACGTTGTTTATTGTTGTGACGTCTTCAAATATTCCTTTGTTGTTTGAGAGAAAATAGTCTATTTCTTTTTTGGTAGTTCCGTTAGGTGCAACCCATGTCCACTTTCTGTTAGGTTTCTTTTTGTAGAAGGTATTCATAACATACATGTTTTCTTGTTCCAGTAATTCCATGAGTTTTTCTTCTCTTGTGTTTCTTATGCCGAATCCAAAATTTCCAATCTTGCTTTCAGAGTCTTCAATCTTACTTCCAATTTTAATGGCGTTAAAGTCTCCCATTATTATTATTTTGGATTCTTTGTTGTTGTCTATAGCTTTTTTAACGTCTTCGTAAAAAGAATTTATTTCCTCATCGCTTGCTTTTTTAGTTGGAGCATAAACTTGCACGATCTTTATTTTAGTTTTTGGATTTAGTTTTAAGACCATGTATGTAACCTTGTCTGATATGCTGTCAATTATTTGAATTTGAGATTTTCTCTTCTTGTTAATTAAGAAACCTACTCCACCGTATGTGTAGTCTTCCCTGCCTTTATAATAGAGTTTGTTGCCTGAATGTAAGTCCACATATCCTTCACCTCTTGTTTTGACTTCTGACAGTCCCATTATGTCCCAATTCAAGTTCCCCAATTCCTCTTCTAGTTCGTAGAGTTTTTTCGTCTTTTGTCATGGATTTTAACTTATTCAATTTTAAATCTTGTCGGCTTCTGTCATATTTACATAACTACCGTAAGTTACACTGTCCGTTTTATAAAGGATTTTAAATATATATTTTTTAAATATATATTTAGTTATCAATGCAGATGCAAGATGTGCAGTGTTGATAGACGAGGACGTGGAAATCAAACAAGTGGAAAATTTTAAATATTTAGGTGTACTCATTGCTAAGAACGGCTTGGGAAAAACCGAAAGTAAACAACGAATTAGTTAGGGACGTAAAAATTGTCGGATGTCTGAACTCCTTATGGTGGATAGCAACATTTCCACAAGGATTAAAAAAAGAATAGGGCAAACCATGATTGAATTAGTTCTTTGTTATGGCACTGAAGTATGGACAATTAATGCAGACCTGAAGAGAAGATTGTTGGCAGTTGAAATGGATTATTTGAGAAGAAGTGCTAGAACATCAAGGCAGGAAAGGAAGACCAGCGAATCTGTAAGAAATAACATGAATGCTACAGAAACGGCATTGACAGAATAGAAAAAAGAGGTTCAAAATGGTTTGGACACCTATTGAGAATGCCTGACGAACGTTGGCCCTAAAAACTTCACAAATAGAAGCCCCCTGGAAGAAGAAAAGGAGGTAGACTTCGACGCTCATGAAATGAAAGAATTAGAAGAGCGATGGGATCGAGAGGTTTGAAAAAGGAGCATATCTTGGGCCGGGAGGATTGGCGCAGGAGAACAGGAATACTGCGATAGCCTAGTCTCCAAAATGTATTGTATTTACAAGTTGGATTAATGTCAAACGTCAATAAATTTATTTTAACCTTCAATTGTGACTTATTCCCATTAGTAGTAATTACTAATAGCCACAAGAAAATAGCTTTAGAACAATAGATAAGATCTAGAGAAAAGAAGAGAGTGTTCCAAAAATGTCGTCAGCCTTACAGCGGCCACCTCACTTTTGGAGTACGGTACGTGCGACAGTCAACTGCGCACAAGAGAGGGTGGTTTTACTTGGTAGGCAAGTTAAGAGATATCTGAGTCTTTGGCACTGCTATCTTTTGTACTTTAAATTAAACTAAAACCGAAATTTTAGGGACTCAAAATGGAAGTAGCATAAAAAAAATTCAAACCCTCCCCCTTCAGACAAATTCTGAGTGCGCCACTGCTACTTCTTATTGCTCAATATGCCGGTATCATGGACGTATGTATCCATGGCCGGTATGTTTGGCACGGTCCCGAATCAATCTCACCCGACACGAGACGCATGCAATATAACATACATATTATACAGGGTGCATCACACGTTTGATTTTCGTTTGTTATGGCCAAACAAGGCGTATATAATTTAAAATTATTTTTGATTACACAGGGTCAGTCAGACCAACGTAATTAACCAAAGTTGTATTTTTTTAATGGAATACCCTATATATTAAAGCATTTTTGGATATATTTTTTAAATATGTCCAAATATAATTTTAAATTTTTTATCGATCTATAGTTAAATTATCTAAATATTTACACTTTTATTGGAAAAAATGGTAATATTTATATTAGCCTGCGGATTATGTTTCCGTGGTAATTAAAAAGTAACTGACATGTTAAAATGTTTCTAATGTAGGCATTTTTAAATAACTGAATACCTTTGACAATATACACACTATTTTTAAATACAAAATTATTAAAATGATCTCTCCTGTTGCCGACAAGAATGTAGCGTAGAATCATTTTTAAATAATTTTTGTAAAAATAAACTGTTTGTCCTTGTTTTATATAATATCTATATATCTATTATATATATATATATATATATATATATATATATATATATATATCTATATATCTATATATAAAATATACATATATATATATATATATATATATATATATATATATATATATATATATATATATTATATATATATATATATATATAAGGATCACTCAGACGAATGGTGGGTTCTTATATCGGTCTCTAGGTGGAGAAATAAAAGACAAAGTTGATAGGCTACTTTATCTATTTTGAAGACTTTTTTTTTTATTTTTTTTTTTTAAGTGAAACTGGAACAAACCATGAAGTGGAGATATCCAGGAGTGGCTAGTATACCTGTTGAATACAAAGCACGTGGTGTTCGTGTGTATTAAGGTATAAAAACGCTTATTAAAAGCTTAAAATTTTTTATTATAAAGAAGATCTTCTCGGAATTGTATCATTCCATCATCAGTTTACTAAAAAAGAGAGTAAAAATACCAATATTAAAAACAACAAAGTTAAAATTTGAACATACAAAAAGAGAAAGTTGGTTTTTTACTACTTACATAAAAAAGGTTGTTAAAAAACATTGTGTGGCCACATAAAAAACATTCGGTGGACATCTGGATTTAAAAAATAATATTCTTCGTGTTATTTATTCACGTAAATGCAATAGACTCTTGACTTGTGTAATATAAAAAATGAAACTGGGGGCATCTTATATGACCCCCTGTAGTTGGTGAAGTTTTATTGACTTACATTACCTCTGATCTGTGTTGGAGTCTAGGGCTAACTGATAGAAAGATGGTATGAAAAATCAGTTAGTACCCGTCAATGTCAAGAGGAATGATGTGGTAGGAGCAAAGTCATTGTGCTTAAGTTTGTGAGTAGGCAGTTTTTAGTGAAGAAATGTGTTTTGTGTGTAGTAGGATCATAAGCAATTTTTGGTATTTTAAAAAACTGATGGGAGAATATAAATCAATGCGTGACTGTGATGCAAAATAAATCGGTATACCAAGGTAGGAAAAAATTTTATGTAATTTAAGTGGTTAAAATTAATAAATCATTTTAAATGGGATGAAAAGGATGTTATTACCTAATTGTATCGTTGTATTAAATGAGTATATATAAAAGATGGATTGTAATTTATGGAAGATGAGTCGAGGAAAAGAAAAAGAAATAAAGGAGAAAGTAAGAAAAGGAAATAGAAAGTGAATGTGACGATGTAAGCTGGGGAAATTGAAACTGATTGTGATAAGAGGTAGATAGATGTAAAATGAATATTTATAAGAAAATGTGTATGATTGTATGTGTATGATTAATTGAATATATATAAAAGTAGGATTGTAATTTATGGAAGATGAGTAGAGGAAAGAACAAGAAAAAAGAAATTAACGAGAAAGCAAGAAAAGGAAATAGAAGGTGAATATAGCGATGTAAACTGGGGATATTAAAACTGATTGTGAAAAGAGAATAATATATGTAAAATGAATAATTATAAAAAATATGTATGATAAGTGATGGTAGTTATTGGAGAGGATGGGTAGTTGGATATTGGCAAAGGGGTGATGTTAGTATATTAATGGTGACAAGTATAGAGTTAAGTATGAATGATTATGTAAGTTGAAATTTAGCTATGGGAAATAAAAAGAAATGTAGAAGTGAAGTAAAATTGGATGGGTAGTTAAAAGAGAGAAAGTTAGTTTAGGAGAATAATTGTCGATGAAGTGGGACGAAGTCTCTGTTGATGCTGGTGTGACGATTAACACAATTGGAACTATTTTTCTTTTCCTTGACTATTTCCAAATCCTCAAAAAGGTCGAGTTGTCGACTTCTTCATAACATCCCTGGTAGAGATTATCTCAAACTCGACCTTTTTGAGGATTTAAAAATAGTCAATGAAACGAAAAATAGTCCCAATTGTGTTAATCGTCACACCAGCATCAACAGAGACTTCGTCCCACTTCATCGACAATTATTCTCCTAAACTAACTTTCTCTCTTTTAACTACCCATCCAATTTTACTTCACTTCTACATTTCTTTTTATTTCCCATAGCTAAATTTCAACTTACATAATCATTCATACTTAACTCTATACTTGTCACCATTAATACACTAACATCACCCCTTTGCCAATATCCAACTACCCATCCTCTGCAATAACTACCATCACTTATCATACACATTTTTTATATATGTTGTTAGTTACCTAATTGTTTATACAAGATCAGCGTATTATGTCCATTTACTTAAGTTTCATTCACATTATTGTTAATAACATTGACTGCTACATGTCTCTTTAAGGTAACAATTAACATCGTTTCCATGA
The DNA here is from genome assembly GCA_918026665.1 of Diabrotica balteata. Taxonomy (NCBI): domain Eukaryota; kingdom Metazoa; phylum Arthropoda; class Insecta; order Coleoptera; family Chrysomelidae; genus Diabrotica; species Diabrotica balteata. The sequence continues at coordinate 37,816,105 of OU898278.1, forward strand.
TTGTGTGGTTCTCATATTGTACTTTTTTAGATTAACTGATGATGCTTTCAAAACTCGAAAGCGAAACGTCTTCAAAATAGATCAAGTAGCCTATCAACTTTGTCTTTTATTTCTCCACCTAGAGACCGATATAAGAACCCACCACTCGTCTGAGTGATCCTTGATATATATTGGATTGACGGTCGTACTCCTTTATCCGATATATATATATATATATATATATATATTATATATATATATATATATATATATATTTATATATATATATATATATATATATATAAGTAGTATAATGTGCTATTTTTGGATACTGCACACGTATCCTCAAATAAAGGCGATCATTCAAAAGTTTTTACTGAAAGGGCACACACATATGAAAAACTGGAATGCCTGGGTCATATAATGCGCAATGCACAACGATATGACCTACTTCGGACTTTAATTCAAGGTAAAGTGCATGGGAAGAGAGGTCCAAGACGGAGAAGAATATCCTGGCTGCATCATCATCATCATGATCATTCCTCAACCTCTTGCATCCACTGTTGGATATAGGTCTCCTCCATGTTCTTCCACTGTTCTCTATCTTGCGCCTTCTGTATCCAATTTCCGACTGTTTTTCTCAAGTCGTCCATCCATCTTTTTGGTGGTCTGCCTCGGTGTCTTTTGTCTTCTCTAGATCTCCATTCTATGAGTCTTTTGGTCCACCTATTATTATTTAAAACTTGCTATATGTCCAGCCCATCTCCATTTGGCTTGTGCAATTTTTTCTATGCCATCTGTCACTTTAGTCCTCTCTCTCACTATCCTATTGAGTACCATATCTCTTCTAGTTATTCCCAACATTGCTCTTTCCATTTTTCTTTGGGTTACACTCAATTTATTTGCAGAATATTTGGTTAAAGTTATTGTTTCGGAACCATATGTTATTACTGGCAGTATGCATTGGTTGTAAACCTTTTTCTTTAAGCAAATCGGTAGCGTTCCTTTTAGAATATCTCGCATCTTGCCAAATTGCTGCCGATCCCAAGCCTATGCGACGCTGGATCTTACAAGTTTGATTGTCTTTTCCTATTCGAATTTCATGCCCTAAATAGATATAGCTAAAGACCTGATGTACTTCGTTCCCATCTACCCTCATAACATCACTTGGAACTAAATTGGCTGCATAACCTGCGAAAATAGTTTAACTTAACCACTACCACTCTTTTCAGGGCAGCTGTCAACAAAGTCAGAAGAGCCATGTTAGTATCCAACATCCGTAACGGATAGGCAACATAATAAGAAGAAATATAAGAAAGATTTGAGTATTTACTGATTACAAATTAAAAAAATGTTAGAACTGCTCTCCTGAAAAAGTAAGAAAATGGACATAGTAAAAGTGTCCTTTAGCTCCGGGGTACAGATATGTTTCCATACTTAATGCGCGCACTTAATATAATTCCATAATATTTAGTATTATCATAGTTTTTAATTTTAACAATAATTTTTATTTTAGAGGTAGCGGATATCAACGTTTTTGACTTTGAACATATCAATCCATTTGTACAAGTCTTTTTCATGAACATGCTTCTAACTGAAGGTGCTAACTTCGTATTAAATCATCCAAATTTGCAAAAACTTTTGGATTCAAATAAAACTTTTGATGTTATAATTCTTGAACAGTTTAAACATGAAGGTTTACATGTTCTGCAATGCCACTATAAAGCTCCATTAATATTATTAAATACAGTAGGGTCGAACGTTTGGATCAACCCATACGTCGGCAATCCTGCACCCCCGTCATATATCCCAGATACTTTCTTGAAGTACTCAGCAAGGATGAATTTCTGGGAAAGAGCGTTTAATTCTATTATAATACTAACTGAACATGTTCTAATGGACTTTTTTATACATCGAAAGCAATTTGCAATGGCTGTCGCCAAGTTTCCACATTGTGCAAATGATAATTTCTCCAACAATATATCTTTAGTATTTTTAAACGCTCATGAAAGCATAACGCAGCCAGTACCTTTGGTACCTAATATGATTAATATAGGTGGATTTCATATTGATCCCCCCAAAGAATTACCAAAAGATTTAAAAGACCTGTTAGATGGTGCCAAGGAAGGTGTAATCTACTTTAGTTTGGGTTCTAACATCGAAAGTTCTGATATAAAACCAGGAATAAAGCAGGATATTATCAAGTCCTTAGGAAAACTAAAGCACAAGGTACTATGGAAATATGAAGATGAAGATTTTAAATCACCGAAAAATGTAGAGATAAGGAAATGGTTGCCTCAGCAGGATATATTAGGTAAGACAACTAGCTGGTACTTCAGTTTTCTTCTTCTACTGCTTAAATTAGGCTTCAGTTTAGATCTCATGTTATGGTATATCTTATAATCTGTAGTTGCGTTTGGATCATTAACTGTTTTCCCATCCTTCAATATAATGTATTTTGAAGTGATCTATTATTTGGTTAATTGGTATTTTTCGTTTAATATTTTCCTTTCAAGCAATTAATTTCACTTTTTATTTTTGATTTTCTAAAAATTCTTTCTGTTTCTGAGGCATATGCTTTTATTTCTATCGTCTGTATGGTTGATGGTCTTATATATGAGTTATGCTTATAAATGAATTATGCAATGAAGTTTCTACATGAATTATAGTATAATATTCCAATTTTTCCAGATGACATCTTGATGTATAATCTGCTTTATTTCCTGGGTTTCTTACACTATTTTAAAGGTTTTCGTAGCTAGATACTTCTATTTCTAGATACTCGAATCTCAACACTTGCACTATCCCGTTAATTGTAATTTTTAAATGGTTTGGATTCTTTTGTCACTAAAGATACTAAAGATTTTATTCTATTCTTTTATTCTATTAAATATGTAAATAGTTTCATATTTTCATATTATTTATCTGAGCGGTTATTTAAATGTTTGTATAATTTGCTGAACGTTATCTTTCACATTTGCATCATCTGCATAACAAAAGATTATTATTTATTGTCTGCTGAGCTTGTATCTTTGTCCAGCATTGGACAGCGGAGGTCGAGCAGTGCAGTCGTGTGTTTTAGTAAAGCGAAGTTGTTTTTAATGAAACTGTCGAGGAGCTGCCTTTTATAGGCTTCTCTTAGAGGTTATTTTCAAATTAGCATCGGTGAAGAAACAGGTTAATCGCACGACAGGGATGACACTGTAAGGCTTTGACATTTGGCAAAGTCGGGCAGAAACGGCTCCTGTGCCTTCAGTAAGAGAACAGCAAGTGGAAACCCTCCCTGAGAATTCAGGGAGCGATCTTCCGTGAGGTAGCTGGGATGACACCCAGAAAAACCGTCTGGTAGCGGTCAGGCGAAAATACAAAAAACAGAGTCTTCTGAGTAGTAAAATCCCACAATCCCACAACTTTTGTTCACAGCCGTAAGGTGCAATCATGAGTGATATCCCCTCCAAAAGTTCTGACACGCAGTTGTCAGAGCAAGAAGAAGACGACATCCCGTCGTCCACCTCACCAGGACGTTAAAACTGTTAACTTAATTTTACTTAAACACCATAGAAGACAACATGGCGAATAACCAAAACGGCGAAACAAGCGGTGACGAGAACTTTTATAAAATCAGAAGAAAGAGAAGCGACTCCGACTCAGAATCCGAGAAAGAGACGAAAATAATTGAAGAGATGGAGATAGCTGAAAAGCCAAATATCGAAAAAATGGAAATGACCCGTGCTATTGAAACACTGTTTCAACACGATCATTATAATGAAAAAATGGATGAATGTAACAACAAATGAAGGAATTTCAAAAAATTATCAAAGAAAAAGATGAAGAAAATAAAAGAACAACAAAAATTTGGGCGTTAATGGAACATAATACATATAAAGAAACAAAAATATCAGAGAAGAAAAAATTTGCCAAAAATCCTGTAAAAAAACGGATTTGAAGTCAGAATCCAAAAGAAAAGAAGGAAACGAAGTCTTCCAACGAGAAAATTTGGGTAACACCAAAATTTTTGGTAATAAACGAAGAAACAGCAAAGGACATAGAAACTAAGGATGCCGGATGGCAAACATGCACAGTAAAGAAAATATCTGCCACACCAATTACAGAGGAAGCAGTAAAAAATCAGCGTTGCGGAAAAGCAAACACAGCTAATCAAAAAACGTAAAGAAAAGGAGATGGACAAAACAATTAAAAAGAGACAAACAAAAAGAAGCGCAAAGAAAACACATCTTAGCACCAGCAAAGCTGCGGGGAAAACCTGACAGGAAATAAATTAAGAAAAAGCAGCAGCAAAAGGATTGCCAAAATCACCGGCAATCATATTAAAAACAGTTAGAGAACACCAAAAGGTATTGCATCTAAGCTGCAACTAAAAAGATTATTTCCGTAAACAAATTTGCTAAGTCTGGAAGATCAATAGTCATCCAAACTCACACCAGAGAAGATTATCTCGAGATGGTAAGGTTGCTAGAAAACCACACCCCTAACGTTGACTTTATTGCTTGTCCGATTGACAACGATAAGCTCAAAACCGAAAGGCAGATCCATTAATAGAAACACCACCAACAAAGGTGTTAGCTAAGCGCAGGGCAACAAAAAAACCCTTAAACGAGAATCCCAGCGTAGCAGCGAACGATGCCGTAGTGCTCATCGCCAGCTTTAACATAAATTTTAACGCAAAGATGGTCCAATTCTCCAACATGTTGGAGAATATGACAGAAATAATGACAGCAATAAGTAGCATAGCAGAAATATGCTAGTGCACCAATCAGAGGATCTTCATATTATGTCTTGGAACCCAGGTGAGCTTTTTTAAAAAATCAACCTTCTGGATGAATTTTCCAACAGACTGGAACTAGATATCATATCACTTAAAGAAACTAAACTAGTGCAAATGAAAAAAACAAAATTTCAGAACAGACCATAGAGCAAACTTAAGAGCAGCTGCCATCATGGTCAAAAAAGGAATCAAACACCAAGCCATCCCAACTTCTGATGGCTTGGTCACAGTAGAAGCCACGATAATCCGGCTTACCACAAGAAACAAGACACTAAAAATATGCTCAGCCTATGTAGAACCAAATGACTCAAGCTTCGATGAAGACCTTAGCCTCATGTTGGATTCAGAAAAACCCACAATTGTTATAGGTATCACCAAATTGGGATAACCGTGCTACCAATAGAAATGAAAGACTGCTCTACGGCTATCTCGAAACAAAAAACAATACATATGTAATCGGCACAACGGACCCAACGTTTTACAATGGATTTTACAACGTGGGTCAACAATATGAAATAAATTCATTCAACGAAGGCAATTCAACACACTATCTAATCGTCCTGACCTTGGGCGCAATAGATATAAACTATTTGCAGTCCCACAAAAGAAAAAAACCAGCTGGCCAAACTTTAAAAGAATGTGTGGTGAAACTGGAACAAACCTTAATAAACGCCATCGATGCTAGCTCAAAAGAAGAAAAAATAATAATGTAAGCACAAAATTAAAAGACCCGATCAGAGAAAAAAAATAGGAGAAGAAGAAGAGCTTATCGTACAAGGACCCATGAAAGGATTGCAAACGAGCTGAATAGATAAGTTAAAAAACAGCTTCCTGCCCTCAGGTAGATTCGTATGCAGACCCCATTGCCAATTCCGAGCAACGAGGTTATCTGCAGCATGGGCTCGGTGGCCGGACACCACTCGGATGCTCAATTAGCGAGTAGATCAAAATTCTCAAATAGAAAGAGTCATCAGCTCAGGCTGGTGGCTCTCTGTTCGGAACACACACTTTTTTTTTTATAGACACCAGTCCCGATGTCAAGTTAGAGTAACTTCAATAGAGTCAGTAAAGTAAATAGGGAGAAAAGCCGATATGTCTGCTGCCTCTACAATTAGGTGGCCTAACCACAGTTCATAAAAACAGAGGATGTTACATACCAGGGCATCCAAAATAACTTTAAGATCATAAGCCTCCTCACGTAAGTCACACGATGACGAGAGGTGGAGGAGAAGTCTGGGGGTCAGATAGGTAGCACTTCAGTAGTGAAATGTGACCCGTTTGATCTTTGGGGATTTGGATTCCACTTTACAATGGTATACATATATTCCTTAGGGGTAGGGTTGATCTCTGTATGTGTGTGTGTGTGTGTGTGTGTGTGTGTGTGTGTGTGTGTGTGTGTGTGTGTGTGTGTGTGTGTGTGTGTGTGTGTGTGTGTGTGTGTATCTTTGTCTAGCCTTTTTTAATTTCTCAAGTAACTATTCTCAAGTTACTATTGTCATGAACTGGCTTTTTTTTCTTTACAAAAACCCACTTCAACCTAATAAGGTTATTACCGGAGGGGTAAATACTAGCTAATTACACTTAAATAAGTGAATTAAAATCTATTAAAAACAGAAGCGGGTTATTGATACTGCTTTTGAATTTAAAATGTCCAAGTGTTAAGTGGTCAATTCGCTCAACTCTGAAACATTTTGATAGATCCACCGTCGGAAACCGACAACACAAACTTAACTTGGGATGTTAGATTTCAAAATCTAATCGTTTTTAGTATAGGCTGTGATCTAGAGTTGTTTGTTCACGATATTTTTTTACAACTGCGGCAAATATTTTTAAAGTAGGCAGCAAACTTAATATGATTGTTACTCAATAATAATCTTAAATGACCACTTACGATATGTATTATTATTATTTATAATCTTCTTGTGCTTTTTGGAATGTATCAATTTTATAATTTACAGCTCATCCAAATGTCAAACTATTTATTACACATGGAGGTCTTCTTAGTCTGACAGAGTCTGTGCATTTTGGAGTTCCTGTTCTAGTATTGCCAGTATTTGGAGACCAAAAAATGAATGCTGCTAAAGTGGAGGGTATGGGTTATGGTGTTCAAATACCCTTTTCACAAATAACTGAAGAACGACTGGACGATGCCTTAAACAAATTATTGAACGATCCCAAGTAGGTATAAATGTTAAAACTTTCCGGCTTATTTTTGAGAAACTTTTTTATGTTCTATTCTCTGATTTTAGAAATATTTCTGGCTAAGCTTCCTGTGTATTTAATCGAAATAGTTAGGCGGTGCGGTTTTATAGATTACTTTTTCAGTGACTACGACGTACTTATTGGTATTATCTGAAATGCCGATACGACACGACCAGATTTCAAAAGCATTTTTTAATTCTATTATTTGCACCGTACGATAGTGATCCAAAACAACAACATCTAATAGCTACACAATAGATTTTTTCTTCTTGCGAGGAATGTTTTTCATGTCGGATCTGATCTCGTCGCTTGGTATCATAGACTGTGTATCCAAAACAAAGTTTAAACTTTTGGTGGAGACTGTTTTACTATTCGCATATCGGACCTTGAAAACCATAGGGCAGTAACTGCAAAAATCCTCATGTTGAGTTATGAGCGTTTCAATTTTTTTTTAAAGTTAATACTATTTACTGTATTACTATACGATTAGCACAGGTGAGCACGGAGAACGCTTCCGCACGGATCAGAATTGGCAACACCACGTCGGAGGAATTCCACATTGACGCCGTGCTTAGACAAGGAGATCCTCTCGCTCCCCTGCTGTTTACCTTCGCACTGGAACATGCAGTAAGGAAAGCTCAACCCCAATTGACAAACGGATTTGCCGCACAAGGATCAAAAATACTATTGGCCTTTGCGGATGACGTGGACACAATAGCAAAATCCACCAGAGCTGCAAAAGAAGTTTTTTCCAGATTTGAGAACGGAGCCAAGGAAATTGGTCTTAAGGTAAACGAGGATAAGACAAGTACATGATAGTTACGAAGAACCCAAGACCAAGGGTTAGGCAAAACGTAACAATTACGAATATAACTTCGAAGTCGTCAAAGAGTTTAAGTATCTGGGAGCGATCATAACATCTGAAAACAAATACGAAATGACGTGGCAGCCAGGATAATAGCAGGAAACAGGACATATTACTCTTTAATGACCATCCTTAAATCAAAAATACTCTTAAGATCAGCAAAAATAAGAGTATACAAGACAATAATTCGACCCACAATAACGTATGGAAGCGAGATATGGACGCTGAACCAGCGGGAAACGACAAAATTACTGGTTCTTGAAAGAAAGATACTGCGGACTATCTATGGGCCTTGTAGACAAGAAACAACAGGAGAGTGTAGAAGAAGACACAATAATGAACACCAGTCAATATATGGAGATGAAAACATAGTCCGTTACATTAAAGCAAACCGAATAAGATGGGCGGGCCACCTCCTAAGGTCAAATAACGAAAGACTTCTGAACACCACATTCTGGGAAAGGTCCGATGGCAGAAGGTCAGTTGGCCGCCCAAGAAAGAGATGGAAGGACGCAGTGGCCAGTGATCTACGTTAAAATGGGAGTGCAGCAGTGGGAAATAGCTGCTCAGGATCGACAACAATGGAGGGAAATAGTAAACGCGGCTAAGACTCACCTAGAGTTGTAGAGCCAAATGATGATGATGATGATGACTATTTACTGTAATTCCAAAAATTAAGCTACAAACCTGGTATTTAGCATAATTGTCTTTAATTTTGCATATTTCTATATGCAGTAAATAGTATGTGAAATTTCCTTCAGGAAATGGGTATTTAGCACATACGGCCATATGGTTTTAAAAAATATTTTAATTTTGGAAAAATGATGCAGTAAAATTCATATCAAATAAAAGTTTTTTAATTTAAGATTGTACCTATTTATTAAAATTTTTTGGTTTTAACACTTAATTAAAGTCATGCATATTGTAATCTGTTTTGTTCGGTTTCTACTGTTCCATTGTTTACATGTAAAACTGCATAAAACCTATGGTAGTGCTCTTGAATAACATTAGCCTTACATAGTGAGAGCAGATCTTGTTTTTTTAGAGTGGATATTCCTGGTGGATGTGATATGCTTTACTTAGTTCCGTATTAGCCACCAACCCTCGTTGTGTTCGCCTTATAGTACTAGTTCTGAGCTCTGTATCGTGGTAGCTTGTTTTAACCTGAAACTTATTTTCAAGTGTCTTCTTCACCTTCATCATATTAATCTCATTCCAGACGACCTGATTTTCTTCTTCGTCAATGCTATAATTGTTTCCCATTTCCTAACATAATTTTTTTAAAGGAAAATATATCCAATGTGGACATTTCATTAATTTTGCGTACCTTGTAACTCCTGGAGTTACAAGGTACGCAAAATATCACTTATAACATTGGCCGTGGAAAAACGACCGTGTTGATAAGGAGGATCGAAAGACCACTGAATATTACCGTCTTTTGAAGGAACTGTTAAATAGAGTTCTACAGCATGTTGTACGTAGAATGGAACAGCAGATTCATCACTATTTTTATCACACAAGCCTACCACTTGTCTATCACCCCATTTCCTTCTACGTAACATGCTCTTCTAAATGACATCGTCCAGCTACACTACACATTGTTTAGAAGTTCTGGTTTACAAAATTTTGTTTCTATTTCTAGACGTATTTGACTGACAAACTGTTTGAAAATATATAAAATACTGCCAACTAAATATACGTACACAGATAATTTTCAACGGTTTAAATACGTGGGTCATATTGACCCGAACGTACTATTGGTAACAATTTCATTTTTATCAAAAAAATCAGGAGGTTGATTTTTTATCTCGTATGTAATTGAAAGACTCATATTAGGTAATAAAGTCAAAAAACACCAAAACTTTACGCCGCGTAATAATTTGTAAAATAAGAAATAGATTTATTTGGGTGAAATAGACCCGAACAGGACAGCAGGGTTAAGCAAAACAAAGCGATTTTTTTATTCATTTCAATATTTGATTATAATATTGAAATGAATAATTGAATTATAACCAATTATTGAATGTAATCATCATCATCAACTAGCCTCTAACGTCCACTGCTGAATAGCCTCTCTCGTGTTTTTCCACTTAGTCCGATTTTGCGCCATCTGAATCCAATTTGTAGTCACTCTTTTTTATGTTATCTCTCCATCTTGTTGGGGGGTCGACCTCTATTTCTGTTACCTTGTATTCGGGGTCTTCATTCCAAAATTCTTTTTAACCACCGGTCATCAACTGATCTTGCTACATGACCTGCCCAGTTCCACTTTAGTGTTGTTATTTCTTTCAAGTACGTCTGCTACTCTTGATCTTTTGCGTATAGTAGCACTGGATATTCTATCACGTAGAGATACCCTAACATTATTTTCTCCATTGCCTTTTCCGCATTTTGTACTTTACTCACTGTTGTGCTTGTGAGTGTAAGGGTTTCTGCACCGTAGGTCATCATTGGCAAAATACACTGATTAAATACTTTTCTTTTCAGACACATTGGAATCTTAGACCTAAAAATATCCTTCATCTTTCCAAATGCAGCCCAAGAGAGGTTTATTTTTCTGTTCAGCTCGGTTGTTTGGTTGTATCGACTTATTCTGATCTCATGGCCCAAGTATTTATAGGATTCAACTGGCTCAATATCTTGGTGTTCTACTGAGATGTTTTTGTTGTAGACTAAATTTGTCATAAATTGTGTTTTTGAAAAATTTATTTTAAGACCTACTCTTTTTGTGGCAGTATGGAGTTCTTGGAGCATTATCTGTGCCTGATCAAAGCTGTCTGCAATAAGAACGACATCATCTGCAAATTTAAGGTTATTTAAAAATTTTCCATCCACACTGATGCCCTTTTCATTCTAATCTATTGTTTTACAAGCGCATTCTAGCAAAGTAGTAAATAATTTATGAGATATGTTGTATCCTTGTCGAACGCTTCTTTCAATATAAAAGGTCCCAGTATCTTCATTAAGTCTTAAACAGGCTATAGCATGCTGATAGATGTATCTGATGAGGGATATGTATCGGAGATCTATCTACATTGTGTTAGAGCTTGGAGGATTTGAATGCAATAATTGAATATAATTATTAAAAAATAAAAACATTTAAATCATAGTGTTCGTTTTTATGTAGTTATTACAGCGAAATCTGGGCAAAATCGCTAAAGTAGTTTTTTAAACAATTATATTTGTTTATCATTTTCCTAAAATGAAGAAAAAACATGAGAAAATAAGTCTCAACACTAAAAATCTGATCGAAGAAAGAAGAAGGCTAAAGGACAGGTATAACACAAACTACGCAGAATTTAGTCAACTTAGTAAAACAATAAACAAAGAAATCCGAAAAGAGGTATGGCAACATAACATGAGAGAGGTGACAAGGGTGATAGAGAAAAATAGAAGTCTGAAAGTTCTAAGACACAATATGTCCACAGGAAAAAAGAATATACATAAGTTAAGAAATAAACAAGACGACATTGTGACTGATAAGGAAGAAATAGTGAAAACAGTGGAAGACTTCTACAGACAACTCTATGAAACAAGTGGATCCGATGAAAGACGCCCTTTACCAAAGATAGAGAATCAAGGCTCAGAATTAATGCCGAACATAATGTTGACGAAACTAAAAATGCACTTCGGGGTGATGAAGAACAATAAATCCCCAGGTGAAGACAGGGTAATGATCGAAAGCCTAAAACTAAGAGGAAATAAGCTCTTACTAACACTTGCTAAACTGTTCAATAAATGTCTGTGCGAAGCGATAACACCGACGCAGTGGAACAACGCGGAAATCTTCTCACTTCATAAGAAGGGAGATATCAGCGACCTTAGAAACTACCGCCCCATTAGCTTGTTGTCACAAGTATATAAACTATTTACAAGAGTTATTACCAACAGGCTAGGAAGCAAGTTGGATTTCTATCAGCCAAGAGAGCAAGCAGGTTTTAGAGCAGGATGTGGCACGAATGATCATTTACAAGTAATTAAGAACTTAATAGAAAAGAGTTTTGAATATAACAAGCCATTAGTTATAATTTTTGTTGACTACAAAAAAGCTTTCGACACAATAAGTCATCAAAGATGTTAAAAGCCTTAACAGAGTGCCGTATAGATCACCGCTATATAAACATGATAAAATACATCTATCAAAATGAGACAGCAACCGTGAAACTGGCAGATAAAAAGACCAACGTATTTAAAATAAAACGGAGAGTGCGACAGGGAGACACAATTTCGTCAAAATTGTTTACAACATTATTAGGGCATATGTTTAAGAACGCAAATCTGAGTGAAAAAGGAATTAATGTCAATGGAGAAATGCTTAGTCATTTGAGGTTTGCTGACGATATTGTCCTTTTTGCTGAAAGAATCGATGATGCAGTATCGCAACTGGAGAAACCATATCTAGCCTCCCTACAAGTTCGATTAAAAATCAACCACACAAAAACACAAATCATGACAAATCTTGTGTTAAGCGAAAAGATTTCAGTAAATGGCGTGCATATTGAAGAAACCACCTTTTATAAGTACTTAGGACATGAAATACGCATAGGAAGAGATAATCAAACGTGCGAACTAAGCCGCCGCATAGGACTCACTTGGGTGGCATTCGGCAAGCTGAGCTATGTTCTTAAATCAGAACTGCCTATGTGTCATAAAAGAAAAGTCTTTAATCAGTGCATGTTGCCAGTACTTACATATGGTGCAGAGACATTAACACTAACCAAGAAAGTAAGAAATAAAATTTGTGTTACCCAAAGAGCTATGGAACGATCGATGTTATTCATTTCTCGTAGGGATCGGATCACGAACAAGGAAATAAGACGGAGAACAGGAATGACAGATGCCATAGAAAGAATTATGACCCTTAAGTGGAACTGGGCGGGGCACATAGCTAGAATGTCGGATAACAGATGGACACAGCGAATAATACTGGAGACCGAGATAAGAAGCACATCGAAGTAGAGGTCGTCCACCAACAAGATGGTCTGATGACATAAAACGTATCGACAAAAATTGGATGCAAACAGCACAAAACAGAAATACATGGAAAAGACTGAGGAAGACCTATATCCAGCAGTGGATAGATCCGGGTTAAATGATGATGATGATGATTTGTTTATCCCGTTTAAGAGAACAAAGGGTATTTTCAAATGGCTGTAAAGGTGCTGTGACAATACCTACTTAAGAAAGTTTTTTTTTGTCTGTTTCATATATTTGGAGTCCCAAAACTTTCAGCACAATTGAGCTGGTTCTTATTATTATTATAGGTTCAGTGCGATTTGTGCATCTGACGAATGTAGTATACCTACATTAAAATATTAAAGATATTTATTTTTAAACTTGATAATAGATCTGTAGCATATGACTTTCTTTTTACGTCTATTTCTGTATATTTTGTCATGCACTTTTCAATTTAATGACATTAAGTCTGGAATTATATACCTTATAACAACTATGCAAATAACTGATAAATCGCGAAAGTTTTTCTGGTAGAAATGTTGGGGCTTAATTTTGTCCCTTGACTTATTTCTCTAGCTGCACTCTTCTTGAGAATTATAAATGATTTAGAATATAAATAAATATATAATAGCCGCATATTATATTAATAAAATATAAACTTATTTTGATTGCAGATATTTTAAAACAGCAAGGAAATTATCGGACTTATCTCGTGATCGTCCGGTTAATCCAATGGATTTGGCAATTTACTGGACAGAATATATTGCCAAACACAAAGGAGCTCCGCACTTGCGTGTAGCTGCACTGGATCTTACCTGGTATCAGTATTTGCTGCTGGATGTCATTGCATTTGCAGTTATTGTGATCATCGTGACATTTACAACTCTCTTTATTTTGTGCAGAAAGTGTTGTTGTAGAAAGAATAAAAAAGCGAAAGTAGATTAAAAAAAATATTCTTAAAAGTCTGTGTTTTTGTATTAAAAAACATGTCATTTATTCTAAAAATACCTATATATTGTAAAAAAATATTATTAATTCAAAATAGTTGAAATGGTGAGCAGTAAAAGAGCGGTAATACTATTTGAAATTTTGACTTAAGTATCCAATACAACAGACAATACTCACTTTTGTTCAGTGGTAATAAAACATTGGATTATTGAAACCGGTAGATAGAACAAGTGCGCAATCTTTACGTTTCCACTTAACTCACACTTCTTTGTCCTGAAAATCAAAATAAGCAGACAGAGTATATGTCTCCAGCACCGTCCGCCGCCAATAAGTTGTTCTCTGATGTAAATTGTTAATATTATTTTATAAAATGCCACGGTGTATAATTGGGAACTATATTTATCATTAAACTGCAAATTGTGTGAAACACAAAAAGTCAGTTAACCTATTTAGTAAGTTTAAAATACTGCCGTCCTTAGGAAAAACACCGTCATCATCATCATTGGCTTTTACAACTCTTCGTGAGTTTTTGCCGCGTTTACTATTGCCTTCCATTGATTCCGATCCTGTGCTATTATTTCCCATGGCCTTACTTCCATCTTCTTCAGGTCTTTCCTGACTGCGTCTTTCCACCTTTTTCTAGGCCTTCCTGTCGATCTTCTACCATCTGGTCTTTCCCAAAACACATTGCTAATCAGTCTGTCGTCATCACTCCATACCACGTGGCCTGCCCATCTTAATCTATTGGCTTTTATGTATCTTACGATGTTTCCTTTCCCTAAGAGAGTCTCTATTTCATTGTTGTCTGCTCCTCCATTCATTTGTCACGCTGTCCCTGCAAGGACCATATATAATTTGCAGGATTTTGCGTTCCCATACTAATAGCTTATTGATTTCTTTCTTTCTCAATGTCCATGTTTGACTTCCATATGTCACTACTGGTCGTATTATGGTTTTGTACATTTGGATTTTGGCACGCCTTGAGAGAAGCTTTGACCTCATTAGATGTTGAATGGCAAAGAATGATTTATTCCCCGCCAGTATTCGTATTTCAACCTCCCGTTCGCCTGTGTTTTCACTGGTAATTGTTGCTCCTAGGTATTTGAATTCTTTGACCACCTCAAAATTATGATCGTTTATGGTAATTTTTTGTCTTATTCGCTGTCTTTCCTTTTTTGATACGACCATGTATTTAGTTTTTTCTTCGTTTATTTTCAGGCCTACGCTTAGTGTTGCTTCTTCAAAGTTCGATACTATATCCTTAACTTCCAGTGTTGTCTGTGCTACTGCATCTACATCATCTGCAAATGCGAGAATAATCTTTGCTCCTCTGGCAGTTATGTCTGGTTTGACTCTGGTATAAATTTTTCGCATTGCGTATTCCAATGCTAGGTTAAATAGTAATGGGGACAGCGGGTCTCCCTGTCTGAGCCCGGTGCTTATGCCGAAAGCCTTTGAAGTTTTGCTTCCTATTCTAATTTGTGCAAAGGAATTGTTGACACACATTCGCGCAATCATGGTCAGCTTCTTTGGTACGCCTAACTCCATCATTGCACTCCACAGTTTTAAGCGATCTATGGAATCATATGCTTGTTTGAAATCTATGAAGATCTGGTGTACTTCTTTATTATATTCCCAATACTTTTCAGCATTTGTCTGATAGTAAATATTTGGTCGATTGTTGATCTTCCAGGCCTAAAGCCGCATTGGTAATCGCCAATAATTTCCTCTGTATATGGCAGTAATCGTTTTAGTACAACTGAAGCTAATATCTTATATTATTATGTAGTACCGATTAGTGAGATTCCCCTGTAGTTGCCACATGTATCCTTTCTGCCTTTTTTTATGTATTGGCACGATAATACAGCCACTCCATTCTTTTGGCATTATTTCTTGTTCCCAGGCTTCTTTCATTAATTGGTGTACTTTAGTTCTAAGTTCATGCCCTCCTTTTTTAATCAGTTTTGCATCAATATTGTCTAGTCCCGGGGATTTGTCATTTTTTAGGGTTTCTATCGCCGTGATAATTTCTTCCAGGCTTGGCGGGGGTACTTCTATCTCGGCCGTTTGGTACTCCCAATTTGCTTTATTTCCATCCGCGTCTACCTGGACATTTAGAAGACTTTCAAAGTATTCAGCCCATCTTTCGATTATTTTATTTTCAGCTGTAATCATTTGCTCATTTTTATCTCTCACACAGTTCGGTGTTCTTATATATGCCCCTTTCTTATGTTGTCTTACTTCTTTGTAGAATTTTTTATTTTGCTTGCTTCCGTGTTCACGTTCTACTTTTTCAATTTGTTGTTGTAAATGTTGTCTCTTTTTTCTCCTTACTGTTCTTCTGGCTAAGGCTCTCTCTCTATTGTATTGTTCACGCTTTTCATTCGTCGGGTTTGCTAGGTAGTCGATTCTTCTTTTGTTTGCTTCTTTTAAGGTATCCTCGCATTCTTCATCAAACCATTTTTTTCTTTTTGCTTTTCTCTTCCGACCTATACACTTCTCTGCTGTTTCTGTAATGATCGTTTTAATGGAGTGCCATTTCTGATCTATATTTTCTCTTTCATTTTCTTTCGTTTTCAACACCTGGAATCTGTTTCTCAATTCTAGTTGGTATTGTCTCTTTCCCTCTTCTTCTTCCAATTTAGACACATTCCATCTTTCGATCTTCATCTGTTTGTCTGTTGTTTATGTTGAGATTCTAGTTCTGAGCTTGGCCTTTACTAGGAAATGGTATGTATCACTATCTGGTCCCCGTCTAGTTCTTACGTCTATTATACTACTGGAATGCCTCCCATCAATTAATACGTGATCAATTTGGTTCCTCGTTCTTCCATCATTTGATCTCCATGTTACCTTATATATTAGGAAAAACACCGCATATGCAAAAATTATGGAAATTTAGTTGGGCGCGAAAATTAAATCTAGAGAGTTTATTTTACATGAATATTTAAGAAACGTACAGTATTTAAAATCCTAAGTATATATTCTGAAAGAAATACTAAACCTAGCATCTACGAAAACATACGTGGTTTTTTTGAAGAACCCCGCAACTAGAACATTACTTAGGTAAAACCCCGCATATACTTGACACAGCCTGTAGTTACTGTGTTTATTCTAAGCAATACACAATTACGGTATTTTTGCTACGTAATTGACGCGAATAGCGAAAGCATATGTCAGACAAAATGTGTTTTAATCGTATACTCTCATCTGCTCTAAAAAAGATAGACGTTTGAAGGCGACGATAAGGCGAAGACGTTTGAAGGCGAAGGCGAATATAAATATATTTTTATATTTTAACATATACATTTAGCATATACATTATCAAAAATGTTTATTTTAATGTCAAGTTTATTTATGTGTGAAATCTTTTAATTTCTGTAAGTATTGTAAATCTAAGTCTATGTCAGTTTTTTTAAATGTTTGTTTTTTACAGTTACTCCTGATGAAGCTGTTAAATAAATGGCGAAATTATTGAGTTTTAGAAAAAACAAAGATTTTTTTTAATATAGACCACATACTATATATATATATATATATTATATATATATATATATTATATATATATATATATTCGAAAGAAGAGTTGTGTACCTATGATAAATACTGCACTCTGTAAGACCTCTTAACATCTTAACATGGAGCTATGCGGGACTGTGTCAAACGCTTTCTCAAAGTCTACAAATATTAATATCAATGGCTTGTTGTATTCTGTAACTTTCTCCATTAAGGATTTGATTACTTGAAGGTGGTCATTCGTTCCAAAGCCACTCCTAAATCCGGCCTGTTCTAATGGTTGGTGAAAATCCAGCTTAGGTTCCAGTCGGTTAGTAATTATTCTCATAAAGAGCTTATATAAATGAGATAACAAGCTAATAGGTCTGTAGTTTCTAATTTCTGTTACATCTCCTTTTTTGTACAGTATTATCATACTGGTACTATTCTATTTTTCTGGTGTAACTCCTTCAAAGTGGCATTATAAACTCCTTTATAATGCGCATGCCTGCGCATTATAAAGGGTTTTTAAAGCTTTTATGACGCATTCGCCTTCTAATTTTAGCATTTCACTTACAATGCCATCTTCTCCAGGTGATTTGCTGTTCTTCATACCTTTCAACGCTGATTCGATTTCCTCTCCAGTTATATCTGGAAGTTCCTCTGATCCTTGATTTTGTATGTTTGGGATTTCCACTTCTGGAATGTGAGCATTTTGACGATATAATGTTCTATAATATTCTTCGATAATTTTCAAAATTTCTTGTTGTTCATATACAACATGTCCTTGTCTATTTTTTAGCTTATAAATGTTCCTGGTTCCTGTCTTCAACTTTCGTTTTAGAACTTTAAGGCTTTTATTTTGTTTTATGGTATAAGTTGTTTCCTTAGTGTTAAAATCCCTTATGTCTTTCCTAACAGCTTTTCAAATGGTTTTATTTTAAATTCCTCAGCTCTACGATGTTCACTGTGTGCTTATCTTTTATTTTCCTTTTTTTTCGCATTAGGTTCCTTGTGCCTTCTGTAAGTTTTTTGTTTTTCCTTGTTTGCTTAACTTAACAGTTCTTTTGTGCCTTCCTTAGAGCTTCCACCAACTTTTCGTTAAGTTGTTCAATATCGGTTTCATCTTGCGCCTCATTCTAAAGGTTACTATCTATTTCTTGCTGGTATGCCCTTATGTTGGCAATCGCAGTGAACATAACATTTTTAGTCCTTGTTACCATATTTTTTCGCCCTTTTTTACGTTCAAGACTACCTTCGCTCTAACCATTCTATGGTCACTTCCGGCTAAAAATTAATTTAATATAGTTACATCTTGAACAGCGTCTTTTTGTTAGTAAAGTTAAAGTCAATTTGGTTCTTGTTCAAACCATTTGGTGATTGCCAAGTCCACTTTCTTTGGGGACTTTTTTTGAAATGGGTGATCAAGACATATAATCTGTGTTACAGAAGAAATTCTATAAAAGTTTGACCTCTTTCGTTTCTGTGGCCTTATCCGTGAGGTCCAAGTACAAACTCCCAATCATCCTGCTTGTGGCCTATTTTTGCGTTTAGGTCTCCCATCAGTATGGTATAGTTGGTGGGTACCTCTTCTAGAGCAGTTTTAACGTCATCGTAGAACCATTCAACTTCTTCGTCTGTGTGGGCACTGGTAGGTGCGTATACCTGGATGATCTTTAATCAAATTTTTTCGTTTACTTTGTAGATATGATAAATAACTCTATCACTTATGCTTTTAATTGTAAGTATATTCTTCGTGTGTTTTTTCGCCGTATTTCAGATAATCCAAGTATATCCCATTTTATATGCTTCAGCTCGTTTAAAAGTTCCTCAAGTTGTTCGTCCTCCATCAATGTTCTGGTGTTATATGTTGTCATAAACCATATTCTTTGCCGTTGTCGTTTGTAAAGGTAGCCTGGTCCACTCCGGAGATTCTTAGCACCCTCTGTCCCTCTACCTCCGTGACTGCTACGATAGCCTAGTTTCAAGGGATTGCCGGAGAATTCGGGCCTTGCGTCTTCATCGTTTCTAATTTTACGGGGGTTCATGGCCGTTTCTCTACCACGCTGGCCTGTGCGGGTTGGTAGACGGATGTTAGGATGGGTTTTGGCAATTTTGGGGTCTTTGATAAGGATGATAGGTTGGGACGTGATACCCTCTCGGTTTAAGGAAGTGAGAGTGAACCACGGCAGGGTAGCGTCGCAAACCTGTAGTAGACCTAACTTTACCGAGATCGTAAAATGTATCTACCCGTTACCCGTATGGTCGTTACTGACCATACAGGTCATGCACAAGGATTATTTAGCAATCTATCCTCCTAATCAATGCTCGTATAAGGTTTATCCAAAGCATCTTAAAAATAAAAACATGTTTCACAAATATGGGTCATGAAGAGTACGAACTGTGTGAAGCATTCCAACTACACAATAAAGGACATAATAATGAGAACTTGAATTCAGCATGTAGTGAATATGATAGCTGGAAAAAACACATTCAACGTGCCAGAAATTCAATAGAATTATACTGTTCGGATATAAATGAACCAGATACATCAACGACCCTTAAAGTCTATGCTGACTTACAAAAAGTAATAATGTTATTTAGAATCGATATGTTTAAGAAAGCAATATTTACCCAAAAAATATCGACATTCAATAAAAGCTTTGTACCTGGATACATAAGAAAACAAAAACTTTTGCATGCCTATGGTATGACGGTATTACTGGAGGGGAAAAGAAGAAATAGTTAGCTCATATAATGCTTTCTTTTTTACAGTACATGTATGTCGAACATTTTGTCTGTTGGGCTAATACCGATCACGTCGAAATAAAAATTGGAGATTTTTATATTTCCTTGTATATATTGTAAATTCTAACGCTATATCTGCTCAAGATATTTGTATTTAGTATTTCGAACCAGGATACACCTTATGTCCGCCTATGAGTTTCCTTCATCAGATGAAAGTATCTTTAAAAAAAACAAAAGAAAACCCACAAGGAATCTACGTTCCTGTAGTTGGCTGTATACCATATATTAAAAAAATTATTATAAATCCTTTGTAAAAGGTATATATTAAGAACCCAAACGGGCTAAGTTAAAAAGACAAAACGTTTTCGGAATCCATATTCTATCATCAGTGTCTAAGAGTACATGAATGTAGCCACTAAATATATGGGTAAAAACCCGTTAACAAATAATTAATTACATTTAGATTACAAATTTTCCTATAATGGTTTAGGATGTTAAAGTTACCGTTGGATTAGGTAACATGAGTTATAATGTATAAAATTCCCGATATGTATTTTTACTCATAGTCGTACTTTTCCTATATTTGATTATAATGAGATTTCTACCAATTGTAAATATTCCTAATTATGTTGTTTTCTAATTGTACTTTCCCTATGTTTAACTTTAACGATATTCATATTTATTTGTAATGATAATATTTTATATAAAAGAACCAGAAACTAAAATAAGAGGCATTGCTGAAGTCTCTTCCAAACTAGTAGTTGAAATTGTAATCGTTAGTTGTAAGTTATTTATTTAATGAAAGTTTTTAAAAACAAGTTTTCTAAGAAGAAAAACAAAATTGGCGCAGTCAGTAGGATCCAGGAGTGAAAGCTGAGTAGAAAAAACTGTTTTCGCCTTTGGTCTCAACCTATTTCCTTCATTTTCCTCTCTTTTAATTTTTTCAAGTGAATTTTAAAGAAAATCACTGTTGAGAAAATTTTATTTATAGTTTTATTTTGGTAAAAAGGTAAAATTTTTGTATAACAGAAAACGAATTTCCTAAATCCACATATTTTTATTATTTTATTACATCCATAAAAAAGATTATTATAATATAAATTGTATTTTTAAAGTTTTATTTTGGTAAAAAGGTAAAATTTTTTCTATAACAGAAAACGAATTTCCTACATCCATACATATATATATATATATATATATATATATATATATATATATATATATATATATATATATATATATATATATATATATATATATATATATATATATATATATATATATATATATATATTATTTTATTAACTCTGTAATAAGACTATTTTATATCTTTCATAAAATTTTATGAACATTAATCATCTAACTGAATCCTTAAATAATTTACATATAAATTCTGAAATGGAAACAATCATTGCTGCTAAGGAAATTGCAAATACCCTTCGTCCCTTCTCTGGGAGAAGCGAGCTTTTAGAATCATTCCTAAGTGCAACTGATAAATTTTTTAATAGATACGGAAATACAACGGATAATAGCTTAAGTGAATTTGTTTTCGCTGCTATATGTTCTAAAATTGTTGACGAAGCTGGAGACTTTTTGTTATGCCGCCCAGACTTAAACAGTTGGCCCCAAATAAAAACTGCTCTCCGCGAAAAATTCGGAGACAAAGTTGATAGGCATATACTGCAACAACAATTTATATATTTAAGCAAAAATAGAAACGAATCAGTTATAGATTTTTTAGATAGATTAAAACTTATTAAAATGCGACTAAATTTAAAAATAGATTCTGACCCTAATATCGATCAAGTCACCAAGCTGGTCTTGATAAACCAAAATGAAATAACAGTTATTACCGTCCTTATATCAAATTCTTACTCTGAATTCTTACTCTGAATTAAGAACTCTCCTTTTACTCTAAAATCCAAAATCTATCGAAGAAGCCACATCCCTAGTTATAAACCACTCTCTATTCGAACAACAAGTTAATTTGAAAAATTTCAATCATCCTAGTCCTAGACCCCCACAAAAATATAATCCACAAAATTATTCTTCAAGACCTCAACAAAATACTAATCCCGTTAGAAGCTTAAATTATCTACCAATGGGTTTTAAACACACCTATCCGAATCAAGTGTCGAACTTTCCAAGTCAACCCATAAACATTCAACCCCGATCAGTTCCCCAAAAGTTTTTCACAAATGAACAAGTATTTAGCAAACCAGCTAATGTTTTTTCGCCCAGAAATTCTCATAAACCTACAGGTAGACCAGAACCAATGGCTACTTCATCTTGTAGTAGATTACCTTTCAATAAGAATTTTTCACAGAACTATCAACCTGTAAGAAGATCAGAACCAATGGATATTTCCACTTCTAATAGATTACCGTCAAATAGAAATTTCTCAATGAACAATTAAAGACCACAGAACCATTTCCAATATCGATATCCCAACAATATAAAACCACCGTTTATTTTTGAAGAATTAACAAACGTAGAAACTGAACATAATAACGACTTTGAAAACTTTCCTGATGACCAACAAAATTATTTTGATTATCGGTACAATGACCATTATATGAAAACTCTGAAACCATCTGAAAACCATCCACCTCCAGAGGAAGTTCAAAGACTTATGGAATAGTGCAAGAGCAAGAACAGACAATTAATTATTGGCTGCGATGTAAATGGGAAATTGGAAAAAAATATGGAAAAAATCCATAGTATGGGGTAGCACAGGAATCAATAACAGGCGTGAGCACCTCCTGGACTATATATATCTGCTATTAACTTAGATATTGCAAACAGAGGTAACAAACCCACATTTATAAACGCAATTAGGACATAGGTTCCTGATATAACCCTAACTAGTTCGTTTATAGCAAATAAAATATACAATTGGTTTGTTTCGAATGAAGCCTCAATGTCGGACCATCAACACATATGGTTCGACTTGGGTGCATCTGAGGAGGGCATTGAGGAACATCGAGTCCCAAAACATACCGATTGGGACACTTATAAAGAGTGTCTCGAAAGCGAAATGGAAGAACTCGATATGTCGCTCGACATGGCAACTTCAAAATTCCATAATAAAAACCTATAAATCAAGTTGTCCTCTAAGACACAAGAAAACCACTAGGGATGTTCCCTGATGGAATAAAGAGTTAATTAAACTTAGAAAAAAGGTCAGACAACTCTTCAATAGGGCAATATCTACAGGTAGTTGGGACTCCTACAGAAATGCCCTTACTGAGCACAACAGAAAACTAAGAAAATCAAAGAGAAACTCGTGCAGAAATATGTGCAAAGGGATAACAGAATTACCCCCTGCACAACGACTCCAAAAGGTTTTCTCAAAAGATCACACAAATGAAATCGAACTGATGAAAAAGCCGAATGGTGATTATACTGAGAGTCTAAGGGACTATTAGAGAGCTGTTAAAGACCCATTTTCCTGGCTCTCCTGGCAGAGGCTCCTAGGGGCCTTAACAAATCCAGCAGGCAACTAGCGGAAGAAAATCTTTACACAAAATAAAATCGAATGGGTCGTTAAAAGCTTTAAACGTTTTAAATCCCCTAGTAAGGACGGAATATTTCCTGCTTTACTCCAAAACGGCTTCATGCAAATACAGCCGCAACTACAACAGCTTTTCATAGCAAGCCTTGTGTTAGGTCACATTCCAAAAACTTGGAGGGACGCAAAGGTGGTATCTATACCAAAGGCGGGGAAATGTCCTACGGACGAAGCGAAGTCTTATCGTCCTATATGGCTGACCTCCTTTCTCCTAAAAGCAATGGAGAAACTATTAGATTACTACATAATAAGCGAAACTTTAGCGAGGAATCTACTTCTCAAACATCAGTTTGCCTACCAGACTGGCAAATCCACTATAAATGCTCTGAATTCGCTAGTCGAAAGAATTGAAAAAACAATAGTGGCAAAAGAAATAGTTCTTTGCGCTTTTATTTACATAGAGGTAACATTCGATAATACCTCATTTGAATCCATAAAAAGAGCACTAGTAAAGAGAAGCATTGAACTTTCACTAATACAATGGATTCAGTCAATGCTAAAAACGAGAATCATCACTGCTAGTATTGGAGGAGAATCTGTGACTGTGACAGCGGTAAAGGGGTGCCCTCAAGGGGGAGTATTATCGCCTCTGCTATGGTCTTTGATTGTGGATGACCTTCTCACTAAGTTGCATGATTCTAGTTTTATAACCCAAACTGCAGATGACCTAGTTGTTACAATTGGGGGTAAGCATGACCAGACTATATCTTGTCTCATGCAAACTGCTATTAACGAAATTAAAAGTTGGTGCTCGAAAGAGGGCTTAAGTGTCAACCCCAGTAAAACGACTTTGATACCTTTCACAAGGAGATGTAAACACAATTTACAGGCTCTAACTATGAATGGCATCACATTAGACTATTCCAAGAAAGTTAAATACCTGGGGGTAACCCTAGATCAAAAACTCACCTGAAATATTCATATTGAAAAAAATCTGGACCTGCCGCAAGACGTTTGGAAAGACTTGAGGCCTACAACCGAAAATTACTCTCTGGTCATATAAAACAATAATTAGGCCCATGGTTACATACACATCATTCGTATGGTGGCCAAAAACACAACAAACAACAGCTAATGCCAAGCTGCAAGAAGTGCAGCGGCTAGCTTGTCTGGGAATCACAGGTGTAATGTCAACATGTCCCACTGCAGCTCTAGAGGCGATGCTGAACCTTCCTCCCTTGCAGTTCTGCATAAGGAGGAAGGCAGTAAATACCGCCTTAAAACTGCGACAGGCACAAATAATGAAACCTGGAGATCTAGTTTGCCACCTTAAAATCTTAGAAGAAATTCCATTGGATTCTAAGGACATGCCGACAGATGCTATGCCAGTCAAATTCTACTTTGAAACAACCTTTGTAGTGGTCATTAAAAAAACCACCAAATGGGTGAAGAAATTGGACCAATAGTGGAAGAAAGTTCACTCGTATGGTATACGGATGGATCTAAGATAGATGAAAGGGCAGGAGTGGGAGTTACTGGGCCCAATTTCAGGCTATCTAAATCTCTTGAAAAC
Source organism: Diabrotica balteata (assembly GCA_918026665.1). Lineage (NCBI taxonomy): Eukaryota > Metazoa > Arthropoda > Insecta > Coleoptera > Chrysomelidae > Diabrotica > Diabrotica balteata. The sequence goes on from OU898278.1 coordinate 37,841,168, forward strand.
GTCCCAACTATCTTCCAGGAAGAAATACATGCTATAGACATAAGTGCCCAAGAATGTCTCAACGGAGACACCCGTAGGGCTTTATTTTATCAGACAGACAAGCTGCCTTAAAGGTTCTAAAGTCATTTACATGTAAGTCAAAGTCAATTTGGGACTGTAAACAATCTCTCAAGAAGCTGGCGGAACGCAACAATGTAACTGTGATGTGGGTGCCAGGTCACAAGGGAATTGCAGGAAATAAGGAAGCTAACAGCCTCGCAAAAGAAAAAGCTAATACCCCATTCCAGGGTCCGGAACCCTTCTGTAGACTATCGAAAAGCCACATCAGAGCGGAACTCCGTACCTGGGAACTCAATCAACTAAGATCATATTGGTCTAACACACCAGGACAAAGGCAAGCAAAAAGGCTCATAAAAGTGTCGCCTACTGCAACAAACCGCCTTCTAGAAATGAGTAAGAAAGATATCAAAATGGTCACTGGCCTTCTCACTGGTCACTGCCCTCTGAGATATCATCTCAAGAAGATGGGCAAATCAGATAGTGAGAACTGTCGTTTCTGTCACAATGAAAAAGAAACGGCAGAACATATACTATGCAACTGCGTAGCACTGTTCTGCAAACGACTCAAATTTCTAGGAGATACCAGTCTGGCGTCCTCTGACATAGGAAACAAGTCACCTAGGAAGCTAATCAACTGTATCAGAAGTATTGGCATTCTAGAGTTTAACTAGATTAAGGAATACACAAAAGATCTTTATAGGTCGAAGTGCGGTGAGGCCACATGGCCTTAACGACCTCACATAATCTAATCTAATATGCACTATTTCTTCGTCAATGCATTTAATTAGCTCAGTGGGATCACTACTATCACACTAGTAGTGATAGTGAAGTGAACAGTGTCAAGTTAGTAGTATCTATGGGCTGGGGAGACTGAGACCTCGAAAGCTCTGAAGAAGACATCAGAGAGGATGTTGAAAGCTCGGCCCAGTGGATATCGATGCGGATCAAGCCGGAAAACTGGTGAGTTTAATATTAATTTTTATAATAGTATTAATCTTAGCTTTAGGTTTAATATATAAAGGACACTGTCATAATTTGTTTCTATCTTTAAAAAACATTGCTCACTTCTTTGCTGATAATTATAAAAGTATTGCATTCTGATTTTTGCAGAAAAAGATTTGTGATAACTTCAGTAATAATTGATTTATCCTCCTTCTCAAATAGGAGGTAACATTAATAAAAAACATTCTTTTCTCTAGTTTCCTTGCTTATAACTTTAAATCGATTCCTTTTGGAGCAAAGTTGTAAAAAAATATAATGGCTATAATTGAATTTTTTATAAGACACAACTAGTTAAAAATGTTTAAATTTATTACTCTTGCTAAAAAATAGCAATAAATACAAAAAAGGTGGGAACATTTTTTTTATTCAATGTTTTCAACCATTTAAATTGCATTTAGGACCTTTATGTTCGCATAGAAAATTTCTATGGTATAATAAAACAGTACAAAGTATAATAAACATACTATACCAAATTTTATTAAAATCGATTTAATAGATCACGCATAATAATTTTACAATCTAAATTTTGTTCTTAAGAATTAAAATTCTTTAAATCTTGCACAACAAAAAATATACCTTGACAAAGTTTCTCCTAAAAATTAAAATATTCAAACGATTATTTCTAGAGTTTTAAACCTGTGAAAAGTGAATAACAATAAAATCAAAATCCTATTCATTCGTTGCGGCCGGAGCGCGCGAAACCTATAAAGAACCGGAAAAGGTGTGGACTTTGGCACCAAATAAACTTTATAAAGACTATTAATCTAAAACTACCGAAATAAAGTTATTAATTAGTGTACGTAACTAACTAAATTTATGTATTAAGTGACGGACAAGTAACATTAAATAACAGTGATAAATATCTACTCAGAGCCTTAAGGCCTACACACGAGCATACCAGTCATCAGATGACCACCGAAGTAAGTACATCAAATGAAATAAACAAATTAAATGAACTTGTAGAAGTAATGTAGAATTTGTAGAATGTAATATTTACGATGATCTGCCTGAATTTACGGTAAATGATTTACTAAAAGAAATAGCCAAACAATGAATCAAATGATATACAGGGTGTTTCAAAAAGGTATATCATAAATTAAATCACGCATTCCGGGACAAAAATAGATTGATTGAATTCAACTTACATAAGTACAAAAGTGTACTCAAAAAGAGTTACAGCCCTTTGAAGTTACGAAATAAAATTGTTTTTTTGCATTATCTCCACTACTTGACTTGACAATTTGTAATAAAAATGAACACGTTATTTTGTTGTTCTAAAGCATTTTTCATAAAAAAAACCACCAAAATCTAAGCGCACAGAAAAATTTAAGGGGGTGTGCAGCTCGTAAATCCCCCCAAACTTTTGAGTACGTTCAAATCAAATGAATTTTGTGGCATCATTAATTTAACACATTATTTTAAAAAAAATTGCCTTCCATCACTATTTTCAAAAAACAGTTTTTATTGAGTTACAGCCCTTTTCATTAACCTTTAAAAAATTACCTGAAACTATATAAATGGTTTAAATAAATTAACAAGTACCAAAAATGGCTATAACCTCTAAAAATATGATATTACACTAAATGTTCAAAATGACCCCCATTTTCTTCAATACACATTCGGTACCTTTTTAATAAGGAAAACGGAATGCGCTGAAAAATTATTTTTTTCTGACGAAATTCATTTGCAGCTTCAATTATTTCAACCTTCAATTGTTGTTTGTCCTCTATTGTTACAGAATGCACTTTTTCTTTCACAAACCCCCAAAATCAAATGTCCATGGGTTTAAGACCTGGACTTCTGGGTGGCCAAGACATAAGTGCGTCACGACCCCTTCCAATCCACCGACCAGGATACTGCCTGCAAAGGTATTCCCGGACTTCATTACTGTAGTGCGGTGGGGCGCCATCTTGTAGAAACCACATATGTTGCCTTATTGCATTATTCGCTTCTTCCAAATACTCTTGTAAATCGTTTGCCAAAAACTGCAAATAATTATCACCATTTAAATTGTTGGGAAGAAATACTGGGGTCATTAGATTGTTATCCACAATTCCTGTCCAAACATTAACTTTGAAATCCTTTGGTGATGAGTCGTTTTTTTGGCGTGATGATTTTCGGCGGCCCAAATGTGCACGTTATGATGCTTTGATATTCCATTTCTACTTAATCCCACCGCATCGCTTCAAACCCACCACATGAAAGACGGTGACGAAAGGGATGCGAACGTAATGAGAGTCTTCCACACGTTCTTCAAAAGTGCCCCGCAATACACTGGCATCGCATAAAGAGACACGATCAGTTCGTTGCGTGTTTACGAAAGGCAGCTGAAAAGAAAGGGTGGACTTGCGAGGTTGAGCCGCGAATAAAATGTGTCGACGGGACGCTGAAAATACCTGACCTTGTCACACATCTGGGTGAGCAGGTAATTGTCGTGGACGTTGCCGTCAGCTGGGAGGGTCCTGAACCCCTTAGTACAGCCGCTGTCAATAAAACAGCGCTGTACACTGAGCCTTTTTTACTAATTTTTAACCTATCAAGGTTTGACGTCCGCAATTTTATCACTAAGGCAATTATGGGCAGCCTCCATATTCATAGTCATTTTATGAGGTCCTAGCATAAATGACTTATGAGCATTTATTTTCCGAGTATTTTCTCACACCGGCTTCTTCCTATCGTGGGACCTACGTTCGTCTAGTTTAGGGTTTTTAACTAGCTGACGAGACGCTTGTATTGTCCTTTTATGTCTGTGTATGTCCCATTTTACTTTTTTACTGCACTTTTAACTATTTTAAATTTTTTTATATTTCAGCCCTTATTGGCTAATTTTTTCATGCCCACGTTAGTGCTTGGCTATGTTTCTGCTATGGAGGGGGGATGGTCGGCACGCTCGATTCATACTGGTCAAACACCGGACCAACATAGGGCCGTACGCTGCTGGTCTGTTACTTTCCGGATTGGAACGGGGAGGAACAGACCAGCAGGACAAGGCCGGTTTTCGGATGACGGGGGGTTGGTTACATGATGACTGTAGCCACCCAACCGGGCATCGCCCGGCCTATATATAAAAAGAGGATATGGCTCTGTTCTGATAGCCTCGTCGGTAAACAATTATTTCTAATAAAATTAACATTTCAAGTGTTTTCCATTAACAACCAATCGCAAAATCCAATCCTTTTAGGATAATCTTTACCGAATAACTCTTGAACCGTTGTTAAGTGATAGGGTTTAAGCAACTGATCCTTCAACCCCCTTCCAACCCTTACGTGAAAAACATTTAGTTGAGCAGCTATTACCCTTGTACTTGTCCCTAGGGACTTCTTCAATGATTTCTAAAATGTCTTTATCAGTTGCATCCATTATTGGACGACCACTATTGCCAGCAACTTGCGATTGGAATGTTTCCGTTTCCCGTAAACGACAATCAATGGTCAGAAATAATTGTCTATCGGGTGTATTTCGATTGGTATTTTACGGCATAATGCCTTACGGCTGCTGCACTATTTCCTTGACATTCACCTACGACATTCCCGATAGTTGATTGAAATCATATTACTGATCCAACTTACCCAAAATTAAATGCATATCTGCCATTTTGCGAAATGTGTAGGCAATTTTAATATCAAAATTTTTAATAATAATTATATTCACACAATAAATGATAGCTTCAAATATTGACTATTTTTGATGGAACTGTTTGTAATTATTTTATCCGTAGAAACTAATTGTAATTTTATGGCCAAGTAGGAAAAAACTAGTTTTTCGAAAAAGTGATAAGAGGCAAAAAACTTTTAAAAATAATGTGTTTGGCTAATGACTAGTGAAAACTAATGATGCCACAAAATTAATTTGATTTAAACGTACTCAAAAGTTTGGGGGATTTAGGGCTGCATACTCCACTTAAAATTTTTTCTGCGCGCTTAGATTTTGTTTTGTATGCAAAATGCTTTTAGAACAAGAAAGTAACGTGTCCATTTTAATTACAAAATGTCAAGTCATTTAGAAGATAATGCAAAAAACAATTTTTATTTTGTAACTTCAAAGGGCTGTAACTTTTTTAGTGTACACTTTTTTACTAAAGTAAATTGGATTCAATCAATTCATTTTTGTCCCCGAAATGCGTGTTTTAATTTATGACATACCTTTTTGAAAACCTTATAGACATAATATATACAATTACAGTTCGTTTAAATACATCAATAGAAGAATCAGATTCATCTGACCAAACAGTTGACAATAAAATAAATATGAATAATATTGGCTTATTTTTTTTTTATTTATTTACGCTGTAACCACCAGGGTAATTAGCGACCTAAATGTACAATACAGGTAAAGTTAAAAAAAATTACAATAAATGATATAGTCCTGAGTCTTTAAGATACTTATTGTTTTTTTAATGTTCATATTTTTTCCTAGGGCTTCCTTCATATTATTTGGTATATTGTGCTTTTTTCTTGCTGCTTCATATTTTTTGCACTGAGTTTACTCAGTTACTTAAGAGTGTTACTTGACACGTTTCACATATTGGCGGCACAGTTCGCGTAAAGAGGTGTTTATGTGTAAAGTTACTATGTCCAAGTCGCAAACGTGTTATTTTCACTTGGTCGTGTCTATTCGCTGTGGGTTGGAGCCACGGTTTCACTAATTGTTTAATTTCTTTGAGTTTATTTTGTGATGCACTCCACTTATTTTGCCACGCACTTAACACTTTATGTTTTATTTCTGACCTAAAGTCATCTGAAGGAACCTCATTAATGAGAATGGAGTCCTGGCTGAAGGATGCTAAGCGGGCTAGTTCATCATACGACGAAGTAATGCGATTGAATTTAAATTTTAAGGATGTATTGGGTGTAAGGATGGCTGCACCAACACTGTCTGAAGATTTGTATGAATAATGGCTTCTTATAAGAAACAAATTCTAAATATTCGTTCAGTAGTATAATTACAGTAAATAATAATTGCATAATAAATAGTAGTAATAGTGATATACCCTCCAATATTGCCCATAGTGATAGTAAAGGTGAAATAAGTGTAAATTTAAATAACGTAAACTTAGCCCGCTGAGTGACCGACCACACAAAAATCTGGACATTTATCCGAAACACACTTTTGGCATACAGTCAAATAATTAATTTAATCAATCATAGGAAGAAAAGCTTGTCTAGTTACCCCTTAAATTAGGTGGTTACCCCTAACCGCACTAAGTAAAACAGAGGATGTCCAGGGCATCCAAAGTAACGCTAAGTACAAAAGCCTCCTCCTTCGTTATGTTCTGCGATGGGGAGAGGTGGTTATCGCTTTTGGAGAGTCAGATATGTACTGTTCCATTAAGGAGTGTGACCGGTTTGACCTTCGGACATGTTGGTCTAACTGATCCATTGGTGTGTGTGTGTGTGTTGTGTGATGTGTGTGTGTGTGTGTGTGTGTGTGTGTGTGTGTGTGTGTGTGCAGAATTTTGCCAATTTTTTGCTTATAATAAAGCACATCCTTTGTCCAACATACTTTATTTAATTAAAATCAAATTATTTGGGCGGCCTCAGAAATGTTTTAAAAATAACATATAAAAACATAGTTAAATTACGAGCCTTGGTTCCTAATATACAACCAGTCCAAGTTGACTGGCATTTGCGACGAAGTTATAAACAAAAGGATGGAAATCTTTTAGTCATTACCTTTTTCTTTTGGAGCTCTTTTTCGATAAGCTCCAATATATTTTCATATCCTTAAGATATATATTATAATATATTATAATAGTAAAAACGATCGGTATTGCGTGTGAAAAATACGAAAAAAAAAAACTAAGTTGAAGTAGATTAGTTCAAATTTCAAAATCAGAAAAAAAAGTTCAAAATAGAGCATCCTAAATAAACGTAACAAATCCCAAAGATGCTTTAGGTTTTGTTGTAGATTAATTTATCTATTTATGAGTAAACAAAACTACATATTTTTTCAATGTTGACCAAATGTGTACCTTTTAACGATATAAATAAAAAATATTTCCATTTGAAAAGCTATATAATTATTTAAACAAACTTGATTTAAACAAATTAAATTTTTTTAATATGTTTTTTAATATAAATTTCATAAACATAAACTTTACAAGAATATAGTTAATTAGATATATATATAATATATATATATATATATAATATATATATATATTATATATATATATTATATATATATATATGTGTGTATATATTGTCATGTTTCTTCTTTCCCAACCAAAGAAAATTAAAAAAAATCCATCGGAATAAAATTTTAAGATATCAGTATTAACAAATTGTATTTAGTAATTTAAGATAAGATTTAGTGTAGATAAGAATAGAAATTTGTTTTCCAAACGACCTTTTCCGTTTTCAACAAAATTATCAAAAAACCTTTGTTTAGAATTAGAAGACATTTTACCTGTGAGTTAATCTTTTCATTGTTTGTATAATCTGGTATTAAATGACCATATTCTAATCTTTTGAAATTTGTATAAATTGTGTATTGACAAAACCAATTTTTAAGTAAGCTATTTAGTTTTTCCTCTGAAATAGTAATTTGACTTTCCCAAATAATACATAGAATTTTTAAAATAAATATTAAGAGTGGTAAACAAGATTGGAACTTTTGATTAGATAGTCGTTTTTGAGTGGTAATGGGGTTAGCCTGATGAGGAGACGGAGAGAGGCAGTTATAATTTGGTCATCGAAGGAAACAGTCGTTTGTCTCAAGATAGGGTGTGGTTCGTGAATTGGATACCGGCATTGTGAAAAGAATTGAATAGTTTTGCAGAAGGAGATAGCAAGTAGATTAAAAGAGGTCCTTGTATCTACCATTGACATGTTGTGAAGATTTGTGAAAGTAGTTTTACGGCATCAAGTTGACAAAAGGAGGTCCTTGTGCCGTTAATAAGTAGTTGAGTTTTTGGAGAAGTGCATCAGGTGTTTTTGGTTAGTGCAGCAGGTTTTCAGAGACGTTAGGAAGGAGCCTAGGTGCCAAAAAGGAGAGATCACATCGTTGAGGAGACTGGACTTTTCTGGGTATGTTCCAACATACAACTCGATAAGAAAATAAGCTGTAAGTGTTTTGTACAATTGAATTTTATATCTGTGAAGGATCTGTTTGACGTCATGGCCATTAGCATTCAAATTTAAGAACTGAGGTTTTGTTAGGCTAATCAAAAGTTTAAAGTTTTGTTGTTTTCTTGTTTCAAGTAAAGAAAAATTTAAGTAAAATTGGTTTTCACTTAATATAAATGTATGTAGATTTAAAATCTTTTCAGAATTTGATAATTGTTTTATTCGTTCATATAAAATAAAGAAATTTTTGGATGTTTTTCGATCTCTATGGCTTCCCTGATTACACGTTTGGCCTTATTTTCGATGTTGGCTAGCATTGTTGTTCCATTTAAGTCTATTTTGTGTCCTGTGTTGATGGCATGTTGTGCTAGAGATGAAGTTTTCTCTTTTCTTTCGATGGCGTTTCGATGTTCTTCGCGTCTAACTTGTATCCTTCGATTTGTTTGTCCGATGTACGATTTATCGCAGTCCTCACACGGGATTCTGTATACACCTTGATTTTCCAATGCAACTTTTGTTTTTGCCGACGGTAATATGGTTGCAATTTTTTTGTCGGTGTTGAAAATAGTTTGTATTTTGTTTTTACGTAGCACTCTGCTGATTTTGTCTGTCGTACCCTTTATATAGGGCAAGATAGTTTGTCCGACTGGTTTTTCTTCTTCTTCTGGATCATTGATTTTGTTTCGGGATTTCTGTGCCTTTTCAATCGTATACATGGAGAAGTCATTTTTTCTTAGAGTGTCCTATGCTTCCGTCTTCTTTCTTAATAACTAACACATCTAGGAATGAAAGTTGTTGGTTATTCTCCCGTTCCATGGTAAACTGTATTTTTGGATGGATATTATTAATGTGTTGTAGGAATTCGTTAAGTTTCTCTTCTCCATGCGTTCAGATAATAAACATGTCATCAACATACCTAAGCCACAGTTTGGGTTTATGCTCTGCTGTTTCTGTTGCTTTTGATTCCATATCTTCCATAAAAAGGTTGGCTATTACGGGTGACAGTGGTGAACCCATCGGTGCCCCTTCAACTTGTTTGTACCTCTGGTCCTTGTAGATGAAATAGGTGTTGTTTAAGCAGTGCCTCGTCAGGCTTAATGTATCCTGTGGTATTGGATATTTTCTGCGTATAATTTCTAATGATTCTTCTACTGGCACATTGGTGAATAATGAGACTACATCAAATCTAACTAATAAGTGTTCAGGTTCCAGAACAACGTCCTTGATACGGTCGATAAAGTGGCTTGCATTCTTGACGTAAGAATCCGCTTTCTCTGCATATGGTTGTAGCTGGTCGGCGAGAAATTTTGCCAGTGATTGTAGCGGTGACCCGATAGAGCTGACTATTGGTCGTAATGGGAACTCTGCCTTATGTACTTTGGGTAAACCGTAAAGTTTTGGACATCTTGAGGACTCTTCTCGTGGAATAAGCTGGAACTGCTCTTCTTTCTTGATCTTTGACGCTTGTATTTAGGTTTTAGTTGTTTTCTTCAGATATGTTGTTGGGTCTGTTGCGATTTTTTGATATGCACTATCATTAAGTACTAAAGTATTGTTTTAAAGTTATAAGCAATAAAATAGAAAAAATGATGTTTTTACTAATTTTTAAATATTATTTTAAATTTTTTATTAATGTTCCCAACATATCTAAGAGGGACAATAAATCGGTTATTATTTAAATAGTTTAGAGTTTAAAGGTTTACAGTTTCGTTAAAAATTAAGTTTTTTTTAAGTTTTTCTTTTTAATTTGAGCACCGCTGCTTTTTGATTTTTGAAACAAGGATCAGTATTACAGTATCTAGAACCAAAGGCGAATAAATTACCTCTGAGCTACTTAGGCTGCTGGTTAAGTCTACTTATACATATATAATACCAACTTTGATAACAGCAGAATGTTACTATTTTACGATAACAATATTTACTTTGAAAGATAAAATTTGTCAAATATTTGTAGTACGAGAGGACAGGGTTGGAGTTGGAGACAGAGAATACGAATTTTGATTAGGTAAATATTTTTCAAAAGTATATATATATATATATATATATATATATATATATATATATATATATATATAATATTTATATATATATATATATATATATATATATAATATATATATATATATATATATAATATATATATATATATAATATATATATATATAATATATATATATTATATATATATATATATATATATATATATATATATATATATATATATGTTAGATCACTAATCACGTATTTAACTTTATAAAAAAGAACTTTATTTGATACAAATTAAATATTAAATAATAGTACAAAATTAAATTAATTTAAAATGACTACAATAACTGGACTGGTCGAAGTTGCAGCTAAGACTGGCCCCGGCATCTGAAAATGGTAATTTATAGGTTTGGTATGAAGTGCTGAATTGCTGTTCCCATGAATATTGGCCAACGGTTCGTACAAAGTTCTACTGCGAGCTCAGTGGTTTCTATGGGAATGGGATGATGAAATTGAAGGCGAACTTATTTTCTGTTCACAAATTGTTGATAGCACGAAATATGCCTCAAAATCATCAAACGGTCGTAAAATTTGTATCATCATAGGCGTTCCTGAGGTGTTTATTCATTAAAATTAATATTAATATTAATAATGTTTTAATACTGATATATTTAGTAAAAAACAATTAAAACTTTCACGGCTAATGTTGGTTATTATATTATATTAATAAAAATAATAATTTAACCATTAACAATTTTGTAAATAAGAATACCTTATCTCTTTGGATATTTCAATACTAATCTTCGCGTTTAATCACTTTACTAGAAAACCTGGTATTTATATCCGAAGGTACTATCGTTGCAAGATAATTAGGATGGAATTCCCCAGATTTTTAATAATATAATGGGTATAGATGCCGGATTTGGCCACGTACCTCGTCTGTTTAGTTTATATTCGAAACTTAACTTAAAAGGGTGAAGTTATTACGAACGAAAACAATTTGTTTGTTTAGTACGTTTTTGATCGCATGTAATTTACGGCTCGTCGGTGTTTCCGCTTCTACGGCAGTAATTAGCGTCTCGAATATTTCTTTTGCGAATTATATGCAGTGCGTGAGTGATTTTTTATTCCATATACCTACGAACATATACGTACCTTTCGCTCGTGCTCGTTTTGTTGGATTGTTTGTGATGGCTTCATCATCAACATCATCAAGTTTTACACCGGTACTGTTGCGTACAGTCAGTAAGTCTGTCTATTCACCAAGAGAGAAGACTATTGTCCTGAATGTTCACGATGCTCTGGTTTCTCAGAATCCCACAAACACTGTTCGCAACATAGTCGAAAGTTGTGCCAACATGACTGGCGTAGGGGAGTCAACTATATATAGGTTCCTATCAGAAAGAAAAAAACACGGTATAGCTAACCCAAACACAAACAAACACTTAAAGAGAGGGAAAAAGCCTATTGAACTTAATGAATTTGCCAAAAATGGTATTCGAAGGAAAATTCATGGATTTTTTTTCAAAAAAGAAATACCAAACCTAAATAAAATTTTACAAGAAGTTAGAGATGATCCGGATTTGCCTCATATCGGACGAACTAAATTGTGGCAAGTTTTAAAAGAATTAAATTTCCGGTGGGAGAAATCAGACCGAAAATCACTTTTGATTGACCGGGAGGAGATAATATGTTGGAGAAGAAATTATCTAAGATCCATACGAAAATTCCGGGCTGAAGGAAGGCCAATCTTCTACCAGGATGAATCGTGGGTAAACTCAGGTCATACTCTAAAAAAGTTTGGTCAGATAAAAATATATTAAGCTCCAGGCAAGCCTTTATGGAAGGTTGGTCTACTGGTATCTCTTCACCTTCTGGTAAAGGCAGTAGATTAATTTAATAATTTCTCACATTGGCAGTGAAAAAGGATTTGTTAAGCATGGTTTGTTGGAATTTCAGTCCAAAAGCACAAAAGACTATCACGAGGAGATGACAGCTGATGTTTTCGAAGAGTATTTTGTGCAGATGATTGAACACATACCACCAAATTCAATTATAGTATTAGATAATGCACCTTATCATTCACGACTAGTAGAAAGACTTCCAACGACGTGGAGGATATTCTTGACTGGCTGCGGAATAAGTACCTGCCTTACGAAGATGAAATGGTAAAAGCAGAACTTTTAAAAATTGCCCGGCAACACAAATCTAAGTTCAAGAAATACGTAGTTGACAAAATGGCGGAAAGGAGAAACATCACAGTCCTTAGACTTCCACCCTACCACTGCGAAATAAATCCAATTGAACTCATTTGGGCACAAATGAAAAGTTATGTGGCTAGAAAAAATACGTCATATAAAATACAAGCTGTACGTGAATTGTTATACGAGTCTTTACAACACATTACAGAACAAAACTGGAAAGATGCAGTAAGACATGTAATAGAAGAAGAACAAAAAATGTGGGATCTTGATAACATAATTGATGCGACCGTAGAGACACAACCGCTAATTATTAACCCTCAAGACGACTCGGATTCCGAAGTTGATCCTATTTATTTTGAATTTGAATAGTTTTCTAATCGTAATTATATAAGGTAAGTGATAGTAGTTGTAATCGTAAGGTATTAAAGGGGAAAGGCGCAAAACGTCGCCTGTCAAAATGTTCAATGTGTTTTAAATGTATCGATTTTTTTTCAAATCCTGAGAAAACTAAAAAGCCTTTTTGGAAAAATTTAAAGGCAGAATAAAATATTTATTAGAATAAATAAAAAGTTTCTTTTGCATGCAATATTTTCAATTAAAAATTATACTATATTCTCTCTTTTATTTTCACCCCTGTTGCATAACATAATAAAATAAACATTGTAGAAATTTTCAGGGACTTTCTGTAATATACATCAGTATACACATATATAATACCCTCAGTAATAATGTAATCTTTCATTCTGCTTTTAAATTTTTCAAAAATATTTATTAGTTTTCTCCGAATTCGAAAATAATGGATACATTTAAAATACATTTGGTGCCTTTCCCTTAATTAAATAAATGTATCTTTTACAAATGGCAAAAAACTTTATTTTTGAATAAAATATTTTATTTTATTATAAGTTTTATTAAAACAAAAATACAATTTAAAAAATATATTTATTTAGTTCAAATAAATGTTTCAATCATATACACTACGACACTGGTCGGCCAAAATACGTTCCTAATCGGATTATAAGCTTGACCGCTGTATTGTATTCCGGCAGATACAAGGTGGGTTAGTCGAAAACATCTTAAATCGTCAGTTTTAGGTTGGTTTTTACTATTATATCGTATTACCTATCCTCTCTGTATTTCAGTTCTCTTCTTCTTCTTCAAGTGCCGTCTCCATCAATGGAGGTTAGCGGTTATGGTGGCAAACGTTTGTCTATCTTCAGCTGCTCTTAAGAGTTCCTCAAATCCAAGTCCTGTCCAGTTTCTGATATTGCGTAACCAGGACAATTTTTTTCTTCCAATTCCTCGCTTTCCTTCTATTTTGCCTTTTATTATCAACTGAGGGATGTAGTATTTCTCGTTGCGCAACAAATGCCCTAAATAACTGGTTTTTCTTCTTTTGACTGTTCTCAATAGTTCTTTTTCTAAATTGAGTCTAGCTAGTACTTCTTCATTTGTTTTTCGTGCTGTCCAAGGAATTTTTAAAATTCTACGGTACACCCACATTTCAAATGCCTCGATTCTATTCAGGCTCTTTATTTTTAAAGTCCACGTTTCGACTCCGTAGAGAAGAACAGACCAGATAAAACATTTTACAAGTTTTAATCTCAATTTAATATTTATATGTGTATCGCAGAATAGAACGCGCATCTTAAAGAAACTATCCCTAGCTTGAGCAATTCTCGCTTTAATTTCTTGTTCTGGGTCCAGCTTGCAATTAATCCAACAGCCAAGGTATTTGTATTGGTTTACCTGTTCTAAAATATTCCCATTTATTTTTATAGGTAAGGGAATATTCTGTTTTCTTTGGATCACCATTACTTTTGTTTTTTTTTTCGTTGATCTTCATTCCAAACTCTCGACAAGCATCCTTAAGGTGGTCTATAACCCTCTGTAAGTTTGTGTCTGTATCAGCCAGTAGGACAGTGTCATCTGCATATCTTATGCTAGATATTGGTTCTCCATTAATTTTTATTCCTGTGGAAAGGTTTTCCAAGGCTTGCTTGAATAGTAGTTCCGAGTAAAGATTGAACAGCATAGGGGATAGTATGCATCCTTGCCTTACTCCTTTATTTATACTAATATTTCTAGATGTATGATCGTCGATCCTAATCTTGGCACTCTGCCTCCAATATAAGTTCTTAATTAATCGGAGATCTTTACTATCCAAGTTGATGCTCTGCAAGGAATTTAACATTTTATTATGGTTTACGCGATCAAATGCCTTTTCAAAGTCTACAAAACATAGAAAGACATCCTTTTGTTGGTCGTAACACTTCTGCAGCAGTACTTGTAATGAAAACAAGGCCTCTCTGGTCCCCATTCCGGCTCTGAATCCAAATTGATCGTATCCAACTTCTTTTTCACACCTTTTGTATACCCTATTGTGAAGTATTTTTAATAGAATTTTAAGCACTTGGCTCATAAGACTTATTAATCTAAAATCTGCGCATCGCCTGGAGTTAGCTTGTTTTGGAATGGGAATAAAAATAGATTCTAACCATTCCTCTGGTATTTCCCCAGTATCGTAGATTGTATTAAACAAAATTACTAACAAATCAATGTTATTACTTTCGATCAATTTAAGTATTTCAGGATAAACTTCATCAGGTCCAGGGCTTTTGTTGGTCTTTAATTGTTTAATGGCATATTCCACTTCGACTTTTAGAATTGGTGGGCTTTCAGTAACATTATTTATTGTAATGTCTATTCTTTCATCTCGGAACAGCTGTTGTATAAATTTTTCCCATTCTTCTATTTTATCTTTGGTGTTATGAATTAACTCTCCGTTGTTATTTACCAGTGGGCAATGTTGTTTTTTGCGGATGAATGAAAATTCTTTCACCTTCTTGTACATATTAAAGTAATCATGTCTATGTTCTAATTCTTCTATTTCTTTACATTTTTCTTCGAGCCATTTCTCTTTTGATTCTTTTATTTTCCTTCGTATTTCTGTATTTAATCGTTTGTAATCGCTTGTGTTCTTATTTTTGTATTTCCTCCTTTCGTCTATCATCTTTAGAATAGCTGGTGTCATCCAGTCTTTTTTTGCCATTAATCGTGTATTTGGAATTTCTTCCCTTGCAGAATTGACGAGGATGGATTTTATTTGTTGCCAAGTTGTATTTATATTTTGGATATTTATTTGGGTTCGGTCTATTTCTGAGAGTTTTTCATTTAGTTTTACAGTGGTTTTATCTTTAATCTGTACATCTTTTAGTAGTTCCATATTAGGTTTGTTCTTCGGCTTTGCATTTTTTATTACTTTAATTCTTGTGCGAATATTTGCTACTACAGGGTTGTGGTCGGAATTTGCATCAGCACTAGGATATGTTTTTGTACTTGTAATGGAGTTACGAAATCGTTGGTTGATTAAAACATAATCTATTTGATTTCTTATTATTCTTTCTTTTGTGTGTAGCGGGGAAGTCCAGGTGTATAACCTACGTTGAGGTAACTTAAACCAAGTGTTTGTTGCTATCATATTGTGTTGCTGGCAAAACTCTAATAGTCTGTCTCCTCTTTCATTTCGTTCTCCTAGTCCGTATTCTCCTACGATATTTTGGAATTTCCCTCTTCCTATTTTAGCATTAAAATCTCCTAGGACGATGTTAATATCTTCTTTCTTTGTCAATTTCATGAGCTTTTGTAGATCTTCATACCATTCTTCTAGTATGTCATCTGGCTTATCTGCGGTTGGTGCATAGACCTGAATAATATTCACATTAAAAGGAGAACTCCTTATTTGCAACAGCATTGCTCTGTCAGAGAGTGGTATAAAGTTTGAAACTGCGTTACTCAATTCATCGTTTATTATTACACCTACTCCATTGAAATGTTTTGGATCATTGTTGCCTGAATAATAGAGTGTTTTGTTCATAATTTTTGTTGTTCCTGAGTTAGGCCATCTAACTTCACTCAGACCTAAAATATCTATATTCAATCTGTTCATTTCTTGGCACACGTTTGCTAGCTTTCCAGCCTCATAAAGGCTTCTGACGTTCCAGGTCGCTACTTTGACGTCATTGTTTGTTTTAGTTTTGTATTTGTTTTTGTTCCTCCCGGGGATTCTTAGCACCCCCTGAACATTTAAGTTCTGCCGGGCACTGGGGGCCATCGATTTAGTTCCATTTACCATCATAACTTTCTTGGGAAAATTAATGAGGTGGTTTCCCATTGCCTTCCTCATGTTTTCTGTCGGGGTTTTCTCCCTTATCCGGAGTGTTCCAGTTTTAAGGCGCCGGAAGCTCGCCTTTCGCCCTTTCCCGTTAGCGTTACCCAGGAAGTACCACGTGGAGGTGGAAATCGGACTTGCTAACAGACGTAATGTTTAACTATTCATCCAGGTTTTATTGCCACATACCTTCCGGTAAGACATGTGATCCCAGAGGTCTATCGTTAGCCATTCACTTCCCTTCAGTTCTCTAATTAGGATTAAATTTGTAGTGAGCTATCTACAAATTGTGAACCGAGTATAAGCTAGTTCAAGGTTAATATTTTCTCATATAACATATATATATATACATATATATATATATATATATTATATATATATATATATATATATATATATATATACCTATATATATATATATATATAATATATATATATATATATATATATATAATATATATATATATATATATAATATATTGTTATGATTTTGTATTTTTGATTTTAATTTATTTACTTGAAACAATCACAAAAATATACTTTCTCGTTATCAATGTCCTAAAAAATAAACTTCTGATATTTCTTATGTTCAGTGAGTTCAAAGTTTTCTAGTTGTATTTATCGGGATAGGAAAAACAAAGGATAATAATAAAAAGTATAATACATAAAATACAGATATTTTTTATTTTATAAAAAAAAAACAATTATTAAATTTGCCGTTATCTTTTCAATCAGCGAATATGCATGTAATGAAATTAATACAAAAAGAAAATTTTAATTCTTATTTTCTTCTTGAGACAAAACAATTTGAAACTAATTTAAATTTGGATACCTTTATAAACTTTTATCTTCCTTATATTTAAAAAATCTATTTTATTATGGAAACAAAACTTTAAAACATTTGATAAATGTAAAAAGGTCTAATCATGCTTTAAACTGGTAACAACAATGAGGTAAACAAATTGCATTTAAGATTTACACACCTTTCAACTTCAAAAAGGAAAATATCTGACCTTTCTTCCCTGGATTGTTTTAGGACCACACAAAGAATTGTCCACCTTCCACAGCAATGTGTTCTTCCACCTTGCGCCTCGGCTTCTTGTTTCAGTATCTGCTCCTTCAGCCAATTTAACTGACTTAATTTAACCTCCTGACTCAATTCTCCAACACTTAACACACGAAAATCACTTCTTCAAACATTCATATAACTTCTTCGTGACCCAAGGATCTCTTTTCTCACCTGGTGCCACAACTATTTAACACGTATTCCAGAAACTGCACACTTTAGATTCAAGGATTTCTTTACATCGACTTGCAATCTACTTCTTCCACAATTCTGCTAACAAGACTGGTAACTTTATCCACTTAACAATGCCGGCCTCCAACTCACGAACACACCGCCTGTCGAGACGCAACCTTTCTTTTCGATCACTCAAACATCACTGTCTTCTCGAACCAACAAAAACTCTATCAACCCTCGGTCTGTCGATTTCCCCTTCCAAAAAGATCGTCTCATCACAAAATCCAAATTTGTTTACCACACTTGTTGGAATGCTAATTACCGTTTTCAAGCAAGGAACTTTAATCTTTTAACAATGGTCATTTCCTTGTAAACAAATAATTTTTATACATTTCAAAGATTTTTGCCTTAGTCATAATAGAAGATTTATACAACACAATACCGGACTAATCCTTCAGGTAACAGCTTATTTTCTATAATGTACAAATGGTTTGTCAATAACTCGTTTAGAATGGCTTAGTTCTTTATAAGTCATAAAATTTCGGTACTAATCTATCTATTTACAAATATACAAACTTTCTATCTTAAAATTAATACATATTTTGTCTTCAGATTTCTTAAAAACTTACTTCCGATGGATTCCTTAATTATTTTTGTTCCTTCCGCGTTTGTGGAAGAAGAAGTATAATAATATATATATATATATATATATATATATATATATATATATATATATAATACAGAATAATTATTCAACATGAACAGCTTCTTTCACAAAAATATGTACAGAAGATAGGCCTGGAAAAGTCCAAACTGTAGAACAAGGAACGAAATCGACTACATCATAAGTGACAAAAACAAATAATTAAAGATGTAATAGTCCTCAACAAGTACACCACAAGTAGTGACCACAGAATGATACGAGCGAAAGTCTAAATCAACATAAAAAGAGAAAAGAACATAATAGTTAAATATAAATCTCATGGTATCTGGACACCCCCATTAGATATCAACCAATATCAGGCACATATCAATAATAAGCATTTACTGCATGAAACCTCTGAGAACTATCTTAACAACTTGAATAATTGCATTATAAACGCCTTACAAAAAAGACACCGAGTGCACTGTCCAAAAAGAAAATCAGATAGTAAAATATTTCCATATACTGAAACGCTGCTAGATTAAAGAAGACAAATGAGAAGCGATAAGAATGCAGAGAGCCACACTCTAAGAGAAATGAATAAAACTATTTTGAAATCGATCAGGAGGGATTTAAGGAAATTTAAAACCGATAATATCATATACACTATACAAGAAAACAGCTTAAGTTTTCTTGTATAGTATGAGTAGGAGAAATAAACATATCTTTTATTAAAATATATTTTATTATTTAGTTACATATAGATACAAGTTATATACAACACTGAAACCTTTATATTAAAAAAAAGACAGATACATGTACAAGTATTATTTATTTTCATTACATTAGTACCAAAAAGCACGTCTTTATAATCTTTCTCCATCTTTAGTAAGCGATTAGGATATGCCAGCCAAAATCGTCCCTTTTTCACAAAACCTAGTAGTTCAAGTAACGTTTTACTCAGGTAACATCTATTCAAATATCGGATAAGGGTATTTCGTCGATCAGTATTTTTAATTATTTGATGTAATTTAATTTGAACGTCGTCTGTTAATGCCTCAATTTGCATTTTCATGAGTAAAAGTCGTTCTTCTCTAAGTTTTCGTTTCTGTTTCAATTCTCCTTTGTTATTTGATTCCTTTGAATTGACAATTCAGACATACATTATACATTTTAAAGTAGACGACTTTAAAATGATATTTCCAATATTTTTGAGTTGCGCTCCTGGGACGACTTTACTTATAAGATAGTTCCTTCGATTACATGAAATCAACTTTAACTTAAGAACATCCGTCAGAAAAAATCATGGCATGTAATTCGTCTTTAAAAAAACAAACTTATGCCATAATGACAGTAAAATTCTCCTGTTAGTGATTCCAGAGTAAATTATGAGGGAAAACCAGGAAAAAAACCTCATAATACTATCCCGACATGGTAAGTATTTGATCGTGCATGTAGTTTACCTTCAACCAAATTCTGATTTTATATACAGTGGAACTCGCTTATTACGGCCTCGGTAGTTACGTCATCTCGGTTATAACGTCAATTTTTAATAGGTCCGGTCAAAAACTATTCCATAACGTTATTAAAAACCCGGTTTTATCGGCTAAAAATAAACTAACCCTCGGTGATAGCGTCATAAAATTTTATAGTAAGTTATCCTTTTTTTATTTTATGAAGAATAAAGTGCAATGCGTTTCTGGCTTTGCGGCATTTGTTCCTTCCAAGAATGTAAGAAAGGTCCATTATCCCTTCTGTGTACAGTTATGTTACCCTGACAATCTATAATTTCGCATTTTTCAGTGCCGTCCTAACACTCCTAACAGTCAAATTTTCTGTTTCGGAACAGTCGGTTTAAGAAATTTTCGCTACCGTAAAATTGTGTTCGGATCGTTTTGTTTTTTTTTTTTTATTTTAATTTGGTAATTAGCTTTTATTTTTTAATATGGCAAGTTGTAGCACTAAAAGGAAGGTTTTGCCTATTAAAGAAAAAGTGCGTGTTATAAGAGCATTTGAAAGTGGTCGAAAAATTGCTGATGTATGCCGGCAATTTGGACTTGTTAATTCGACTGTCGGCTCAATCATAAAAAACAAGGACAAAATTTTAAAAGCCTTTAAAGAGGACGGAAACAATGTTAAAAAGATTAGGAAGTGCATTCGTGGTGATGTAGATTCAGCTCTACTCAAATGCTTCAAGCAGTGTCGCAGTTCTGATATCCCTGTGTCCGGGCCACTTTTAAAGGAGAAAGCTACAGAGTTCGGAAAATTGTTTGGTGAAGATTTCACATGCTCTAACGGCTGGTTAGATCGGTTTAAAGCCAGGCACTCAATTTCCTTCTCGAAAATTGTTGGAGAGGCAAAATGTGTGGACGAGAACGTAACAAGTGACTGGTTACAAAACATATGGCCACAACAAAGGCAACTATACAAAGATGAAGATATCTTTAATGGTGACGAGACAGGTGTCTTTTATAAATTAACGCCAGACAAAACTTTAAATTTCAAAAATCAAAAATGTGTCGGTGGAAAACTTTCCAAGCAAAGAGTGACGGCTTTCGTTTGTGCAAATATGACAGGTACAGAGAAAAGAAAGCTTTTGGTTATTGGGAAAAGTTTACATCCTAGATGTTTCAAAAATATTAAAACACTACCTGTAAACTACACAGCCAGTAAAAAGGCATGGATGACTTTTGCTATTTTTGAAGAAGAATTGAGAAAGTGGGATAAGGAACTCTCTTTCAAAAAAAGAAAAATTCTTCTCCTAGTTGACAACTGTGCAGCCCATCCCAAACTTAATTTGACCAATATAAATCTAGTGTTCTTGCCAGCCAACTGCACGAGTGTCTTGCAGCCTATGGACCAGGGAGTCATAAGAAGTTTAAAGTGCAATTATCGAAAACAGCTTTTAAAAAGAATGATTTTTTGTATGGATAATGGAGAACTTGTGAACATTACCATCCTGGATGCTGTTCAGTTTTTAGACAATGCGTGGAGTGCGGTTACGTCAGTGACAATTCATAAGTGTTTTCGTCAAGCAAAATTGACTGTAGCTTCTCTCAATGTTGAGGACGTTGATAAAGATGACGAAATGCCTTTGTCAGAGTGAAATTTAATGTGAAAAAAAATTTAATGTGAATCAGGGAGCGTTCGGAACTTATCTTGACTCCTACATTTCAGTAGACGATGAGGTGGAAACTTTTCAAGTCCTAAGTGATAAAGAAATTGTTGAACTGGCGCAAAACGTGGAAATGGATGTCGATGAAGCTGAAGAAGAAGAAGACATCGTTGCTTGTCCTACGATCCAAGAAGCAATAAGAGCTGCTGAGACCATATCCAGGTTTTACCAGTTCAGGGAGGCATCCACAAATACCAAAGAAGCAGCTCAGCTTATTAAGGAAACAACAGAAAAACTTTATTTTTCGGAAAGGGTTGTGCAAAAGAAAATAAAGGACTTTTTTCAGCAATAGAATTTTTTTACACAATGTAAGTTTTATATACATACATAATATGTTTTGTTTTTTAATTGTTTTTTATCCTAAAATGATTCTTGTTTTTTTTTTAAATTTGACTTAAGTAAATGTTCGGTATATCGTAAACTATGTTAAATTATCATGTTTAGGCCCAGAGTAATTAACAAATAATATATCTACTATACCCAATAATGCTGTAATAATATTTTCCCTCATTAAAATTTCATTTTTCTCAACCTCTTTTTTAACGTCACTCTGATATAGCGTCATTTTTTTATTGGACCCTTCAATGACGCTATAACCAAGTTCCACTGTATCTTTTATATTCATATTTTTTTACTTTTAAATGCCACAAGAAAACAGCTTCAGAACAATATTATTGATACATTCTCCGTTAATTCGAATTTCGGCTTCAACATTCTCTACTGTTGCTTAAAAGATTTTCTCAGAGTATATGTTAAACAGCAAGGGTGATAATATACATCCCTGTCAGATCCCACGTTTGATTTCGATATCATCGCATTCTCCTGCCTCTGTATGGATAGACGATGTTTTATTCCAGTAAAGATTGCAAATAATTCTTAGATCAGAGCTGTTTATTCCAATATTTGTTAATATCTCCAACAGCTTGCCATGTTTTACTATATCGAACGCTTTGTGTTAATCAATGAAGCGTGTAAATGTCGTAATTCATATCTCTACATTCTGAAAACCAAACTGCGTATGGCTGATTTTTTCTTCACATAGTTTATATATCCTTTGATGTATGATTTTTTAGAAATAACTTCAAACTTTGGCTCATTAAGCTCATGGTCCGGAAATCATTGCAAGATATGGATTTTGTTTTCTTTGGTAGAGCAATAAACGTTGATTTCAGCCATCATCTTGGTATTACTTCGTTTAAATATATGTCATTGAATATTTTTGGTGGTCATTGAGTAAGTACCGTCGGTGGTAAATAGCTTTATGAGTTCAACATATGCATTGTCAGGTTCAGGAGCTTTGCCATCTTTTAGTTGTGATATTTCTTTTTTAACTTTATCTGATGTGTTTGGTAAGTGGTCATTACATATGTAGGACGGAGGTTGGTTGGACCTATTATTATCCAAGAGTTCTTGTATGTATTTGGTCCATATGCATATTTCTTGATTTTTATCTGTGATGATGTTGCCCTATTGATCTTCAAGTTTGCTTGCTTTTTGGGATTTTTGAATACCAGCTGCTTGTGTTACCTTTTTATGTATAATAATTGTATCGAGTTTTTGTATTTGTCTATGAATATTTTTATACATTCTTTTTTTTTTTATTTTCTTCTTTCTTTGATTAGTTGCAGTATATAACCATTCATCCAAGTTTTCCTTTTCTCTTTATTTTCTATTAGATGTTCTTCTCTGATCTTTTTAAAGGTTTGACATATATTCTGGAGTGATTCTTTTGAATCATATGTTTGCTCCATGTTACTTAGCTTTTCTGAAAGAATCCGTGCATTTTCTTTTTTGTTTTCACATTTTACGTTACTATTCTTTGATGTTGCGAAGAGACCTAAGTATACAAACGTCTTGGAGGTAGTTTTAAAAACGTATTTAGTATTGCAAGTTCTTCTTCCTCCAAATCACCAATTAATTCACCGCTTTTCCTTTTACTAATTTTCGCATTCAAGTCACTTATAATAATAGTTATATCTGCATTTTTAATTTGTTTAAGTAAATTTATCAACAACTTATTTAATTGCTCTACCTGTTTTCTGGTTTATCGCTGGTTGGGGCATACACCTGTAAAATATTTTATTTTACCGAGTAGTATTCAGTTGGATTATTATAAATCTTTCAGAAACAGGTATAACATTTGTCCCCATATTGACGTAATTAAGGAGATACGATTACTCTAATCCAATAAATATGTTGAGCGTCATCAGTTCCCGGGTGGTATACTATATGGTTGTCCACAATTGAAGTACCAATATTTGGCCACCTCATCATCATCATCATCATATTGGTGCTACAGCCCTTAGAGGGCCTCGACCTTCTCAAGCTTTCTACGCCATTCTGTTCTGTCCCTTGCTTGTATTTTCCAGTTGCCGACTCCGATCTTCTCCGCATCTTGTGTTACCCCATCCATCCACCTCAGCTTTGGTCTACCCCGTCGTCTCATTCCCACAGGTTGCGCTGTTAGAATCTTTTTTATCTTGTTTGATTCAGGGGCACGGGCTACATGTCCTGCCCACTGCAGGCGGTTTCGCTTAATTATAGTGGTAATATCTTTACCACCAAACGTATGCTTGTAGATATTCTGCAGTTCAAAGTTATATCTACGCCTCCATATTCCGTTCTCACAGACCGCTCCAAATATCTGGCGTAGCACCTTTCTTTCAAAAATGGATAGAGCGGATTCATCTGAGCGTCCATGCCTCTGATCCGTGTGTGAGAACGGGACTATCATGTTCTATACAGCCTTATACGAGTTTTTTGAGACAGACGTTTGTTAGCTAAGTACTTTGATAGACCATAATAACACCTGTTTGCGATTATTATTCGCCTTTTTATTTCCTCAGATGTATTATTATTGGGGTTAACCGATGTCCCTAGATATATGAACTCATTGACTGCTTCGAAGTTTTGGTCATTGATGATTAAATTTGTGTCAACATTTCCAGCTCTTGTGTTTGTGTTAGTCGCCATGAATTTGGTTTTATTTTGATTTATATGTAACCCCATTCGTTCTGCTGCTGCTACTAGCTCAGTTAGGATTTCCGCAGTTCTCGCCTAGTTCTTGTTATAATGTCCACGTCGTCTGCATATGCTAGAATTTGGACTAATCTATTAAATATTGTTTCCCTGCTATCTAAATTAGCGTCTCGTACAACTTTTTCTAAGGCAACATTAAAAAGCTGACACGCCAGCGCATCTCCCTGCCTTAACCCCCTATGTATTTGAAATGGGGTTGACGAGTCGTTTTGAATTTTTACTGCTGATAGCATCTTCGCCAT
Organism: Diabrotica balteata; assembly: GCA_918026665.1. Taxonomy (NCBI): domain Eukaryota; kingdom Metazoa; phylum Arthropoda; class Insecta; order Coleoptera; family Chrysomelidae; genus Diabrotica; species Diabrotica balteata. Next base: position 37,865,997 of record OU898278.1, read on the forward strand.
TGTCACTTTTATCAAACATATGAGTTTTTTTGGAATTCCTAACTCATTCATAGCGTTGTAAAGACTTGGTCTTAAGACACTGTCATATGCCGCTTTAAGATCGACAAAAATATGATACATATCTATGTTAAACTCGCTTTTTCGAGGATCTGTCGTAGTGTAAAGATCTGGTTAATGGTTGAACGTCCAGGCCTGAATCCTGCCTGATATTCCCCTAGAAACATTTCAGTATAAGGCTTTAATCTCTCGTGCAAAATATTTGATAATATCTTGTATGCTGTATTTAGGAGAGTTATTCCGCGGTAATTATTGCATTCCAGTTGGTTTCCCTTTTTGTGTAACTGGCAAATTAAGCCTAAGCTCCATTCTTCTGGCATTTGCTCCTCAGACCAAATTCTACAAACTATTTCTCGCATCACCTTGGTGAGCTGCTCTCCACCGTGCTTAAATAACTCTGCTGGGATGCCATCGCTACCTGGGGACCTATGGTTCCTTAGTTTTTCTATAGATATTTTTAATTCATCTACCGAGGGGGGTTCCACGAGTTCCTCATTTCGGTATTCCAGCTCTATATTGTTAGTAGGTTCCCCTTCCAGCAACTCTCGAATTTGGCCACCTCATTTTGCTTATTTCTGTTATACCTACTCTAAGTCTTGTCATTACTTAAATGATATTATGTTATATAATATATAAGTTTTCCAGCCTGATACATTGTCTTCATATTCAAGGTACATATTTTGATAATGAACGAAGTTTTTAGAGACCCTTTTCAAGTTCTGTCACAGGGGTTTCTCTATGTTACGACCCTGGAGGCCCTGTGATCTAGAGGTGGATCAAATCCCCCGCCGAAGCTTAGCTTTCTTATTACATGATCAGTAGCTATTTCCACAGTAGTTGTTTGTCATGATAATTTTACTAGAGATGTCATCAGGGACTTTTAATGCAGTGGTTTCTCGTTGCCTTCTCCATCCTAATGCCGTTGACCACTTTCTTGGTTCTTCCGTCCTCGAGACCAATTTCTTAATCTCAGGAAAGCAGAGTGTCCTTTCACTTACTAGCTCATTATGCCAAGGCCGTTGGCCACTAAATGGTGGGTTGATTATCCCGGAAACACTCGAACGTCATAGTCTCGTTGGATATCTAGCAGGATGCACCAGATGATCTTGATCTAGTTCATCATACGAGCAGGTGAGGTTGACTTTGAATAGGAGAGGCTATATGTTGCGCATCACTAGCCCATTACACTCCACGCTCCGCTTCGCTTCGCTATCGCAAAAGTGAAGTCTATTTTGAAGTCAAAGGTAAATCATTTTACAAGAGCGGCATCGAAAAATTAGAAAAGCATTAAGTGATTGTATAGCCTCTAAAGATTATTGTGATGAATAAAGAATAATTTTTGAAAAATAGGTTGTTTTACTAGTTAGGTCCGGTACTTATATACCATTTAATATATTATTTGCATATAACTCTTATTGCATAATATATTATTAGATTCGTTACATTGCAGTAGAAAAAACCACAATTTACAAATAACTTTCTATTTAAAGTTTTAATTTTGTAAATTAATTATGGCTTATCAGTTGTGTTTATACAATTTTCAGTATGGCTCGGGTATAACTTAATATCAGTCCGGAACTGTCTATTCGTAATCTCGTGATAATTATTAGATATTTTTAATAACAAGTTCGACAGGTCAATAGGAGGACACTATAACTAAATGAAGTAAAAATTTAGTGTATATTTTATTGAATGAAAAGTTACGTATGCGCTATAAAAAATACAGGTAGTGTAGATTAAAACTTAGTATTTTGAAATTATTTTAAAATGTTTGTTTATTCGAAATTATCTATTTATGGCACAAAGTAAGTAAATTTATTTTAAAGAATGGACCAAAATATAAAATATTCTTTATTATCATGGTTACTAAAAAAATATTTTAAATTTTGTTGAAATAAAGTTATATAATATTAATAATAAAAAATCTTTGACAACTAAATTTGAAAATCAACTAGTTCAATAGAGTGGATTTTAAAACATCTGAAAACCTATGAATTTAACATCACACAATACATAGCTTTCATAGACTGTCACAGTGCTTTTAATATGATCTGTAATGAGAGAAAGTATTTACTTCTTCTTTTTGTTCCTCTCCTATTAGAAATTGGATATCATCAAGGCTATTCGAACATTATTTACAACTGTGTTAAACAATTCGTTTGTTGTACAACTTAGCCGCTTTCATAATTTTGACATCCAGGACATTCCTCTGCGATCTGGGTTTCTTGATCCTTTAATCTTTTCCTGCAGTATATTTTGTTGGAATGTGTATTTTTATCCCCGTATTAGATGGCCAAAATATTCCAATTTTTTTTTATGGTAAGTATTACTTCAGCCCATTTTCAATCACACTTATTTGTGACTCGGTCAACCCAATGTATTCTTAATATTCGTCGATTCATCGACATCTTGAACCTCTCAATGCTTTTGATATTCTACTGGTTGAGAGTCCAATATTCCAAACCTTATTGTATTCTGATGACGTGACATTACAGTTATTAAAATTTCTTCGTTTTTATGAAATTTACCTAGCAATTTTAATACGTCTTTTGATGTCAATATTATGTGTAAGTCTCCTTTACTTATTACTTTACTCGTTTATAACATCTTCCAGGTATTTGTACTTGTTCGCCGTTTGCATGGGGAAGTTATCTCTCTTTCTCTCTCTCTCTCTCTCTTCCTCTCTCTCTATTTCTTTCTCTCTCTTTCTCCAGTTCCATCCTGTCTTGTGGAGTATTGAGAGTTTATGCGTTTCTTGCCAAAAGTGTAAGATTGCTGACTGGTCGCGTCAGCGCATCTTCTTGTTTATTCTCTGTATAAACTGAGTACTACTTCTTTTCATATTCTTCTTGCTCTGTTTTTAATTTCATTCCATCAATTTTTTTCATATTCTCTCGTTACAGTTCTTTTTCAGCTGCTGTCTGCTCTTACTTTTTTCTTTTGGTTGTTATTCAAGTGCTTGTCTGGTTATGTTGCTTTTAGCTTTCTTCAAAGTAAATCCATTTCCATTTTTTTCCTTGACAGTAGTAATGTTAGTTTGCTTTGTTCTTTCCATAGTTTTGTATTAGATATTCAGTATATTTTTAAACTTTGTTTATAAAAATGCTTCTACTCCGTAATGTAGTATAGTTTTGATGCAACTATTAAATATTTTAATTTTTGTGGTTTCTAATATCTTGTTTGTTTGTCAGATTTGATTGCGTTGAATGCATTTTAAGCCTTTATTATTCTCATCCTTTTTACATCCCCCGTTCCTTTCCATGACTGATCCCAAATATGTGAACTTTTTACCTCTTCTAGTTTTTTACCTTCTATCATTATTTTAATATTTGGGTGGCTATTATTTTTGAGAGTGAGAAGTGGGAGTTTGGTTTTCTCTGTATTTATTCGGAGTCCAATTGTGTCTAAGTACTGTGCCAACTTGTTAATTTTTGTTGTCATATGACTTCAGTGTTTAGTTAGTAAGCAGATGTCATCCGCAAATTCAATATCTTCTAGTAGATTAAATAGGTTCCGTCTGATTCCTGTTCGATCGTCAGGTACTTTTCTCATTACCCAATCTATCTTAATAAGGAATATTGTAGAGGTAGAGAGATAGTACACAACCCTGTTTGACTCCACTTTCTATGGCTATTTCTTCTGTCACTGTTCCTAAATGTTCCAGTTAGTTAAACTTTCCCCATCTGTACCCTGTTTACACGGCCGAAGGCGATAAAACTAACATCAATATCCTTATTATATTTATATTTTTGTTCCAAAATAATTCTAAGGGTACAAACGTCGTCAATGGTGGAGCGTTTCACACGGAAGCACGCTTGGGTACTTCTCAGTTTTTATCTAGTTTCGTCTTCAATATTTTCAATATGATTTTGGTCAACATGTTTAATGTGGCGCTTAAGAGTGTTATTGCACTCCAATTAGTACATCCTCTTAGGTCTTCTTTTTTGGTTATTTTTTTTATCAACCCCTCTTTTCACTCCTTGGGTAATTCTTCGTCAGTCCATATCTTGTTCAAAAGTTTATGTAACATTTTCATTGATTAGTTAGTATCTGCTTTTATTGGGTCTATGCATATATTGTCAATTTCTAAGGCTTTTCTATCTTTAAAAGTTTTTGTGTATTTCAAATTTATTCCATTGTAAGTTCTTCAATATTCACTTCTAGCTCTGATGGTTTTTCTTCATCTTTTATATTTCCTCGAAGTATTACATCCACCTTTGTACTAGTTCTTTTTCATTTTTGATTTTATTTAGTTTATTTGTCCTTTCTTCTTCTTTTTAGTCCTTAACCTTATGCAGGTATCGTGATATCATGAAGCTATTAGCTAAATTTTCCAATGTTCCTCCACGTTTTTCTATCTTCTGCAATTCTATCACATTCTGACAATGGAGCGCCAATGGTAGCAACAATATGGTCCGTGTATCGTGTGGAAGGTCTACCTCTATTTCTTTTGCCTTCTACTTTTCCCTGGATGGTAAGTTTTGAAGACCATGTCTTCGAAGCACATGTCCAAAATAGCTTATTATTTGTTCTGATATTTGTGTTCTTAGTCTTTTCTTTACGTTTAGCTGGTCCAGTATGGATTCATTTGTTTTTCGGGCCACCCATGGTATTCTCAGCATTCGTCTCCAGCAGTAGATCTCAAATACATCTATGTTCTTTTTGTCTTTCTCAGTAAGGGTCCAGCATTCCGATGTATAAGTAAAAACTGGAAAAACTGGACTTCTTACTATTCTCATTTTTGTATCGGTAGTCATTTCATGGCTTTTGCAAATTTTTGTTAATTTTGCCATAGCGCTTTTTGCGATTGCTGACCGCCGCTTTATTTCTTCAGTACAGCCTCCTTTGTTGCTTATTAATGAGCCCAGATACACAAATTTATCTACAACAGCGATATTGTTTATCATGACCAGATGATTTTGATTGTTGTTAGCTTTGTCAATTATCATGATTCTCGTTTTATCTCTGTTTATTTTATGGCCCATCGTTAAGCTAACGTCTTCTATCCGTTGTAGCAGGTAAATCAATTCAGCTTCAGAACTAGCGAGGATAGTAGTATCATCTGCATATCTTAAGTTGCAAATCTTCTTCCCGCCAATGGTGATGCCACCGTTCTAGTCCTCAGTAGCTTTCCGCATTATCCATTTACCATAGATGTTAAATAGAATTGGGCTTAGTATGCAGCCTTGTCTCACGCCCTTTGTGACCCTGAAACTATCGGTTAGTTCCCCATTTATTCTAACTCTGGCATAATTCTTATTGTTGTTATGGTTGGGGACTCCCATTTCAGACAAAACCTGCCACATTTTACTCCAGTTGACCAAATCGAAAGATTTACTATAATCTATGAAGCATAAATATGTTGTGATGTTAAATTCTCTGGATTTTTCTACAATCTGCCGTACGTTTAAAATTTGTTCTCTAGTACCACGTCCGGGGACGAAACCTGCTTGATCCTCCGCAATGTTAGGTAGTAAAAAGGGCTTTATCCTCTCGAGAATTATGTGTAAGAGTATCTTACTGCAATGCGCAATTAGAGCAATTGTGCGATAGTTACTACATAAATCTTTCGCTCCCTTTTTTTGTATGGGAATATATAGTGATCGTGTCCAGTCCTTAGGCCATTTACCTGTCTCCCACACTCTTTGACAAATTTAATGTATTATATCCACTCCAACCTCATCTAGGGCCCAAATTATTTCAATCGGTATGTTATCTGCACCGGCAGCTTTCTGACTTTTTTGCCTCATAATTGCTGCTTCAACTTCACTTTTGAGTACGTCAGGTTCCGTTGCAGAACTGGCATCTTCTTGTTGTGATGGGGCGTCTGTGCTTTTTTCCATTATCAGTCGTCCACAGTATTCTTTCCATCTGTGTAAAATATCTTTTTTAGAAGTGAGTAGAGTTCCGTTATCATCTTTGATAGCAAGGTAGTTTGGTATAAAGGAACATGTTATCTGCTTTATTTTATTTTCTTTTTTTTTTAATTTTTTTTTATGTCCTTTACTTGTCTTATATTTCTTTATGCCTTTCCTGTTATGTTTCGTATAATTACATATTGTGTTCGTAGGTCATTTCCTTGTGCTGCTTTCTCTGATAAAGGGCATCCCCGTTAAGATAGGCAAAATCCCCTTTCTCGCAGAATTTAATTTTTTCATTTTTTTACGTTTACGTTCTACGTAAACTAAAAAATACAAAAAATTCATATGCGTAGATGAGGCTTTTACAAAACATGTCTATTTTTTATGAACCTGTAGGTTGAGTGTACATAACATAAAAATGCATATTTTTTTTTTCGAAAAAACATAGAACTTTTTTTTTAATTGCTGCAGGTCCATTTTCTTTCTGATTTTGTATATTTGATTAAAAACCATATCATATATTTTTTTATATAGTGCGATTTTTTCGTATAGTGCGCTATCTTGAAAAATCCAAAACATTATTTTTTAAAGGGTTTTAAGGGACTTTCTCCATTTTATATTCTTACATTTTATTTTTTATGGGTTATACATTCTAAATTAAATGATGTCTTAAGAAAATTTAAAAATTGGGTAAAACACCTTTAAACCATCCCAAAAATTATGTTTTTTGCAGTTTTTAGGGATTTTGGTGGAGTTAAATATATTTTTTGACATCGACACAACCTAAGTCAATGTTCTCATATGTTTACTGTTTACGTAATTAAAAAAAATTAGGTACAGCGTAATTTGTCATGTTTGAGTGTACATAAATTCAAAATGCATTTTTTTTTTCGAAAAATCCTTACTTTTTTTGGAAGTGGCTGCAGGTTTAATTTTGCAGCAGGCTGCAGGCGGGCTGAAACTGTGCTGAGTCTTATTTAATAATTACGTAGAACGTATAAATCTTAACGGGTGGTACCCTTCAACATCTTATTTATATAGTTTCTTTTATCTTTTTTGGCTTCTTTTTTTACTTCTGCGTTGTTTGCCTTTATATATTCCCAATTGACTTTTCTTCTTCTGATCATTCCTTTTGTAATATTTCTTCTTCTTCGATTTTTTTTTCTTCTTTTTATCAGTTGTAGAGTATCCCTAGGTACCCATTTTTTATTTTCACCTCTTTTCAATTCAATTATTTTATTCGCTGAATTTATCATTACTTCTTTAAAATGCTTCCATGATTCTTTGACTGACTTTCTAGTTTGTTGTAGTGCAGTTCGGTTAATTATATTATACTTATACTTATACTTTCTTGATTTAAAGCATCGACGTTGTATTTGTTCCTTCTGTTTGTTTTTTGGTTTTTATCTCTGATTAATTTAATTTTTAGTTTCGCTCTGACTAGCATGTGATCTACCCCACATCAGCACCCCTTAAGCTTCTGACATCTTGCAACCAGTTTTTTTATTTATATTCAATTTTTATATGTGGTTTATTTGGTTGTTGTACCTTTCTCCTAGTAATTTCCCGTTACGTTATGTATCCACTTGTATTTGAAAATATTTCCACCTATTCCTTTTTGTTCCCAAAAATTGATTATATGATTTTAATTGTCATTCCTCTCTCCTATTCCCTCCTTTTTCATCACTTGTCCTGTATTATCATTGCAGGCAGCATTCGGCAGATTACGAACAGTATTTAAATCCAACAACCAGGAGATTCGAGCACGCATCGCAAAAGCTAGATTCACCTTCAATCGAATGGGGGCCTTCTTCAAGAGTCACAACCTCTCTCTTGATACAAAAGTAAGAATGCGGCGATGCTATATAAAAATAAAAATAAAAAATAAAAATAAATTTTAGCCTTCTTTCTTCTTGATGTTCCGCTCTTGCACCATCTGATTCTGATAATTTCTCCCTCTCGGCATCCTGGACTTATCGGGTGGTTTCCTCGTCTTTTTCTGTAGGTACTATTATTGGCATCGTACCTACTTCCCTGCATGGCTGTTTAAAGGCAACCATCCGGCTAGACCCTGATCAGATAGTCGATCAGTTTATGGGTTTGTCTGTGCATCCTCTGGTTCCTGTTTTTCTCGAGGAATTTCCTGGTCTTATGGAGTCTTCTTGTAGTCTGGTGGAAGAAGTACCTGGTCCTTTTCTCGGTCACCTCCCTCAGTGGTGTGTACTGGAGCCTTTCTTTGATGGTTGCATTAGTTATCCTTTCTTCCCATGATGTTCCTTCGATGATCCGGTAACATGATGTTTCAGTGGCTTCAAGTTTCTTCCAGTGGGTCTCCGCTATTAAACTCCATACTGGGACTGCATACAACATCACCGACCTAACGTAGGCCTGGTATAACTGAAAATCTTCTTGGCCTTTGATAGGGGACTGCACCTGAAAATATAAGGTAATAATAATAAGTATTAGTTTTTTAGCTATATTGGCTTTTACCTTAGTTTTTTGTGTATGCATCCCGAAGTTGAGTATTCTGTCGAGGTGGACTTTCCGTAATCCGGTGGTCTCGTATCCTATGAAAATACGATGAATTGGGTCTACTCCGAGTTGATTTTTATCTTCCATTTTTCTGTAAATTCCGTAATTTTTCCTAGGTAGTTTTCCATGTTCCTGATTATTCTTCTTTTATCTTCTCCGGATGCATACGCTGCAGTGTCGTCCGCATATAGGGCTGTTGAAGTTCGAGGATCTGTAGGGAGCTCTGAAGCAAAAATATTGTATAAAATTAGAGATAGCGGCGATGCTACGTCTTCTCTGTCCTTTTATATCGTGTTGAATCGTGGACCTTGAACGAAGATATGTGCAATAAACTGGAAGCATTTGAGATGTGGCTATATCGGAAAATACTAAAGATCCCGTGGACTGACCGAGTCACAAATGAGGAGGTTCTTAGAAGGATGAATAAAAACCGAGAGGTACTGACCACCATTAAATCTCGAAAGTTACAATTCTTCTGACCTATTATGCGAAATGAATCCAGATATGCTCTCCTTCAAGCCATCCTGCAAAGAAAAATATTTGAAAAGCGGTGACCGGAAAGAAGAAGAACATCTTGGTTAAAGAATCTCAGAATCTGGTTCAATACAACATCTGTGCAGTTTTTCCGCGCTGCTGCAGATAAGATAAAGATTGCCATGATGATCGCCAACATTCGTAACGGATAGGCACATCAAGAAGAAGAATTTAAATTAAACTTACCAAATACTTTAAAGATAAAAACTGTCGATCAGTATGTGTTGCCAATACTAACATATGAAACTGAAATATGGGTTTTTAACAACAACAACATAGTCTACAACCTTCAAGTAACTCAGAGCTATAGAACGGAGAATGCTTAACATTAAGCTCAGCGATCGAACGCCCAATGAAGAAATAAGAAGACAAACAAAAGACGTTTAGCTCTTTCCTAATTTCTTTCTTCTCCTTGTGTTTCGTTTGATTGTCTTGTTAAACTTTCTCCAATTCTTCTCTCAGTTTACTTAGTTCCTTTCAGTGCTTTTGTGTTCCTTTTTTATTTCTGTTACTTTCGTTTTAAGTTATTACATTTTTTTATTTCTTTAGTAACTCTTGAATAATTTTAAATAATTGGTCGAGTTTATAATCTTGATTGTAGGTTTTGTTAGGTGATTTTTAGGTGGTATATCCGTTGTTTTTTACTTTTTCCGAAGCATCCCTCCCCTTCTTCTCTGGTTCTTTTCCTATTATCTTATGATTTGTAGTCGTCAGAATCCATCGTGTATTTACAGATTTTTTTTTTACAGGATGTTAACAAATTCGACAACTTACGTGGCGCAATCAGCGTTTATTATTCACTTCCGTTGCTTTATAGTCCAAGGGTTATTTTGCAACTGGATTACGAAAAAATACTGAGCCCGCCTCAACAGCTCAGAGATTCGACACCTTATCAATCCTAAACAGCCCCGGTTCTTTTTAATTATATACAGTTCGTTGTTTTTTGTGTTGTCCAATAGATATTGTAATAAGAAATTGTATTACAGATTATTATCCTGGCTTTTTGGCTCACTTCAAGCGCAATGGAGTTGTTATTTATAGTAACGTTTATATGATAAATTTGATTTTTACTATTTTTGCTAAAGATTATACATCTGATCTTCTTGGTATTCATTTGCATACCGTAGGGATTATATATAATCCAGTGGTTCCTAAAGTATGGATTGCGACCCGCTGTGGGATCGTGTTAAAGAGCTGAGGGGCGCGCGAAATTATTTAAAAAAAAAACATTTTTACAAGGATGGTTGTTATCATTATTCGATGCGCAAAAAATAATGCCATTTTTGTGTTTTAAACCAGTTTTTACTTTTGTTTTAATATTAGTCAGTGAAAAGAAACTCAACTCGCATAAATAATATGTTGCAAACAGAATCACACAAAATAGTTTAGTTTAACATTCCATTTTAATAACGTTTGCTTTCATTATTGTTATATCAGCTTGTTGAAAAGAATTTTTCAAAAAAATATTCATTACCCATATGTAGGTTACTCTTTTTACTTGTCACGCCTAGATTAAATTTATTTAAGAAAATTTTGACAGAGCTGCTGTTTTGTATTGTCCAAAGTAGCTTATATATCTGTAAAATTCTTCTTCTTGTTCTTCCTGCTTACATGCAGGCTTTAAAGTCTGTTTCTTAATCAATATTAGCCTCCTAAATTGTTTAAATTATCGCACTATCGTCTTCTTGGGCTGCCAATACTTCTTCGTTCATTGGGTGACTTGCCACATCTGTAAAATAATTATAAATAATGAAAAAAATTATGTAGCTGGCTATAGATGGCGCAAGTAAAAACATTTTTACATTTTTTTTAATTAAACGACTGTACCAAATCTTAGACGGTGTATTAAATCTTCTCCTTGATTTAATAGTATTGTTGAATGGCCAATGAACTGGTTATGATAAGACTAGAAAGATGAAAACTACTTTTTTGTCAGAAGGCGTTTCCAATCTTTTGGAAAACACTGGTATAATATATTTATGTTCTCTAGCAAAAATTGAAGCTCTTCCGATGTTCTTATTAACAGCATAGTATCGTCTACGTATTGAATATAATTTATTACTTCCCAATAATGATTATTCCTTCCTTTCCGCTTGATTAAACTTTCTGACAAAGGGTTTACTACAATCTATAAACAATAGTAGCGATGTTCGCTCATTTACTTATTTGTACATATTGAAGCTATCATATTTTCTGCTACAGTTCTATATTTCTTTATACATTGGTTTTTAATCCATAATTCTTTGAATCTTTCACGAAATCGTAAACTTTTATTTGACATTTCTCAGAAAGTGATGCCTATTATGTATATTTTATTTAATATTAACACTAAAATAATCTAGGTTTTGGTCGTTGATTAGCTTTAATAACTCTCTTGGTATTTGATCTAGATCAGAAGATTTAATGCTTTTAATTGATCTTATTGCATAAATAACGTTTATTTTAGTAATCGTCAATGTTACGTCTCTGACTGACGCCACTGACTGTTCGTAGAAGAATTTTCTCGTCTCTGGTCTTACTATAATACCTGTATGTATCCCTTCCATCAGCGTAATTTGTATTCTATTTCCATATAGTACAGTCATGATCTGTCTAAAAGCAGACCATAATGGACATTTTCCATAGAAGCCTATTTTTTTTTTGGAATCACTTCAGGATGTACCTTGTATCGATATTTACGATATTCGCCAGTAACAAACCTTGTACTTAATATTTTATTTCATACAATCTGAAAATAATCGAGAATTTTTGCATTTTGCGCCCATAGTTTCGCCTATAATTCGAGAGATATTGCTCCTACAAAAAAAACCAATTTTTGCAATTGTTCATAATATTTACCTAACCATAAATTAAATATTGTTTCAAAAATGGCAATAATTGGAAAAAAGTGCAAAAAATGGAGTTTTTCCTTTAAATCTTTCAAACTCCTTTGAAAGTCAAGTCATCTTATTGTTATTGGAAGCAGACATTGGACAATTTATTTATATATTTATATATTCAATCTATATATTCAATATATATTGAATATATAGATATATTCAATCGATAATTAATTTCACTCAAGACCGAAGAATGACGTAGATCATGTATTTGTGCTACTCTGCGTGAGGATGTATGTACCTGGATCTTCAACGAAACTTTGCATTAAATCTAAAGTGTTATTGTAATTTATATTACAGACTACATACTCAAGTTCGTTTTTTTATTATATTATTGTTACCCTTAACTTTTGTCTTGTTCTTTTTCAGATTATGAAAGCAATTATTTTGATTTTATTGATGTCAATATGCACTGTACATAACTATAATATCCTCATAATTAGCCCAATGGCTTCTCCTAGTCATTTTATCCTTGGAAACGAACTAGGTAGAGGTCTTGTAGAAGCTGGACACCAAGTAACAGTTGTTAGTCCTTACGAAGATAAAAATCCTTTAAAAGGCTATAAGGATGTCGTTTTAACAGGTTTAGCAAAACAAAAAAGGGGTAAATATATTTTATTTTTTACAATATGTTGGTATTTTATTCATTTCAACAAGACGAAAAGCTCGTGTTCGTTCGGAAAAATATTCCGATAAGATTTTTTGCATATTCACTTTTGTGAGATACCTCAAAATAAGGTCCAAAATTTTTCAATGTTGAATTTTTTAAACAAGTAAAAAATAATTTTTTTCGGCCCAAACATTTTTTTAATTATTTGGGTCATTCTGAACAAAATTGGTCTCCTGTAATTTTTCTGTAAACTCGATGGTTTTCGAGCTATAAACAATTTAAAACTGACAAATCAGCAAAATCGCGATTTTCAAGGCTCAAAAACACAACTAAAAAATAATATTTTTAAATTCACCAAGAACCTAAATTCAAGTTCAAACCTTAATCATTTTTCTATAAGTATTTTGGGCTTATTTAATTCTAAAACATTTTTTTAAGCGGTAATGAAGCGCTTTTGGGGCTTAATACAGTAAAAAATGTTAGGTTATGTTATAGAGTACAAAATATTACGAGTGAAATAAAACGCCGAATATGCAAAGAAAATCAAATTTTTATGTAACAAGACAACAAATATAAAATTTTACGAAATACAGAAGGGTGAATTATATGAAAAACTTTATAAGGTAAGTCAGGGTAAGTGGGAATCTGGGGCAAGTGCGACTATTCAATATCGAAATTCAACCAACGATAGTAAAATAGCGAAATCTAGTGTAAACGTTACTCAACTTCATAACCATGTGTTCTGTATACGGTGGAGCGACGTTACCTACAGTACATGTGAGAGTTGAGGTATTGAACATATATCTGCAAAAATCCACTTGATTTGTCAAATTTGCACTTACCCCAGTGTTCTGCAAAAGCAAGATTTTCAAGGTAAGATTATTAGCCGTATTATTTTAGTGTAAAAGTGCACTTCGTAAATACGATAAACGTGTTTCAATATACATAACCCTACTTAGAGGCCACGTACACTAAAGTTCGCACTTGCCTCAATAAAATTTTATCGAGGCAAGTGGGAACTAGGAATAATTAGTTACGTTCCCACCTGCCCCGATTAAAATTTTAATGATTGACTCTTTTTTAGGTACTACCATGGTCCGCATTTATCAACGTAAGACGGAGAGAGCGACATCTTATAGTAAGGAACTGCAGAAAGCACTGGAAGATATCAGATCTGGAAAAACAACAATACATACAGCAAGCCGAAATTATGCAATTCCAAAAACAACATTGCACAATCATTTAACTAGTGTCAGAGGAAAAAACAGTGATTCATTAGGTAGAGGACCAGTTATTCATGCCGAACATGAACGCAACTTAGCCGAAGGATTGAAACTCTAGAAACATGGGGCTTTGGATTGTCAAAACGTGAAGTTCTGTTGATTGTCTCTGATTTTGTTACACAAAATAATATAAGAACGCCATTTAAAAATAATATTCCTGGTCATGACTGGTTAACCGGCTTTAAAGCAAGATACAAGTTATCTCTCAAGAAACCCCAATTGGTTGATTACGCAAGGAAGAAGATACGTGATCCATTTCCCATTTATAAATATTTTGAGATCTTAAAGAACACTCTTGTTGAATTAGATCTTAATGATAAGTCTAAGCAAATATGGAATTTGGACGAGACCAGCTTATGCGTTGACCCATCCCGAGTGAAGGTGCTAGGAGCCAAAGGTAAACCGTGTTCGCAAACTACGAGTGGTCCAGGTAAGGAGAATGTAACAATATTATCTGCGACAAATGCATTTGGAGACAAAGTACCACCATGTATTGTATTTAAAGGAAAGTTCGTATGGGACTAGTGGATGGCAACACAGGACCCAGATAATCTTGATATAGTATATGCAGCTACTCCAAACGGCTGGATGGAAATGGACGTTTTCGTCAATTTCTTAAAAAATACATTTTTGAATGCTGTCGGACAACAAAGACTACTATTATTGATATATGATATCCGCTATTATATGGAATATCGGAATATCCATATTGATATATGGATATTACGATATCCAAGAAATAAAAATGCCGAAGCGAACATTTTCTGAACATGTGGTATGGTACAAAGCCAGAAATCATCCAAAGCGGATTTCGGAAAACGGGAATATTCCAATACAAAAATGACGTTGTAGAAGAAGATAAATTTTACCCCGATGCCTATAAACGTTGAAAGGAGATAAATAACAAAACTGCGAATCAAGGTGACGAAAATATGGAAGCAACTTTAGAAGATTTACCTCCATCGGTTTCTTTTGAAGACTTGCTTTTGAAAACAGTCAAACCAATGCCTCGTTTGGAACCAGTAAAGAAAACACGAATAACTCCTTTTGCCGAGGTTATAATCAGTAATGATTATTACCAAAAATTACAAGAAAAAGCAAACAATACTATTGAAGCAGTGCCTAGCACCAGTAGGGTAAAGTATCAGCGGAAAATAAAATCTAGACGACGAAAACAGCATAGTTCCAGTTCTAGTGACGAGTTATCTGATATAGATCCGCCGTTAGATGATGATTCGTTAGATGAGCTATCTGATATATATCTACCGTTAGATGATGATTCTTTGGATAATGATTCGCTAGATGATTTGGTTGAGGACATCCTAGATGACTATATGGGCAACAATATTGAAAATTTAAAGAAAGATTTTGAGTCTGGACAGTGGCTTGTAGAGAAATATACCGGAAAGAAATCTGTGAAACACTTCATTGGAACAATGGTGGGATTTGACCAGAATTACAACAATCCAATTGTTAAATCCAGGAAGAAGAATAACAATTATACATTTTACTGGCGAGATAATTATGACACTGAAACTGGAAAAAGAGGAAAATCGTTCCAGTTCAGTGTATCTTTTAAAGGATTGAATTTTGTATGCTAGGAAATTTAGCTTTTATATTTTGTTCTCATCAAAAAATTTTGGACTTTTTATAAAAATAAATATTACTGACACTAAATTTTTTATTTCTTATTCGCAATTGCCCCATACACAGTGAAATACTCAACACATATAATAGCCACATGCTATTCCCACTTGCCCCACAGTCTGGGGCAAGTGAGAATATTAGATCAGGTAACGAAAAAAAATTGTATTTGATAATGTTTGCATAATTAACACGTGTTACTAAATCAGTACTAACTAGAGACTTCTAATGACTTTATATACTAATTGTGAATATTCTAGAATGCATACTTCAGTTTTAATAGTGACATGAACATCATCTCTAGAAAAATGCGTTCGCTCTTACTCTGACTTACCTTACTTTATTCATAATCCTGTTAATTGTTAGAATAATGTGTTTCTACAAAAGCAGGTGAGTGAGGTTCCAGTAAAATGTCATAGATGGCCACATGAATATGAGTGGACCACGGTATATGCGTATCCCAGGTACAACAATTTCCCCTATGTATTTTGTTTGCCAACTATCATTTATTTAGTTATCTTAAAATTTTAATTCATTCAGGTCATAGATTTGGTTTATTTTTTTTATTAGATTTTGGAGTGCCCCACTGCAGTTAATTAGTACCAACGTATCATTGGTGTTCCACATATTTAATGTTATTTACGGTTGTGCCATTTATGTTAATGCCTTGTGCTATCTCTATCAAGCGTTCCTTAAATATTTTTTATGAATATAAGTTCAAACGTATAAATGAAAATATACAGCGTTTTCTCTTCTTCTTCTTAAAGTGCTCTCTCCTCAGTGGAGGTTGGTTGCTACAATTGCAAACACTTCCCTATCTTCAGCTGTTCTTATTAGCTGTTCAAAATTTAGCCCTGTCCATTGTTAAATGTTTCTTAGCCACGATAGTTTTTTCCTTCCTAGTCCGCTCTTTCGCTCGATCTTTCCCTTCACTTTTAAGCGGAAAACACACCCAAGCGATCACGACGCGATGGCGTTTACGATCGCGATTTGATTCGTCTGAAAAAAACAAGGGAATCAGCGCATCCTCATCACGATCTACTGGCGATAAAAAGAATTTTCGCAGCGTTCTGACGGCAATCGCGGCGATATAATTAATTTAGAGCCAAGAACGCAGTAGGTTTCGTTTATCACTGGTCGCGTCGATGCAAATAAAAATAGATATCGAAAAACCTATTGAAATTGTAAAAAAATATATGATATATTGTTCAACCTGTCCCATCCAGATTATAAGAATATACGTATTGAAAATAAAATGGTTCTGTAGCATCAACTGGTTCTCTAAAATGTTGTTGTTGTTTGATGATGTTTTGTTTGATCCAAGAGTTCATTAAAACTTTCAAAACTCATTTTAAAATATATATACAAACTGTTTTTATCTCTGTAAAGGTCTGGGTATAATTTATGAGATTTTCCTTGTTGCTTGCGCCTTAGGTTAATTAATTATTTATATTTGTTTTAGCTATTTCTCCCATGGACATGGTCCATATGAATCAATTTTCAATAAGTAGTCACTTTGCTGAAGTTGGCAACCAAATTGTCAATAGTACATTCCACCATCCGAATTTTAAGCAGCTGATTAATTCGAACGAAAAATTTGATGTATTAATTATACAAAACTTCAGAACAGATGCTCTTAATATTTTACAATGTCATTACAATGCACCACTGATTGTTTTTAGTATAACTGGACCAAGCTTTTGGGTAAATCCCATAGTTGGCAATCCTCTAGAACCGTCATATTTTCCAGACTTTTTCTTAGAATATTCAAGTAATATGAATTTTTGGCAAAGAACGGTTAATTCACTTTTACTGCTATTTAACTATGTACATAAACATTTATATTTTATCCCGCAACAAAAAAAGTTCATGAGCGAACATTTTCCAAAATGCACTGATCAGGATGCAGCGTTCTATAACGCTTCACTGGTGTTTGTCACAGCTCATGAAAGCGCCAACCAACCTGTACCTCTAGTACCTAATATGATCAATATTGGTGGTCACCATATTAAGCCTGCAAAAACATTACCGCAAGATTTAAAAGAATTTATGGATAAAGCCAAAGAAGGAGTGGTGTACTTCAGTCTTGGTACAAATGTTGATCCTACTAATATGAAGCCAGAGCAATTACGAGCCATTGTCAATGCTCTGGGGAAAATAAAACAAAAAGTTCTCTGGAAATACGGTGGAAACGTAACAGATTTGCCCAAAAACGTTCAATTAGGAAAATGGTTTCCACAATCAGATTTATTAGGTAAGTGATAGCAACAATTAATAATATTTTAATAAGTCTCATGTTATTTATATGTATACATTTACAATATTTATTTAAATACATCAATATCGTCATCGTCAGAGCAACATACCCTAACGTCATTTTTAACGAATATGAGTTATGTCTATTATTGGATTCGTATTGAGAAGGCGCATCTACCTTAACCCTCCGTTAGTCGCTAGGAAAAACTGAGCATCAAGAGTCGCTACGGTGTCTGAGACCGACAATTAAAAAAAATAGTTTTTAATATAAAATTCATACAAATATTTTATATTGTTTATAGGAATAACTAAAAAATATTTTTGAAAATATTTTATTGAAAAAAAAACAGATACAAAATGAAAAACACTAGTATAACAATATATTGTGAATATTGTTCTGAAGCTATTTTCTTGTGGCATTTTAAAGTAATTACTATTTAAATGGGAATAAGCCACAATTAAAGGTTAAAGTAAGTTTATTGATGTTTTAATTTTCACATCGGATATCGTTCTCAAAATACAAACATTAGTTTGTATAACGTACTATACAATTTTCTTGTCTTGTTCTAACATTTTACGGTAAAATAGCCTTTTTTCATCTAGTAACGCTATATTTTCAAATAAACGCTAAGGTATTACTTCCACTTTCTTTTTTCTCATCTGTCATATCTTGTTCCGAATTATTTCCACTATCACCACCTCAATTTGATCTATTTCGCTTTCACTTTCCTCATCATCAAAATAATTTCATCGTCGGTAGGAATCATGTCCATAATTCCAACAAGCGCTGGAATCAAAGTTGTTTGGCTTTACAGGACATCTATAAATAATAATTGACAAAAACTTATCGACAAAATGTAATAATAACATGATAAATATTTACCTGTTCTGCAAGTTCTGCAACAAATAATAGCTACACCGTTAGTCGCTACGGACTCTGGCACCGAAAATAACTATAAAACTCACACAACTGTACCCAGGAATGTAAGAATGTACACTAAGGGCCGGTTCTACAATCCAGGTATAAATTGGAGAATAGTAATTCTCAGTATAACTTATACTTGAGTTTATTCCGAGTATAACCTTTCGAGCGTTCTACATTGTGAAATCGACAGCGGAATAGTTATTCTGGGTATAACCACAGAACACTAAGATAAAACGAAATAGTAGATCTGATGTCTTCAAAATTAGTTCAAATTGTTATTGACAGCGACATTTGGCATTTGTCATAACTGTAAAATTTGTTTACAATTGAAAGGAATTGAATAATTGATTCGCTTTATCTGGTATTTTATCTACGTTTATATTATTATACTTTTCAAAATTAATATAAAATGAATAAAAAAAGATGTAAAATTTCCTTCTTAAATTTTTTGTTATCATCACCTGAGATTAGTGTTATAATAACCAAAATTATGTAAATATATCTATATAGGTATACTCCACATTTTAAAAAAGTATAAATATTGGATTACAAAATAAATAATTTTAGTTAAAGAAATGTTTATATAATACAGATTCTTGAATTACAGTCTCTGTTATCAAAACATTAAAAAATATATTGCCTTGCCTTGGTAAGATCAAAGAATATAGACGCTAAGCGTCTATATTCTTTGGTAAGATTATACCTATACTAGGTATACTAGTCATATGTGTAGACGTTATTACATTACATACATATCCTAAAATTTTAGAATTGAAATAATAAATGCTTTCTTTTTCCTTTGGATTGCCTAATAAAATTTCCTTTGGATTTACAATCTAAAATGTTTGTGCAATATCAAAAATTTTATTTTATATATAAAAACAAACAAAGTGGGGTTAAAATATTACAGATTTGACAACCCCTGACCGACCAATAGAAATGCAGTATAAATTTATACTGGGTATATCTGCTAAACTTTGGAGGGATAAAGTTATTCTACAGATATACTCCGATTATCTTATTCCTAGTTTATTCTTTGCTTGTAGAACACCATTAATGAAGTTATTCCAAGTATAACTTTATTCTCAGTATATACTAGCATTGTAGAACCGGCCCTAACACGAGTTTGATTGATAGGGAGAGGTACAGAAAGTAGCGATAGAAAAATAACAGTTATTTGTAAATCCCGAATGAATAATTTTGTCGTCGGTGTGTGAGACCGATAGCGACTAACGGAGGGTTAACAAATGTAACAGCCCACATTGTCATTTGGTCAGTAACACCATATCGTCAGTTATTTCCATGCTTCTGTTCATTATTTGCTGTGATCTGAGTTTTGCATCGAGATTTTAGAATTTTGGTAAGTAAAAAGTTTATTTTATTAAATTTCTCACATTTTTATAAGAAGTCAATTAATTTTGATATATTTTCTGTTTGTGATTGTCGTAATTTCATTTATTTTAAAAAGTTAGTTTGTAATTTGACATTACGGGAAGTTACATACAACCTAAATTGACAATAAGGTATGTTGTTTGTTTAACATTGTACGACGTTATTGGCAGTTAAACAAAATCTAAATTATACAGTGTGTTGTATGGTATATTAGAGATAAAGAAATATTATAGTAAGTTTGATTGATTGGTTTTTAAATTAATTATTGTATATTATTCATATTAAATCTCTAGCTATATTTTTAATAATCCAATTATTCTTTTTGTCTTTACAAAACATTGAAATATCTTGTGGTAAAAGATGTCTAGTGGAAGTGATTACAACCCAGTTTCGGATGAAGACAATTTGTATGATTCCGATGAACTAGTGGAATGTTTGCAGACGTATAATCAGCTTAAGCCCTCAGCTTAAACCCTAATTTAAATCAAAACGTTGAAGATATAATGACTACTGAGTTTGTTTACATGGACAGAAATACTAGTTTAGAAAAAGAAGTCAATTCGTCAGCTGATTCTGAGATAATGAATGTAAATTCTCTCTTCGCTGAAACCTTAGACGTTAACTCAAATATTGTTCTGAAGCTATTTTCTTGTGGCATTGTAAATTAATTATTATTAAACTGGGAATAGGCCACAATTAAAGATAAAAATACGTTTATCGACGTTTCAATTTCCACTTTGGAAATCGTTCTCAAAATACAAACAGTAAATTAAACAAATTTTGTTTTTTGTTACATAGTGAAAAATTCTTCTAATAATTTAATTTTATCTGACTCATTTATATTTTATATAAATATAAATGAGTCAGATAAAATTAAATTATGCATTTTAAAGTCGTCTACTTTAAAATGCATAATGTATGTCTGAATTGTCAATATAAATGAGTCAGATAAAATTAAATTATTAGAAGAATTTTTCACTATGTAACAAAAAAACAAAATTTGTTTAATTTACTGTTTGTATTTTGAGAACGATTTCCGAAGTGGAAACTGAAACGTCAATAAACGTATTTTTATCTTTAATTGTGGCTTATTTCCAGTTTAATAATAATTAAGTTAATTTAAATATTATACAAACATCACCTAATGCTAATAATATAAATAATGCAGAGAAAAATACTGAACAAAAGAAGTCTTAATATGCCTCGAGAAAAAGGAGAAGAATATATCGGATTGCGTAGGTTAGACAAAGAGTCTACAAACACAATTGTCCAAGATGTCAAGCGTGGAGCAAGGCAAATGGGAGTTCGTTGTAATCTTCAGGGTTGTGGAAGATATAAATTAACCAGGAAGTGTTACTCTATATCTGATGAGAAGAGAATTATTTTGGTCTTGATCTTAGGACAGTAAAAAAATGTACGTTCGTACTTTAGTTGAAAAGAAAAACCCGAAACGTATCAGGGGAGGACCAAATTCTAGATGAAAGGTATCCCTTTTTTATTTTCTCAAAACGAAAAAATTCTTGTTTGCAAGAATATGTTTTTGTGTACATTAGGATTAACTGAAGATGAAGTGCGTCATTGGCTCAGTAAAAGCATGAGAGTAGAAATAGTGACAGGGATGAGCCAGAGCCATTTGAAGACATAATTAATAACGTTTAAAATAACTTGCAAATAAATGACGTAATTCGCAAGTAAGTGGGGCCGATTCTGGTCAATCAAGGCGAGCTAGGTGTAATAGGAAAACTTTTTATCCAAACTGCCAAAACGTTCTTCACATTATTGACGCAAAAATTCTAAAAAGCAATATTTACAGACAGATATTCGGTCTAAAACTCATCTTCATGAGATTTATGTTAAACAATGCACGGAGGACAATGTTGCACATATAAGCAGAGCTCAGTTTAGTTATACTCTAAAAACATGAATATTACCATTTATATTCCACGAAAAGACATATGTGACAAGTACTATGCTTATAATTGTAAGAATATCACAGAAGAAGAGTATTTGAAGCACAGAGCTCAAAAAGACGAAGCTCCAAATGAGAAAACTGAAGACAAAAAGAAGGCCATGAATGGAGAATGTCACACAATTTGCTGTGACCTTATGAAAGTCCAAACCATACCATTTGTTAGGGCCAGCGCAGCATATTACAAGTTAAAATTAACTGTCCATAATTATACAGTATATAACTTGGCAACCCACGATGTTATGGCGTATTGGTTTGACTAAACCAACAGTAACCTTAGTGCTTCAACTGCTTCTTTTTTGGTGGATTATACATCACAACTTTTAAAAATCTTTCTTAAACCAGTGGTGATATACTCGGACGGCTGTAACTATCAAAATAGAAACTCAGTTCTTTCAAATGCGCTCTTACATCTGAGCATGACTTCAGGAGTGACCATCACTCATAAATATTTAGAAGTTGGCCACACATACACAGAAGGCGACTCGGTACATAGCCATATCGAGGCTACTTTTGAAGACTTAGATGTTCTTCTACCTAGTCAATTTGTGGAATTATCAAAAGTAGCTCGAAAGAAAACTCAGCAAGTTGATCCTTACAAAGCTCAACAGGTGGATTTCGAATTGTTCAAGGATTTCAATACATCAATAATATATCCTTCCATCCGACCGGGAAAGAAACCTGGAGATCCTACTGTTACCGATTTAGGAATTCTCCAATACAGGCCTGAAGGAAAAATTTATTACAAACTAAAATACAAAGATGAATTTGCTTCATTCCTCGTACGACGCCAAAAGCAAGGTCCTGTCTATTTTTTCCCAAGCTCTTCAACAAGCCTCTGAATATAACTTTGGACAAATGGAGAGATCTTTAATCACTAAAGCCCATGATGAGTAAAGATGTTCATAGCTTCTACGATTCACTCCCACACGATAATATCAGTCAAAGGGATACAAAAAGAAAAAAGAAGCAGAAGAAAATAAAAACAAGAAAAAAATTTTGAGAAGCATTAGGTGTGATTAGAAGCATTAAATTTAATCTTCTCATGACTGTATTTTTCTTGTTTTCTTTCCTTACCAATTTTTTTAAAATAAATTAACAAACTTAGGTGTTAACTGTTTTAAATGGGGTCCATGGTGTACTTTAGAGATAGTTAAGTATAAGTATATATTACTTTCGGATTTAACTGTTTATTAAACTAGACTGGTAAAAAATTACGTTAAGGTGAGTTAATAGAATGAGCAACAGCTCGTATTGTCAATACTCTTGGCAGACAATAAACCTTATTGTCCACATGTTCTCATATCACAAGTTTTTAACAATTTTTCCCCTAAAAATGAAATTTTAGAAACAAATTAAACAAGATTTTATCTGATAAGTAAGGTTTCGTTGGAGTTATTAAGGGATAATGAGTTATTTCGCTCTCCTGAAAAACTTGGAAAATAAAGTTAAGGCATGTTGCTGTGACAGTGACGATAGATTACATAAATACATAAACGAATTAAAAGATTTTCTATCCTTTTAAAGATTAAATCACATTTGATCGTACTTAGATACTTATCATTATTTTATTACATCATAATTATTTAAAATCTGTAATATTACAATAAGTTAGATATTAGATAATCTAAATAATGATCTTTACATAATTACCTCAATATATTGAATGACTTACTTGTTTGATGGAGTCGTAATAGAAGCTATAGAGATGGACGGAAGTGCCCTTCTCAACCGAATAAAAATGTTGTTTAACCTTTGTCTAATAACAGATTGTTGCATACCAAAAACATGGAACAATGCAGTAACAATTTTACTACACAAGAAAGGAGACAAGGCGCATCTAGAAAACTATAGACCAATAAGCTTATTGAACCACATCTATAAAATGTTTACCTGAATAATTACGACAAGACTAGAGAAAAAGTTAGATTTCTACCATCCGCGAGAACGAGCTGGCTTCCGCTCAAAATTCGGAACAAACGATCACCTACAAACAGTAAAAACCCTAATAGAAATGGCGCTAGAATATAACAGACCACTGGTACTTATCTTCGTAGACTTTCACAAAGCCTTCGACACTGTGGAATTAGATAGTATTATAACTAAAATAGGTTTAAATCTTTGTAAGTAGGTATATTTTAAAAAAACCTTAAAGGGGCTACATCAAAATAACAAATGTTTTCGGAATAATAATTTTAATCATCAGGTTAAAAGCCTAAAATAAGTATAAACCATTTAATTAAAGCAAACGTGATTGAAATGTTATTCTTTTTAAGTCTCTGAGAAGCTCAGCCTTCTCATTTTAAATTTAATCCCATAGGTTATAATTTTAATTTCTTCAACCGGAAGATTTTTAACCTTTGGTCAATTTATTAGACCCACTTATATAAACCTTTTACCATACGAGCAGTCATAAACAATTTTATTTAAAAATGAGGTCTTATCTTCTTCTTAAGGTGCCTTCTCCATTACTGAAGGTTGGCTATAACTACAGCAAATTGCTCTCTATCTTGAGCTGTTCTTAGTATCGCATGTGTGTCCATGCCTGTCCAGTCTCTTATGTTCTTCAACCAGGAGCATTTTCTTCTTCCTGGACCTCTTCTTCCTTCCACTTTCCCTTCCATTATAAGTCGTAGGAAGTTGTATTTTTCTCCTCTGTAGATATGTCCTAAATAACTCGTTTTTTCGGTTTTTTACAATATTTAGGAGTTCTCTGTCAGTACCCATTCTTCTTAGCACCTCGTTGTTGGTCACGTGCTCTGTCCAAGAGATCTTCAGCATTCTTCGAAAAACCCACATCTCAAAGGCTTCTATACGCCTCATACTTGTAATTCCGAGAGTCCATGTTTCCACTCCGTATAGCAATATTATATATTAGCTACAAATATATACAATTCAATTTTACCTTGTCCTAGATGTGATCAACATAAATAACAATATCATATATCTAAGCTAAACAGTCACAAATACACCTTTTAGACCACACTCCATACGACAAAGAGTAACATAGGCTGCCTAATGCATACGTCATTCTCTTAAACATGACCTTTAACTCCATCGGTAATTTTACATCTTTCATATCCAAAATTCAATAATAAAAAACTTTTTAAATCCCAACACTTGGATGGCTGTTATCATTTTTAACATCACTAAAGCTTTTGAATCGGTTTTCTGCAGTAATATTATGTATAACTAACACTATTCCATGGTGCATTGACATTTTGTTTTCGACATTGTTCATAGGTATCTTGTCAACCAGTTACTAGCTGAAGTCCGTTTGAAGAGGTCTCTTCTCCGGACGCTGGTACTCACGTAAGGCATGGTTGTATGTTGCCTAAAGTAAAATCTAATAAAAAACATCATTCATTTTTAACAACAATATGTACATTATTTGGTAACTTTAATTACTGTAAAGGGTTTTACCCTAATATTTTGGTGGCTCAGGCATGTTAACCTGTAAGTATAACCATTTTGCTTTTTTAACCTTAGTCAGCATTTCAATCACGTTTGCTTTAATTAAATGGTTCATACTTATTTTAGGCTTTTAACCTGATGATGGAATTATTATTCCAAAAACGTTTGTTATTTGATGGAGCCCCTTTTAAGGGTTTTTTAAATATACCTACTTACAAAGATGTAAACATCTTTTTGTGACACATGGTATACAGCCAGCTGTAGGAATTTATTTTCCTTGTGGATTTAGCATTATAACTGCTCTGAACAATAATTGAATAGATTACCAGCTTACAAAGTTAGTACAAACATTAAACCAAAACGCCACAATGCGTGTAAAACTACCTGATACCACCAGAGAAGTTCATATCAAGCGAGGTGTGAGACAGGGCGACACTCTTTCACCCATGATACTATGACTATAAGATAAGATATTGCGCATATTTTTGTGACGTCATTGGAGACTTGCACGTTCGAAATGTCAGTTTTTGTATATATCAATAAATAATATTTAATAAATACTTTGGAGATATCCTTATGTGTACGATTATTGTAATTATTAAACCTCTTAACTTATTTTCGTCTAGTAATTTCATCACAGAATGCATACAAATCTCATTTAACTTTAACAAGAATTCAAATTCTAGTCTCCAATGACGGCATGCGCGAACCCGACCGATTTTAAGCTACGGGAAGATCCTATCTTGTTATTCATAGTATCATGCTTTCACCTAAATCATTTATGACGATCCTCGAATATGCCTTTAAAATGCTAAAGTGGGAAAATAGAGAAATAAAAATAGATGGAGAAATGCTCAATCATCTGCGTTTTGCTGACGACATAGTACTTATTACCGAAGATCTGGGTGAAGCACAACAAATGCTACAAGAATTTGAAAACGTATCTTCAACAATAGGTCTAAAAATGAATAAAGTAAAATAAAAATGATTAGTAAGACCAAATTTATGAGAAATTTAGTTCCCAGCGAACACCTAACCATCCAAAATCAAGTGGCAGAATTGACAGAAAAGTATCTTGGTCATGAAATCAGAATAGGCAAGGACAACCAGACCTGCGAATTTCAACGACGAATAACACTTGCTTGGGCGGCGTATGGTTCACTAAGAGACATCTTTAAGAGCAACATCCCGATAGCTATTAAACGGAAGACATTAGACCAATTCATTCTTCCTATTATGACATACGGAGCAGAAACTCTCACGCTCACAAAAACAACAGCATTAAAAATGCGAGTGGCACAAAGGCGCATGGAAAAATAAATTCTCGGCGTGACAAAAAAAGACAAAATAAGGAATCAAGACTTAAGGGAAATAACAGGTATCAGTAATGTCGTCGAACGTATAGCCAAGCTGAAATGGAACTGGGCAGATCACATAGCGAGACTGAAAGACACAAGATGGACCAGAAAACTAATTGACTGACGCCCATGCGAAGACAAACGCAGCAGAGGATGACCACCAATACGCTGTATGGACGACATTAGACCAATATCCAAAAAATGGCAACAATAAGCACAGAACCGTGAAGAGTGGCGAAAAATGGGAGAGACCTATGTCCAGCAGTGGACAGAAAAGGTTGCGTGATGATGATGATGATTTGTTTGATAACCTAAAAATCAAACAAACATCAAAATAAGAATAACTAATCTAAGAGTGATGAAAGGAACAATAAGTTACTAGAATCGTTATCATAAGGGCAAAAATATTCATATCATATACATATTACTTAACATAATCAAATTCATGTAAAATCCACTCGTTATGTGACAGCTAAATAGACTAATACACCAGCTAACGTCAGCGCTAAATCAAGCTCGTAATGACATCTTCACTTATTGTATTAATAATTTCTATCCAGATGACCACTCTATATGGAGAGCAACTAAAAAATTCAAGAAAATTCAAGAAAAAAAATCTAGATGCACACTGCCAACTATCACCTCTAATAAAAGCATTCTCCCCATTCGAGGTTCGCAGAATAATAATGAATACCAAATTTCATAAAGTCCCTGGATACGATTTAATCGATTCGAGAATCCTAACACATCTACTTCGGAAAGCAGTTCTTATGCTTACTATTATCTAAAATAGAATACTGCAGTTAAGACATTTTTTAGTCCAGTGGAAATATGCTCATTTTATAATGATTGGAAAGCCATGTATATTCTCTACTGAACCTTCTTCCTATCATCCAATAAGCTTGTTACCCTTGATGTCCAAGATATTTGAAAGACTCCTACTAAATAGAATGAGCGAAACTGTATGACTCGAGAACATAATACCCTAACATCAGTTTGGTTTCCATCAAAAATATTTAACAATCTAACAGTGCTATAGAGTAGTAAATAAAATTAAGAGAAGTTTAGAAGAAAAGACTATGTGTGCCTCAGTTTTTCTAGATATTCAGCAGGCTTTTGATAAAGTTTGACAAAGGTTTGTTATATAAATTAAAATCTTTACTGCCTAGCGATATGTACCTTATCCTGAAGTCCTATATGAACGAACGTTCATTCCAACTAAAAATCAATAATGATTTCTCAACCTATCACTCGATCCAATTTAGAGTTCCCTAGGCAGGAAGTGTCCTCGGTCCCTTTCTGTACCTAATCTTTACTGTTGATATATCTATTACAGATAACGTCACAGTAGCGACTTTTGTCAATGATACAGCCGTTTTTAGTTTCAAACAAAGACAAAGACATAGCACCTAAAAAGCTGCAAAATGACTTGCATATATTAGAGAGTTGGTTGAAAAATGTAAAATTAAAGTATTCCTCTTGTTCTTCTTCTTTTTATATAGACATGACTTTGTCTGTTTTTCAATGTGCGTCCAGTAAGTTGTCATTCCATCGTTTTCGTGGTCTTCCTTCTGATCGTCTTCCTATTGGGAATCGTCTCTTACCGTCTTTACTACTCTATTTGTTGTCATTCGGCTTATATGATCGTTTCATTCTACTCTTTTCTTTCTTACCCAGTTTTTGATGTTCTCCACCTTGCATCTATGTCGTATATCTCTACTTCTAGCTCTGTCCCATAGTGTCTTACCATCAATTTTTCTAAGTGTTTTCATCTCTGCTGTTTGTAACATCCTTTTTGTCCTCTCTGTGTCAGGTCTTGTTTCTGTGTCGTATGTCATTATTGGTCTGATGACTGTTTTGTAAATTCTGCCTTTCGTCTTTTTTCCGATATTTTTATTTCTCCATATTGTTTCATTTACGTAGCCTGCGTCTCTATTTTTGCTCTATTCACTTGATCTTACACTTCGATTTCGAGCTTTCCGTAGCTAGATAATGTGATGCCTAGATATTTAAACTCCATCACTTGTTCTATTATCTGTTGTAACCCTGCATTTTGTCTTTTTTGGGTAAATTAACATGTTAAATTTTCTGGAGGTTATATTAAATTGGTGCAGCATACGTTGTAGATCATCTTCACTTTGAGAGAGTAGTATTGCGTCGTCTGCATAGCAGATTATTTTAAGTTGTTTTTCTCCCATTTGGTATCCTTTTTTAGTTCTTACTTTTTTTTCTATTTCATTCATAATCAGGTTGAACAGTAGAGGACTCAGGGAATCTCCCTGTCTTATCCCATTGCCTGCTTCAATATAGTCAGGTAGGTCTTCTTCTACTTTTATTTTTATTGTGGTGTTTAAAAATTAAAGTCAGTAACGAAAAATCATCTCAAATGACATTTACAATAAATACGTACTTGTCCACAAGTTAGTCTAAATAATGCTACTATTCCTTCTAGAGACGTGAAATATCTTGGGTTGCGTTTGGACCGAAAGCTAACCTGGAAGCCACACATTAACGGCAAAAAACACTCAGCACAATATAACATTAAAGAAATTGGTTACTTGGCAAAAAGTCACAGCTGTCATTGGATAACAAAATACTTCTTTCAAAAGTGATACTAAAACCAATATTGACTTACAGCGTAGAACTCTGGGGTTGTAGCAGGCCTTCAAACACAAAAATGTTGCAGACATTTAAGTTAAAAACACTGCGTATGAAATCAGTAAATTATATCAGCCACGGAGGAGGAACCAATGGAGGAACCAAGACTGAAGAGGACTTGGCCAGAAGACCTAGTTACATAATACAAAATAAAAAAGATTCATTTAACACAACTAAGATGTCCCATTTAGGTTCTTTTTATTTAACGTATGGCTAAATCATGGTTAAGTTCTGTGGATAAACAAAGTGGGCAATACATTGTAAATTATAAATAATAATAATTAATTATTTTTTGATTACGAATTAGAGGAGATTACGAAGCAGAGGAGCAAGCTGGTTTTAGAGCAGGGCGATCCACAGTAGACCACCTGTACTTTATTACGCACGTTATTGAGAAAAAAAAGCCTTCAATAAAGAAGTTCACCTGGTGTACGTAGACTTGCAAAAAGCATATGACAGTGTACCCCTAAGTAAACTTTGGTCAACCCTACAGCAAACAAACATTAAGCATGGTCTTATCAAAGCAGTCCAAAGTCTATATAATGAAACGACTGCAAAAATTAAAACTGGATCAAGGATATCTGAAGGATTTAAGGTCACGAAAGAACTAAAGCAGGGTTTCTGTATTTCGCCTACAGTTTTCAAAATTCATCTGGAATAAGCACTCTAGCTATGGAAAAGAAAATGTAATGGCATGGGAATCCCTCTCAATGACGAGACTACACTGTACACCTTATGTTTCACTGAAGACCAATTACTGATTGCCCAGGATCATGACGACTTAAGTTATCTACTAGGTAATCTACTAGCAACAGAAATGGACTTCTGGAGAAGAGCAGCAGGCAAATCAAGAAGAGATCGGATACCAAATGAGAGAATACGAGAAATGATGGAGTCAAGCGTACAATAGTTGATGACATAAAAACAAAACAGTTAATATGGTACGGCCATGTACAAAGAATGCCAGATGACAGGATTCTAAAACAGATTTTGAAGTGGACACCACAAGGGAGAAGGAAAAGAGGAATACCGAGAAGAAGCTGGAGAGAGGGAATTGAAAAAGAACTAGAGGAAAGAGAAATTCCTCCAGGCCTAGGGTTTAATAGAGAAAAATGGCGGTTAGGAGTCGAAAGGCGTCGAAGAACGCTGTAAACCGATAGTAGTAGTAGTAGTTATTATTTTTTTATAAATAACCATTTACTTGACAAATATATTAAATTGACTATTTGGTCGCAACTAAGGAATCGACAGATTCCCACTGTAGGATCTAATCGGGAATTCCTCCACTGGATGTTTAACGGTTTTTCTTGCAGCACCATAATCGCAATTTGGATTAATACCAACCAGACAATAGAATCGAAGCACTTATAACAGTGCTCTTACTCTATTCAGTGTGGCTCAGATTCGTCTTGGTTGGTCGAAACCCTCTGGCTTGCTTATAATACATAGCATATTCTAGGAGGAGGAAGGTGCATTCTTTTCCTATTCTTCATGCCAACTATCGGTTATTTTAAAGTTCCTTTCAATAAGAATTGTTACAGAGGAATAGAGGATTGTTTCTTGATCGAAGCCTACTTATGTATCTCCGGGTGATACCAACCTGAAGGACTAGGGCATAGGATCAGCGTTAATTTTTCTATATTTCTTGACAATGGCATATTTTCGGCAAGCGCGTGAGGAGACTATGTGGCCCAGTGCTGGTAGTCAGCACTTAAAAATGGTCTTGATTTTGTCTGATATAAAAAACCTGGCAAAACCTTATTTAGGTGGGAGTCAACATGTTTGATGCGCGGACTGTGATCAGTTTCATTTCAATACCAGTCTTATCGCCCATGATGACTTGGAAAAATCTGTTGCATAGCATAGCATTAATGACATCAGTAATCGTTCTATATGAAATCGTTCGCATTAATGTATAAAATAAATTAATTAATAAATTAACTAATAAATTATTGAAAACTTTTCTACATAGTTATTGCTAGGACTTAGTCTGTACAGCTGCAATTTGGTCGAAATCCTGCTTGTTCGACAGGTATATGTAATATATAGAAATATTTTAAAAAGTTTGTAGACTTTACTTAGAAGTTCAAGTAAATGATAACTTTTTGGTTGATCGTTAGCTTCTCCTAGTTTAAAAATTGCGACGATTTTTGCTGTTTGACGAACTTTGCAAGCAATTATCTAGTAAAGATGCGACTTTTCTTTGAAAAATTAGCATGCGTACTATTAAAGCAGGTTTCTCTTCTTTTTATTTCATTAAGTGTTTTCGTACTTTTTTTACATGTGAAAGGGTTCGAATACTCTGTTTTAAGTGGACAAGTGTATTATGAAGTCTTGAGGTAATTTTTAACTTTAATTGTGTGTTAGCAGGTTTGGGGTACTATTGAGGTAGACATTATGTGGTAAGCTACTTGGTTTGGTATTACTAGATTAGTTGGTTGGTCAGGTGGATTACTGTCTCCTAGTTTTCGCAGCAGTGACCAGGCTTGTCTACTCGAGTTTTTAAAATCTAGATTTTGAACTATCTCAATCGCCTAACGGTGTCAATACTGTCTAAAATTAGACTAGTCTACAATTTATTGTTTTCGTTGTTCACAGAATTTTTCATAGTTTCCACTCTTTTTAGACCAACCAGCACTATAATCTTACTGCGGTACTCTTTAGGAATTGCTGCTTTCCTACAGTCAGTTTTGCTTCCGTCAAATCGGAGTTTACACTTATTGGTGAGATCAAGCCTAAGGATTTATCAAGATTACTAGTGAAGGCAGACTAGCAAATTTTCTTGACATTCGATCTGAGGAATGGGAACGATCTTATAACGAAAATGCTAATGACGATTTTGGTCAGAATAGGACAGTGCTGGCTATGAGGGAAATCGGACATGACTTTTCCTGATTCCCTCTTCCAATTTGCAGATGTGAAAGTGTCTACATCCTTGGCGTTGAATAGGAGGTGCTTGACGTGTTCTTCTGACCACTCCAACAGGGACAAGCCATTTTTTAAGCTATTAGAGTACTTTCAAATCTTATTGATGACTGTTAAAATAAAATCCCCTAGGATATATAGCCAAAAGAACCAAAATGACTATCTACAGTACACTGATTAGACCCGTAGTAACTTATGGATGTGAAACTTGGGTAATGACGAAAAAAGATGAAGCCCAACTCAGGACATTCGAGAGAAAAATACAAAGGAAAGTATATGGCCAGGTACAAGAGGAAGATGGCACATGGAGAATCAGAAGAAATGACGAGTTTAATGAGTTAAATGAAGGTTATGACATTGTAAGATTTGTGAAAAGTCATGGCTGGGACATGTGCAGAGACAAAACGATACAAAAACAACAAAGAAAATGTTACAATGGAAGCCCATAGGAAGGCGAAAAAAAGGAAGGCCCAGAACGAGATGGTTGGATGACGTGGAAGACGACCTGAAAACCATGAACATAAGACAATGGAGAAGAAGGGCACAAGAGAGATCTGAATGGAAGGACATAGCCAGACAGGCAAAGACCCATCCAGGGTTATGATGCCAAAAGAAGAAGAAGAAGAAGAAGAAGGGTATATAGCAGGGTATTTGTATAGGTTAAGGGCGTGTTTATAAAATGTGACAGTAGGGGCTTGTTAAGATTAGTTATTGTGATATCACCGATTTTTAATTGTGTGTACATATTATTACTACATCGTAGGTTTTATTCCTCTTAAGCTTTTTTAGACTTCGTTTTCTCTCTATATGTTTTTAGTATTGCGACCAGGACAGTATCGTTATTTTTTAATAATCTTTACAGAATTTGGCATTCAGTTCTGCTTATGTCTTTTATATTAAGTTGGCAAACTCGTTAACTAGCTCTGATCTTTTTGTCAATGGGTCCTTAGAAGGTCCATTTGTTAGCATTGTCATATTGCAACGTATCTCTGTCTGTCAGGAAATCTTGTGAATGATTGTCTGACGCCCGTTGTGCTAGTTTATTTAGATTACCCAGTGTGCACGTGCAGATTTCTACTACGGGCACGAACTAGCTTTATACCCCAGAGGCTCTAAGTGTGCATTCATAATGAGGCGCCGCCCCTTGATCAGACCATAGGATGGTATCATATTATCGATTTTAGGTAAAATAAATGCAATATTTTAAACGCGAGCGTTTACTGTTAGTGCTATGCTCTACGCGAGGATACAATGCGATGGTCTCCGTTATGAACACACCCTTAGAAGAAAAAGATTTAAGATTCAAGATTCAAGATTTATTTAACTACGTTTGTTTACAAATTTTACATTTGTTTGTAGTAAGTGAATTATATGTATAAGTAAAAAGATAAAAAAATATTAGGGCCAATAACAAAGTAAATTTAAGGCTGATAAGTCATGTACAGAAAGATAACGCGTTTTAGTTAAAGCAGATGATCACAAAAGAGTGCAAAGAGTCAAGAAGTAAACATAAAATTCATTGCCCTACGACATAGTGATGGTAATAAAATTTTGGGAAGTACTTTCATACGAAAATTTAATAAAAAAATCTTATATTAAAATCACTGTAAAAAATATATAATTCAATATAAGGTTGAATGTTCGAATAATTAAACTTTGAGTAACGTATAACGTAAAATGTATAACGTGATCTGTTTGGGTGGGTTTTCTATAAATGTTGTACTCTAAAGAATCTTTCTTACGGGAAATAGTCATATCCAAGAAGTTCAACTTCGTTATACGTGAAACGTCTAACCACCCTACTCAGCATAAAATGGCTGCTTTCAACAGTTACATTCATCGGTTACTTAAATTTCCTCTCTCTGATGATAATTTCAATACAGAACTTAATACTCTTAAGCAGATTGCTTTCAATAATGGCTATGATCCCAACATTATATACAAACTTCTAAATAGAGCTAAACTAAAAATTGCAGAAAAGCTTGCATATTCTTCACAGTTTTCCCAACCGAATGGTTCAGATAACATCAGATATTTCTCCTTCACTTATATTAGTAGCATTTCCAATAAAATATCTAAACTTTTTTCTTCTACAATTGATAACATCAAAATTTCCTTTAAATCACATAACACTTTAGGTTCCTTCTTAATCAATACCAAAGATAGGATGAATACACTTGATAAAAGTGGTATTTACAAATTAAAATGTGATGATTGTGATGCATCTTATGTAGGTAGAACCATCAGAAAGTTATCCACTAGAGTCTCTGAACATTTGAAAAGACCAAATTCTTCAAGTTTTGGTCAACACTTAGTAGCCAGCAACCACAATTTTAACATCAATTCTGGTTCATCTATCTTACATGACATTAGCAGAAAGAAAAACTATCTTGAGTTGGATTTATTGGAAGATTTGGAGATTACAAGGGAAACAAATGAAAACTCTCACTGTCTTAATACTCAAATTAATTTAAATTGTACTAAATTTAATCCTATATTTAAAAACTTTATTACAGCTTCACCTCGTAGAGGACCCAGCTCGACTGTTTAGACTTCATGCACTGAATATTTCAATATTAATTTTAAAGTTCTTCCATTGACTGTGGATTCAACTGAACTACGTGGACTATAACACATTTATATATTTTGTCTTCAATTTTGATTTTAACTTTTAGTAATTTAACTGCATATTCAGATTTTTCTTTTTTACAGTACTGATAGCGCTTGGTGGACCATTTTATTGTAGTCAACCATCCACTGTCTAATATATTGTTAGTCTTTTCTCACATTCATACTTTATGTCAACTTCAATTGCTCTCAAACCAACATCCTAATTATTATAGACAGGTTTGAGTGTGAGATTGGAATTATTCAATCCACATAAAAAATATACTATATAATTTTATATTTCATCAGTCGATTTCCTATAGTGGTGTCAGTTGGACCTTTGGTCAATACTTAGTGTCATAGAATTTTGAAAGGTGCAGATCACATAACTGCCCTTCATAAGCTGTCATTTGTCACATGTCATCTCTACATTTCCGTCAGACCGGGAGCCCATTCTGTCTCCGGCTTCTTCACAATATGTAGCTTCGCCATATAAATTTTAAAGTGTTTGTTTGTCTTAGTGTAGTGTATTTTGTATTGTTATGTCCAGTTTTAAATTTATGACATTCTACTATGTCGGATAGTCCACAATTGACGAAGTAAGTCTATAAACGTTTATCACATATAAAAATTTTTTTCAACCATAAACTTGGAGTTTTTTATCCAAGTGAATTAATTTTCCTGTTTATAAAAAACGTTTCTTGGCTTATTTCAGATGCCCCTGAAGATGATCTATTGATTGAAAGTACTTGGGCAAGATTAAATTAATCACCGTGTTCGATAGTTGCCTTGTATACCCTCAAAGTTTAAATATATAATTGGTCTACATCCCGAATTATAATAGGCAACAACCTATTGTCTATCTTTTTGTCGCAAAAGAGTTACGCCAAGGATGATGCGTCTACCAATACGCTTTCTTCTTCTTAAAGTGCCTATCCGTTCCGGATGTTGGCGATCATCATGGCTATCTTTACTTTGTTTACTGCAGCGCAGAACAGTTCAGTGGTAGTCGTGTTATACCACTTTCGTAAATTTTAAAGCCAGGAAATGCGTCTTCTTCCCGGTCCTCTCTTACCATTTACCTTCCCTTGGAGAATCAGCTGGAGAAGGCCGTAACGTTCTTGATTTCTCATTACATGTCCTAGATATTCCAACTTTTTAGTTTAGACGGTCATGAGAATTTCACATTCTTTCCCCATTCTACGCAGGACCTCCACATTAGTAACTCTGTCAACCCAGGATATACGTAAGATGCACCTATAACACCACATTTCAAAAGTTTCGAGCCGATTCATAGATGCAACAGTCAGTGTCCATGCTTCCATTCCGTAGAACACAACTGTGAATATGTAGCAGTTCAATACACGGCATTTTGTTTTTAATGATATGTCTCGACTGTTGAAAATGGTTCTCATTCTAACGAATGCTGCTTTTGCTTTTATTATACGCTATTTAATTTCTGTTGAGTGGTCCCATTGGCTATTTAAATTGGTGCCTAGATATGTATATTGCTCGACTCTTTCGATATTCTGTTGGTTGATTGTAAGTTGAGCGTTTAGTATTGGTTTTTTACTAATGGTCATAAATTTGGTTTTCTTTATATTAAGAGCTAGTCCGTATCTGTTGCTGACTTTTGTTATGCGATTTGTTAATATCTGTAAGTCATTCAGATTATCGGCAAAAACTGTAGTGTCATCTGCATGTCTAATGTTATTCAACCATTCACCGTTTATTAGTATTTCTTTCGCACAACCGTCTAAAGCTTCCTTAAATACCCATTCAGAATAAATATTGAACAACAATGGAGACAAATACAGCCTTGTCGTACTCCACGTTCCATTGCAATGTTATCAGTTAACTGGTTATCTATTTTGATTTTGGCCGTTTGATTTTAGTAAATGTTTCTG
Organism: Diabrotica balteata; assembly: GCA_918026665.1. Lineage (NCBI taxonomy): Eukaryota > Metazoa > Arthropoda > Insecta > Coleoptera > Chrysomelidae > Diabrotica > Diabrotica balteata. The sequence goes on from OU898278.1 coordinate 37,902,808, forward strand.
ATAATTCTAAGATCTTGGTTGTCAATTCCAATTTCTTGCATTAGAGTCATTAATTTGTCATGTTTTACTCTGTCAAATGCCTCCTGGTAGTCTATAAAGCATACGTATATGTCACAATTTACATCCTTACATATCTGAAATAGCACCTGTACAGCAAAAAGGGCCTCCCGTGTTCCCAGAGCATCACGAAATCCGAATTGTGTTCTTGTTAGTTGTTCCTCACATTTTGTATATATTCTTTAATGACCTTTAGAAATGTTTTAAGTAAATGGCTCATAAGGCTCCTAATTCTATAGTCTTCGCACTTTCTCGCATTGAGTTTGTTTGGAAAATTTATAAAAGTTGATTCGCAATTGGTGTTTGTTGTGATACCAGTGTTACTTCGTACATCTTCAAAAGTTTTTTCCACGTATTTAATCCAAATATCCCTTTTATGCTCTATTTCCAGTACTATGTTTCCCTGATTATCTGTCAGGAATCCAGTGTTCTTGTGTTTATATAAGCCTGCCGCTTCTTTAATCTGTTTATGGAGGTTAAATAAATCATGTTTTCGTTGTAATGACTCTATCTCTGTACACTTGAACTAAACCAATTTTCTTTTGCTATTTGAATAGCCCTTTTTATTTCGTTATTTATGTTGTTGTAGTAATTCTTATTATCTTTAGCGTTTCTTTTGTCTTCCATCATACATAGAATCTCCTCCGTCATCCATTCCTTTTTCTTTGTTCTTTCAGGTTTTAAGTATTTCTCTGATATTTCTTGACTTACTTTGTGCAAATTTTCTAGTTCTACTCTGTGTTATCTATTTCTGTACGAGCCCACGTTTTTTCTTTTAGGCGTTTTTGTACCTGTTCCTTTACTGTTTTATTTTTCAGTTGGTTAATATTTTACTTCGTAATTTTTGGTCTTTGAACTTTCTTTAAACTAAGTTTCATTTTGGCGATAGGTGGATTGTGGTCCGAATTTATGTCGGATCCCGGGTACGCTTTAACAGATGTTATAGAGTTTCTAAATCGTTTGTTAACAAGAATATAGTCTATTTGATTTCGTACTGTGTGATCTGGAGCATCCTGGGGATATTTCCACGTATATAGTCGTCTTCGACGAGGATCATAAAAGGTGTTTGTCACTACGAGCTGTTCCTCAGTTGCAAATTCAATGAAACGGTCTCCGCGTTCATTACGTTCCCCTAGACCAAAGGATCCCACTAAATTTCCCCTTTGTCCTTTGCCAACTTTGGCAATAAAGTATCCCATTATTAGTAATATTTTGTTTTTCTGAATCCTTTTGATAATATTAGTAAGGTCATTGTAAAATTCTTCTATAATTTCTTCTGGGACGTCCGCTGTAGGAGCGTATACTTGAATAATGTTTGTTTTTATGAGAGTTGTGTTTAGCTGAAATAAGAGCATCCTTTCTGATCAGGTACAAAGTGACTGACACAATTGGTGATTTTATTATTCATAATTAGGCCCACTCCATTTATATGTTCGTTCTTAAGATTTCCTGAGTAGAATATTTTGTGATCTTTGATAACTCGGTATCCCGTATCTGTCCAGCGCATTTCGCTTATTCCGATAATGCTAATCGAGAGTCTTTCCATTTCTTGAATGACATTCGTTCGCAATACTCTTAGAGATCCATGATCTAGAATGTATGCTGGTTCGTGAGGATTTCTCTTGATAACGACCTGGAAGGCCTCACGGTTTGAGCTAGATTTACCTTTCCTGCCGGATCTTGAATTCCGATTTTTATGATCAGTAGTCGGAATCTTAATCTCCATGAGAATTGTACTAGAGATACTTACAAGAAGTCTTTAATACAGTGGTTTCTCCTTGTCTTCTGCATCCTTATGCCATTCACTAAAAGTCTTAGTTCCTCCGCCTTAGAAGCCGATTTCTTAAACTCCAGGACAAAAGAGTGCCCTAAGATCGCAGTATCACAGCCGCTTAACTCATAGTGTGAGTGTCGCTTGTGAGTATCTGGAATTAAGCCTACAGGATTTTTACTTCCCACAGCCTTAATCCAGTAATTACATTACTGCTGCCTAAGGTCATATCCTTAGTTGATCCAATACGCTTTAAATGACTTTAAACACCAAAAAAAATTAAAACCAAAATAGTTTATGCTAAAGATGTTTAGCGGAATTCTCTGGAACAAAAATATAAAGAAAAAGATTAAGTTTTATACATATAAATCTCTCGTCAAAAACTTGCTTTTATTAGACTGTGAAATGTGGCGACTAACAAAAAAAAACCGAAAAAATATATGAGCTTCAAAAATGTATGTAATGAGGCGAACACTGAGGATTTACAGGAAGAAGAGGGTCAAAAAAGAATACATTGAATAAAAGACACAATAATCGACGGCAAAAGATAAGGTATCGAATATAAAAGAGGTGAAGGCAAAAAAACATGGATACGATGAGTAAGACAGTCAATGAGCTATAAAGAACTTAGAGAAGGGCAATGAAATAATCTGCAATATTTAAAATTACGTATCAGATATCAAAAGGTGTTCTAAATCGATTTTTTTCCAAGATTTATCTAGAGGGAATTTAAAAGGAGAATACTAAGCCAGCGGCTTAAAATTACAAAGTAAAAAATTCACAACTGCTGTTAGGATTTTTATCTTTAGGCAGATAAAAATAAAATTAGTTGGACTACGATTTCACTTGTTGTTTTTGTTCGATGTCTGCGTCGCCGTTTCAATATACATGTCGTCTTCTGGTTTCTAAAACTGCGCATATGCAGACCCGAGTTGACGCCATATTTATAAAAAAGGCAAAAAGTTCCTAACACTTGAAAATGTTTAGGAGTAATCTCAGTAATCTGTATTAAGAAGTTAAATAGTAAAAGTAAGCTTATTGAAGAAATGCAATGGCACAAAGCTAATAAAAAATCAGATAATGCAGAAAATTAATCAGGTAATTCAGAGATTCGAGGCGCTATTAAAACTTATAAAACAAACTGAACTGTTATGAAGAATAAGACGACGTTACGGTTAATAGAATCTTGACAGGATCGAAAAGAAATAAATAACAAAATAAAACTAGATTAAAATATAAATGAGAAGGTAAAAATAGTTGATATGATTTGGACAAGTAAAGTTAATGTTACAAGATAATATAGTCTCGAAAGGTACTAGAATCGGTTTCTCCAGAGAAAAGGAAGAAAGGACGTAGCGTAGTGTAACAATAATAGCAATGAATTTAGAAGATGAAAAAATATATAGAAATAAGTTGCACTTTGAATTGAATTGGATTGAATTTTTTTGAATTTTATTTAAAGTAAAAATATAACAAACTAAAATGGTGTGTAAGAGATCGTGGGGTGCAGATCAAAACATTGCTTTGAATTTTTATCGAGCCTATATAAGATCTATAATAGATTACTGTTGTGTGGTATATGGGTCAGCTAGCATAACCAATTTACGTAAACTTGATAGAATCGAATTTAAAGCTCTAAGGATTGTGTTAGTATTGATGAAAAGCACTCCAAATGAAGCCACTCTAGCTCTAGCATCTGAAAACCCACTCTCATTGCGCAGAGAATATCTGACAAGCAAATATTTCCTAAACCAACATTATCGTGGCACTTATAATGCAAAAATAACTAATTAATAACTTTTGAACACAAAAATATGAAAATAATTAATGAAACACAGCTGATTTCACATCTACATACTTTATTAAAAAAAAACTCTCCACCACTTGCAAGAGCAATTATAACTTGAACTGAAGTTAATAACTTCCCCTTGTAATCTTATCTGAGAATCGTTGAATATACCACATCTAACAAGTGTTCTAGCTACAAATATTATTATCCCTAAATACCAAAACAAATTTTGCTACACTACTCTTAAAGAAATCTTAAGTGGCTATTCAGATCATATTGTGATCTATACAGACGTGTCAAAATCACCAACATGTACAACCAGTGCTTACTTTGTACCAAAAATGAAGATTAAAAAATCATTTTTTTTAAATAATCAATCCAGCATTTTTTCTACTGAAGCATGTGTTATATACAAAGCCCTTGACTTGTGCTGTGAAAACCAGTGGAAAAAAATTATCATATGCAGTGATTCACTGTCAGTATTACATCCTTTACAAAACTTTAAAATCACAATCAATAGCAATATATTCATATTAGAAATTTTTCAACAGTTACTAAAACTATCAGATCCATATGGTACTAAATTTCTATGGGTTAAGTTACACTCAGATATTGTTGGCAATACTATTGCTTATTCTATAGCTAAAAATCCATAACAGCACCCACATATGGTGATAGAAGAATTTAACACATATGACCTACTTGCCTATATCAAACAACATATTAAATTTAAATGGGACAGACTATGGATTCAGTTTTGTGAAAGCAGGGGCACCAATTTATACAAATTACAACCAACAGTAGATGTAAAACAATTTTACAAAGATGTTACACTAAGCAGAAACACAGTGTCAACTGTCTTAAGATTAAAAGTAGATCATGGATGTTTTCCGAAACATCTACACAAAATAGGAGTTCTCCTAAAAGACCGATGTGAGTGTGGAACTATTTTTTTTTTATATAGTATAGCTGATTTAAATTACATATTCTTCAACTAACCACTACATCGTAATACAAGCACGTGGCTGCTAAAAAATTGATAAAAGAGAGTTATGTTGCCCACCTACCTAACCGTGGTTTATGTCTTGTTTGTTACAATAAAGCCGCTTTGATGAATCCCTGAGCGTGAAAAGTGTCGTGTCTACCTTGTACAATCCTGTATGAATGAATACTAATATTTATATGTAATTACGTGGCTAAAGGTTTCAAGCAATATATATATATATATATATATATATATATATATATATATATATATATATATATATAATATATTTATATAAATTTAATATATATATATATATATATATATATATATATATATAACAAACTACACGTTCCCTAGAATATAGAAAGCGTATAGTTTAACCTTGCTGCATTGTCTTTTCTTTATTAACTAAAACTGGATTTTTTTTTTATTTTAGGTCATCCGAATCTAAAACTGTTCATTACACATGGAGGCTTATTAAGTACTTTAGAAGCAGTTTATCACAGTGTCCCTATATTGGCTTTACCAGTGTTTGCTGACCAAAATATGAATGCAGCCAAAGCTCAACTGGCGGGTTATGGCTTTAGCCTTCCTTTAGTAGAAGTAACTGAAGAGAAGTTGACTAATGCACTACACGAGGTGTTGACAGATCCAAAGTAAGTTGTATTATTAAATTATATTTTTTGTATATAACATAAACATCTAATTTTATTTATTCAATACGAGTTTTACTAGTTTGATCAATTTTTCTATTTCTTTGCTGAATTTATTCTATTTTGTAGATATAGAGAAACCGTTAAAATCAGATCTAGTCTCTTTCATGATCGCCCTATGAAACCTATGGATCTGGCAGTTTATTGGACCGAATTTATCGTTAGACATAAGGGAGCGCCCCACCTAAGGATAGGATCCATGGATCTTCGATGGTACCAATATTTGCTGCTTGACGTGATTGCAGCTGCATCCGTCGTTATCTTTCTTGTATTTACAGTATTATATATCTTATGTGTTAGATTGTGTTGTTTAAAACAAAAAATAAAGAATAAATATGAATGATTTAATATAAATACTTATTAGTTTGAAGTATATCGTGTTTTTATATTTTTTTAAAATTGTTAACTACTTCATTTTCGCTGTGGTAATTCATGAAAACAGGCGCAATTATCATCAAACTTGTAGCTGCTTATGACACTGTATGAAGAAAGAGCTTAGAATTCAAGTAGTAGCTCAGCTACCAAATGCAAAACGATGACCTTTATGCTGAAACACATCCCTAACAGGCTCTGCCAAGTATCAATGTTGGGATCACTCAGTAAAAAAAAAATCCAATCACATCCACCACATTCAAAAAATTCATGTTTGCTGATGACATTGTATTTGTAACCCAACATACTATCTAGTATACGTACGAACAAACCCTTATTTAAGTCCTGGTATTGATGGTAAAATACCTCACCCAGTAACCACAAGTACGTACATAAAACATACTAAGTACGTACTTATGGGACATAAAGTACGTACAATGTACGTACTTTGCTGTACGAAGTACGTACTTAATACGTACATAAAACGTACATTTTCCAAATTATAGTACCTACCTAGTACGTACGTAGTACATATTGAAGGTATGTACTTAGTACATACTATATATATATATATATATATATATATATATATATATATATATATATACTATACACACTTATGATGATTTATGTAAATAAAAGTAAATATAGGTGAATATATTTTTATTTTTTTTTTAATAAATTCAATTTTTATTCTTTTAAAAATAAGAAAGAAAGTTTTTAAGCGATCCCCGACTCTCTTCAACCATCGTCCAATTTCTTGCTCCGCCACGTTCTTATCACTACATTTTTGACACAAAAAACACTCGACTGAATAAAATAACAGGAATCCACAAGCACCAAACACCAAAAATAAGTAAAAAAAATCTAAGTGAAACTGTCTTGCAATGAATTATCACATCACAACTGTACTCGAGGTATAAAATTCCTAACTAAATAAATTAGGTTAGGTTAACATAACCTAACATAATAAATATGCTTTAACTCTTCTTTCTCATGGTACATACTTAAGACGTAATAAGTACATACTCTTCTGTACGTACTGGTATGTACATACTTAAGAAGTAATAAGTACGTACTCTTCTGTACGTACTGGTATGTACCCCAATGTACGTACTTAAAACTTACATTTTACATCATGTACGTACAGTACCAAAATTGTACATACTTAAAACGTATTGTGCTGTTTGGGCAGGAAATATCAACTTATCCCAATCGTTGCAGAACTTGCCAACATACCCTACAGATATTTCTAGACTGCACTATGTTACCATTTAATCCATATTCAAAATATATGGGCGAGACACTGGATCTCCTTTTCTCCTTTAATAGACATCTGATAACTCTGGCGTTAAAACCAAAACCTCGAAACAGTATTCTGTACAAACTAGCTGTAACCTCCAGACTGTTTACTCAACGGCCAAGTAGTACTGTTTATTAGTCTGGCTAAACAACTTTCGTGTAGACAAAGTCCAAAGAGAATTAAACCAGACAATGAGAATAATCTGCGAATATTAAATCTACTCCACTTATCTGGTTGCCTGAGGAATATCGAGCCGCCTAAAGTACAAAGATGTAACAAACTTATAAGACAGTTAAAAAATTTTTTCAAAAAACTAGTAATTCCCATTCGATAATTCATATTTTATTTGATATAACCGCTGCACAAGAAGAAGACATAAACAGGTTATATGGTCGTCTAGAAGAAACTGTTAGCGCTATTCTGAATCATGAACTAATCATAATTCTAGGAGACTTTAACACCAAAATAATTCATCCAATGAAAATATTGAAGGAGTGCTGGGCAAAAATGAACTGGGATAGAGAAATGAGAATGGCGATCGTTAAGTAGAGTTCTGTGAAGAACATCTTACAATTACAAACACGTTCCATCAACATCACTCCCACGAAGATTATACACATGGCGTAGCCCAGATGGACGAACAAGGAATCAAATAGACTACATCCTAATAAGATCAAGATGGAAGTCGTCCACCATCAACTATAAAACATATCCTGACGCAGACTGTAGCAGCGATCATCAACTCCTGGTATTGAACGTTCGACTTCGTTATAAAGTCCTCAAAAGAAGACCCCTAAGAAAAATCATGTCTAAATCCATTAAAAATTATTGACTTCCAACAATACCTAGAACAAGCTCTTTGTTTAAAACAAGTAAATAGTGACCCTGAGAGCACTTGGATCTATCTCAAAGATAAGGTAATTGAGGATGCAAAAGACTATTAGGCAGCGGTTTCTACGGGCCGTAAACCGTGGATATCCGATAATACGTGGACCGTGATTTAACGCAAAAAAGAATATAAAACTAGATACAGAACAAACGATGAATACACAGCGTTATCAAAAGAAATCAGCAAACAAGTGCTGCAAAGGCAAATCTCATTACATCTCTCAAATATGCAGAGAGATTGAGGAACATAGCTGTCGAAATAAACCGAGGGATATATTTCAGAAGATCAAACTCTTTATTATAGAATTTATATCTCAAACGTGGTCTGTTATATATAACTAAGGTGGCGAACATGGCGAAACTACTGTGGCGAGCTATATAAAAATAACGAGGTAGCAGCAGAAGATCAGTGGCCCTCTGGCTATCCTAGAGAACGTACTGTCTTATTCGCTGAAGTCAAAGACGCTATTAAATCGCTAAAGAGAAATAAATCCCCAAGCATTGATTCAATACCAGGTGAAATACTGCAGTTACTAGGTAACAGATATCATCCATACTATCTGTGTCACTGTTTGGAATTCAGGAAACCATCTGATTGGTGTACCTCAATTTAAATCCCGGCACACAAAAAAAGATCTACTACTAGATGTGAAAACTACCGCACACTGTCACTAATAACACATGCTAGTATAATCTTGTTGCATATCATGAAAAACAGATTAAAAACCTATTCTTCTTCTTCACGTGCCATCTCCGCTACGAAGGTTGGCTATCATCATGGCAATTTTGACCCTGGAGGCTGCCGCTCGGAACAATTGTATGGAAGTGCAAGCAAACCACTCCCTGAGGTTTCTCAACCATGACATTCTTCTCCTACCTATGCTGCGCCTACCTTTAATATTTCCTTGCATAATTAGTTGTAACAGTTGATATTTATTCCCACGTGTAATATGTCCCAGGTATTGTAGTTTCCTCATTTTAACACTCAATACGACCTCCTTTTGTTTGTTCATCCTGTCTAATACAACTTGGTTAGTTATCTTATCCTTCCAGGAGATTTTTAACATTCTTCGGTACGCCCACATCTCAAATGCCTCCAGCTTACCCATGCATTGCTTATTTAGTGTCCTCAACCCCATATAACATGACCGAGGAAACATAACATTTCAGCATTCGTATTTTCAGCTTCAGGCTTAGGTTTCGGCTACAGAACATTTGTTTCATGTTGTTAAAGGCACTGCGGGCTTTCTCTATTCTTATTCTTATTTCTCTGGTGTATTCGTTTGACTCATTAATATTTGTTCCGAGGTAATTGTAATTTTGTACTCGTTCAATGAGATTCTGTCCTACATGTAAGTTGATATTATTGATACATTTCTTTGTAATTATCATGAATTTGTTCTTCTTTGTATTCAGTGATAGACCAAATTCTTCACTTGCTTCTACCACTTTGTTTAGTAATCTCTGTAGGTCGTCAATATTTTCTGCTATGAGCGCGGTATCATCAGCATATCGGATATTGCAAATAGGGTGGCCGTTGATCTTTACTCCGGCTTTTTCGTTCATAAGAGCTTTTTTAATAACTTCTTCCGCGTAGACATTGAACAAGGTTGGAAACAACACACAGTCCTGCCGAACACCTCTTTTGATCTGTATTCTATCTGATATCGAGCTGTTAATTCGTACTATAGCTTCTTGTTTGTAGTATAGATTCCTTATCACTCGCATGTCCCTTGTATCATTATTTTTATTTTCCAGTATTTGCATCAGTGGCCTATGTTTTACTGTATCAAATGCTTTGTTATAGTCTAGGAAACACACAAATATGTCCTGATTTACGTCTAAGCATCGTTGTGTTAAAACATTACAAGCAAACAGTGCCTCTCTAGTTCCTAGTCCCTCTCTAAAGCCAAATTGAGAGGGTCCGATGTCAACTTCCATTTTTTATATATTCTCCGATGAATGATTTTTAAGAAGACCTTTAATATATGACACATGAGACTGATGGTGCGATGTTCCGAGCATTGTCTCGCATTAGACTTTTTGGGTATGGCTATTATTGTTGTTACTAGCCATTCATTAGGTATGATACCAGATTTGTAAATGCTGTTAAATAGTTCCACGATCTTTATTAAGTTGTTGCCTTTGATTAATTTAATTATGTCTATTGGTAGTTCATCTGGGCCTGTAGCCTTCCCCGACCTCATTTCTTTAATCGTGTATTCCACTTCATCTCGTGTTATTTCTGGTCTTGTGTCACTGTTTATGTATTCGTTATCTATTCGTTTATCTATTCGTTATCTACATTGTCTCTTTGATCTTTAAACAGTTGTTCCATGTACTGTTTCCAGACTCTTAATTTTTCTTCTGTGTCCATAATAATGTTTCCACTCTCGTCTACTAATATGTTGTGTCTGTTACTTTGTCTCCTCGTCAACTCTTTGATCTTCCGATGTGCATTAAAGCTGTCGTGTTTATTTTGTAGTTGTTCGATTTCTTCGCATTTTTCCCCGTACCAGTTTTCTTTAGCTGTGCGTATTTTTAGACGAATTTCTTTTTGTATCTCTTTATACTTCTGGTTCTTTTTGTTTTTCTGTTTTCTTCTTTCATCCATTAAGTTCAGTATCTCATTTGTCATCCATTCTTTTTTATATTCTTTACTTTTATGGAGGCAACTTATGCTTGGTTTCATTAACGCTGTTTTAATGTATGTCCAATTCTCATTGATGTTAACTTTTGTGTTGTCTTTTATGGGTTGTATCTTTGTTACTGCTTCATCAATTTCTTGTATCATCTGTTCTCTTACTTCTGGTTTTCGTAATTTGTTGATATCAACTGCTTTTTTGGGGGTTGTGCTATTAATTTTCTTTAATTTTATTTTCATTCTTGCAACTAGTGGATTATGATTAGATGATATATCTGCACAAGGGTATGTCTTAATTGACATTATGCTGTTTCTGTATCTTTCATTGATTAGTAGATAGTCTATTTGGTTTCTCACTATGTGATGTTCTGTGTCTTGTGGAGATCTCCAAGTGTATAAACGTTTGTTGGGTAGTTCGAAAAAGGTATTTGTAATTACCATTCTGTTTTCCTGGCAAAATTGTACCAGTCTTTCACCAGACTCGTTCCTATTCCCTTATCCAAAATGTTCTACCAAATCATCTGTCCTTCCTTTCCCAACTTAAGCATTCAAATTTCCCATTATTATTGTGATGTCCCTTTTTTTGGTCAGTTTCAATGCCGAGTCAATTTGTTCATAAAATGTTTCTATTTCATGTTCTTTTTTGTCCGCTGTTGGTGCGTATACTTGTATTATATTCATTTTTGTGATGTTTGTATTTATTTGTAACATCATAACACGATCGTACAAAGGTAGGAAGTTCAGGACATGACGAGATAGAGACTTTTTTAACATTATACCCACTCCATTACGATGTTGGGGATCTTGGTTACCGGAGTAGTAGAATATGTGATCTTTAATATGACAGCATCCATTTCCCGACCATCGGGTTTCGCTTATAACCAAAATGCTAATATTCATTCTTTGCATTTCCAAATCCCTCAGGAACAAGCGGGGTTTGATAAAGAAAAGGTACAAGGGAACAAATCCTGAACCTAAAACAACTCATTGAAAAGTCTAGAGAATTTCAAGTACCTATGATTATATGCTTCGTTGGCTACTAAAAGGCATTTGATTGTGTAAGCTGGATAAATCTGTGGTCGATATAAATAGAAATGGGCACACCAATGCACCTGGTGGCATTTATTAAAAATCTGTATCAGTGCAATATAGCAACAGTATGACTAGATCAGAAGTTCTCAAACCAATATCTCAAAACTTATAGTAGCAAGTGAGCAAGAAATGTTTAATTTCCTGCGAAGAGTTGAGTATAAAAGCAATAAAGTTGGTATGATCAATAAAGCTAAGACAAAAATAATGGTGGTCGATAGATTCGACACTATTCAACTGACTAACATGTTACAGGAATACTAGATAGTGGATAGTTTTGTCTATCTCGGGTCTAGTATAACTAACGATGGTAACTGTCAAGCAGAAGTTCGGAGACGTATTGGTATGGCAACAAATACGATGAGTAGCCTAACTAAATTTTGCTAAATGTACAGGGGCCCCCATTGCCCCATTTTACGCGAAAAATATTATCAAGCGTAACTTCACAAAAAATTACTTAAATTAACGATTAACGCGTGAAATGAAGGTAAGAGATGTGTACGTGCACACATTTAACAGCCCTGGGCTTCTGCATACTGCATTTTGTAATAAAATATGAAAGTTGAGTAAAAATTATAACACTTACCTTTAATTATCAAATTATCTCATAAAATTGACACTTGGCTTTACCTGCTTCCTCGAACTCTGTACTGAAGCACGGTTTACTGTTGTCAACCTTAGCAAATTCAGCGCGAAATACGAATTAATCATTTCATATCTCTTATTGTTCCTACATGACCCGGTGGTCCTGTATGCCCCGGTCTCCCATATACAACGGCTATTTTAAAGGCTCCGATAAAAATACGAAAAAAAATGTTTTTTACTTAGGTAAACAACCAGTCCTTGCCACTCTACCAATTATTGCCACTGACCCTTAAATTCTAAGAAAATAAGAAAATTACTTGAAATCAAATTATATTTTTTGCAAGTACTAATACCTTATTAAGTTTGGCAACTGTTACTGTTGTAAAATACCCAAGCATCAGCCATTTTTGTTATATACCCCTTAGAGTAGTGTTGTGTAAAATTTCTTCCTACTTTTTGTGATTTCTTATGAAAAAATTAAGCTAAGTACATTTTTCTTTTTCTTATTCACTTTTGTAAATGATTGTTTTATAAAATTATTTACACATGTGCTCCTCTTAAATACTATAAACTACATTTGTTTGCTGTTTAAATTCAGTTAAGGGTACATATTTCTAAAGAAATGTACCTGGCAATAACTGGTTACAAAATATTTTATGAATACCAGTCATTGCTACAAGTGGCCATTATTGGTTTGGCTTATTTTTAATTCATTATAGTGTTTAAATTTACTATTTAAAATTACGGTGTTGTCACTATTTTTTTTTTTTTTTTTTTATTACAAAAACTTTACTTTTACCAATTATTGCTAGTGGTGGCAATCACTGGTTCTAAAGTGGCAATCATTGGTTACATTAATATTTGGTATTACAAGTATTTTATTCATTTCAAAACTGGCACCTAAACGGAATTATTCGAAAGAGCAATTGGCCAACGCCCTAGAGAATGTGAAAAAGTGAATCCCAGCAGCTACGGCAGCAAAAATTCATGGAGTTCCTCATAGTACTTTGAGGCATAAGAGAGATGGAAAGTCACCATTATTTTGTTCTATGGACCTTTTTACAATTTTAACCAAAGATCAATTAGCGAAATGGATTTTACATCTATCAGAAAGACATTTTCCTGTTTCAAAAGTTCAGCTTTTGGATACAGTTCAGAAAATAATAAATTCTACAGAAAGAGAGAAATCATTTATTCATAGCCGTCCCAGTGACAAATGGTTTCGCTTGCTTTTGACAAGCTTTGTGACACAAAGAGTGTCACTTAAGCACTTAAGTATTTTGAAGGAAAACCGGGTGAAGAAACTTTAAATAGGTTCAAGGTAACTTTAAATGAAAATCAGGATTGAAATGGTTCTATTGAGGATAAATCCCTTTTTAACATATGGAAAGAATGGACAATAAAAACCAAATCAAATTAAATGTACCATACAAAACAATATTACCATATTTCCAACTAAACTGCACACCAGTAAAAAATTTCCAACCAAATATCTGTGGTACTCATAGCTCAGATATATTGTCTACTCCTGAACCAAGTACATCACATGTACACTTGGAGAGTCCATGCAAAGTTCCTACCCCATTTAAGAAAGCACTGTTTTGGTTAGACCCAAAACCTCTGACAAAGAAGATAAAACTAAAGGAAAAGATTCCATCCGTGGTACAATCAGAAGCTTGGCGTGAATATCACTTGAAAAAAGAAAATGAAAAGAAAAAGAAAGAAGAAGAAAAAACCAAAGAAAAATTGCAAAAGAGCAAGAGAAGCTTCTCTTTCTATTGAAAGAGAAGCTAAAATGGGATATTTCTGATGACGATGGAAAGGCTGAAGAGTGGGTCGAGAATGGTAGCAGCTTTGATGACATAGACTTTTGTGATGACCCTAACAAAAAATTTTGCCCATTGACTCACGGAGAACTTAGTGTGGGAAACTATGTACTTGTGAAATTCCTAGGTGGTAAAAAAATCCATAACATACAGATATGTTTGTATTATCCAAGGCCTTATGGACAATAATGATGTACAAGTAATGTCTATGAAATCTGTTAGTGCTAAAAGAACATTTTTATTTGTGATGAAAAACACATCTACTTTGTTAACGAAAATCGTATTTTAGGCATACCGCCGACCCCTATTATTTTATCCACTGGTGAACAGATCCGTTATGAATTTACTTTGTCAGTGGATGTATTTGAGGCCTAAAACCTGTGGAATTTTTATTAATAAACAAGATTTTTCAGTAAAATGTAGAGTTATTTCTGTATGGCAATGACTGGGTGGCAATAATTGGTATTTTGAAAAATTATGTGGCAATTATTGGTTTTTTGGCTTTATATGGTTTTTAGCTTTAACTTTCTTATAGTGGCAATGACTGGTCATTTATATACTCAACTTTTTTGTCTGGTTAGTAACAAATCTGAACGACATCCATGAAATAAAAATATTGATAGTTTGAGTATGTTTGTACAAACTTTATGGAATTTTATTGCTATTTACAAGAGAGGGAAGCACTATTTTTCCAACCAACATTAAACAATGGCATAAATGAATGAATTGAAAAGAAAAGTATTTTAAAATTAAGTAAAATATTTAATTCCTAGTTGAGTGGCTGAGGGTAATAAGGTTAAAGTAAACCTATGTAGGTAATAAAAACAAAGAAAAAGCTTGTGTTAGTACAAAACAAATACTTACCTTTAGTTGCTAGGATTTTTTGTAACATGACTTTTTTTCTTTCGCTTGTATCAGTATACCCTGGAAACTCTTAATATCCACTGCAGATATTTTATTACATTAAAAGAGATTTCAGTTAAATATAAAGCGGAATAATGCATGCTAAAAGTACAAGTAGAAGCAAGTAAACTCAATTTCGAGTTCTGTTATGTTGAGTATTTGATGGAATAATAAAATCAAATGTGAACAAAACATTTTTATTAAAACAGGAAGTTCGAAATATATATAGAGCGTGAATCAATACCAAGAGCGCATAGATTTATAGTAAATAAGTAAAAGATTTAAAAAATATTGTCACACTGGTACAGTTACCTCCATCTATCTATCGTACATCGGCAAATTCAAACAAATTACACCCTTAGTAGAGACAAATTAAGATCTTTTTGTATTACCAAAAATGAGTTCGTTACACTTAAAAGTAGAAAAAAAATATGTTAAACTAATAATTTTAACTGTACTAATATGTATTATGTACGTTTAACTGTATTATCATCTTTGCAACGAGGTTGTTTATATATGTATTATGCGACAAGCGAGAGGTGGTGGGTTGCGCGTAGAACAAATTGAAAAGTGGAAGGGATTGCTCATTTCTCTTGCTGTTGGCGAGGAGTTCACATCGTAGGATTAGTGCTAGATTTCTGACAGTGTTGTCAAGCACTTACATTTTTATTTGGAGTGGCCCTATATTATAAACTATTATTTATATTTATTAAAATGACAAGTGTATTAACTGGCAAACCGTTGAAATCTCAAGCACGAGATATAGTTTTCAATGGTTTTAAGTTTATAACCGAAGAAGCCACTGCAGATAAAGTTTTAGTTGATTTAAAAAAGATACAAGAAAGTGTAGCTCAATTAACTGGTAATTATAATACTCATTTTCAAAATAAATTCAGGTTTAAATAATTTAATTTAAGTAAAGTTAAGTTAGAATCAATAAATAAATAAAAAACTACAGTGCATTAGATTACCAGTAAATAATAAGTAAACAATGGATCAGTTAATTAGTAATTTACAGTTCACTATTATTGATAGTAAAACTGTTATTATAAGTGAAATTGTTATATTTACTGAAGAATAATGCTATAGGTAATATATATTTATATGTATTATACTGTTTATATAACTTTGCACCTAAGTGAGTCAACACTTGTACTTTAAACACTTGGTAACCTCGGAAATCTTTTTTGGGTGGTGCTAGAAAGATAACCAATGGAGACACTGCGGACGGCAGCCAGATGGTTGGTGGAGAGCGAGTCGTGGGTTCGAAACTAGCTTTTGGAACCGGGATTGGGTCCAACGGACGAAATAAGTAAAGATAGGATAAGAGATATTAGAAATAAAGAAAAAGATAGATGGGTAAAATTACCAAAGATAAGAGAAGATAGAAACAGGGCTCCACTCAATTTTTTGGGGTTAAGGAGAAAATTAAGAAACCTTAGAAAAGAAAAGAGATAAGGCAAGATATCCTTCAAGGATCAGAGATCAAACCCAAGGAAAGATACCAACAGTTAATTATCAAATAAATTTGGTCAACACAATATATAAACAAATAATAAATATATTAGGTATTACCCTTACCTACGAAACTTAATCAGCCTGATCTTTCTACTGGTCAAAGGTATAGTAATAAATTAATATACTAAGCAAGTATTTATAGCTACTATTTTATCAGGGAACTTGTTACGAGCCGACAAATAAAATACATGCAAAAAACATTAACAATATTGTTCAATCACAAATTAACCCCTTAATTTGCAATCTAACATTATTCTTAACTTCTTAATCTTTTATAGTTTCACCGTGTATAAGTTTGCATTATATATATTGCAAAACCATATCGTATAATAATTTAATATTAGTTCATTTACCTACAACTAAATAAATTGCCGAATAATAATATTTTCTAATAGAACTTCCTAAGTGTCGCAATTAAGGCGTAGATTAAATTGTATTATAAGCAAAAGCTAGGTGGTGTGATATGAACGAAGCAATGACCTAAGGTGCTTATGTATCTATTATGTGTGAGATTATAAATTGGGGACTTGAGTTCAAATGAACACAGTCAATATTGAGTAGTTACCGAACGAACACCATATTGTGTAATTACGAGTTGCTGTCAATAAATCATCACTTTTACTCCGCAACTTCAACCTTTTATTATACCTATCAGCATCGATCGACGAGAAGCGGACAAAGGGGCATTACGAACCGAACCGAACTTCAATACTAAGTTCGATATCTTTTTCATTGATCCGGCTCGAAGGACCAATGGAAAAGATATCGAACTTAGTATTGAAGTTCGGTTCGGTTCGTAATGCCCCTTTGTCCGCTTCTCGTCGATCGATGCTGATAGGTATAATAAAAGGTTGAAGTTGCGGGGTAAAAGTGATGATTTATTGACAGCAACTCCTAATTACACAATATGGTGTTCGTTCGGTAACTACTCAATATTGACTGTGTTCATTTGAACTCAAGTCCCCAATTTATAATCTCACACATAATAGATACATAAGCACCTTAGGTCATTGCTTCGTTCATATCACACCACCTAGTTTTTGCCTTTAATACAATTTAATCTACGCCTTAAATCACAAATTAACCCCTTAATTTGTAATCTCACATTATTCTTAACTTCTTAATCTTTTATAGTTTCACCGTGTATAAGTGATATTAAACACAAAATTATGATGCTGCTAAATGCAACACAAGTAATAAAAATACACAACTATGAAATGGTGTTATATATGTATAAAATTAAGCAATAATATAATAAAAAAATACCTTTATCAAGATATATAAGGCAATCATATACAAATATAGTTTGGTGTATCTTGAGATATTATAGGAAAGATAATGAGCAAAAATTATAGCAAATACAAAAGATAGCAAAACTTTTTTAACTCTAAATTTACAAAAAAAACAAACAGGTTACAGAGTTGAAAACATTGAAAACATTTGAAACTAGTCAAACCGCACTTGGCTAGGTGGGTTACTATCTCGCACTATTAATTAATGCTAAACTGAGATGTTATTATTTATGGAAAGTTCTTGAACTGTTCTTTAAATTAAATATAAAAATCGGCAATCTACAGATGAAGATATGGATGAATGATGGGTGATACGCCCAGATAATGGCAGGTGGTATTATACCATACCATATTACTCGCCCAGATAATTTGCAGATAAAGATTATGGTAACTTACATAATTCCTGATGACGGCAGCTTAATTCACTGAATTTAATATACTGTACTGCTATTCAACACTAAATTTAATTAGGTACCATTAAAGGTAGTGTAGAACTCTATATATAACTTAATATAGTCTAAGACAAGAAAACTGAAATATAGAGTGTATACACACTTAGAAAATAATTCACAGAGACGATAATTTCAGGCAAGCGACCACACTCAACGAGAGGCCACCGAGAAGTCTCACGAGATAATCGACCTATGCTCAACGAGAGCCCACTGAGAAGTCTCACGAGATAATCGACCTGTGCTCAACGAGAGCCCACCGAGAAGTAAGTTGGTTCCACTAAAAATTTCACCAACTATCCAAGAAAAAAGAAGAAGAAGGTTTATCTCCCACTTAAAATCATCGAACAGTTGTAGGTAGTTCTGAGGAAGTAAAAATTCCGAAAGTTTTGAGTTACCGGTACCAACAATTGAACATGAGAAACAGACAATACTTGGGATTAAGTTATTGTCAAAAGATACGGGCCTTCGGCGATAATTATCAATTTATGTAAAAGAACCTGCATACCCAAAAGCATTATATCTTTTCATACTGAGTATTAAGACGGAAAGGATTAACTACCTTTAGTAATTAGGGAAGTCCATTATTTAGTAGATCCAATATTATTGTCTTATCGTAAACACGGGAATTCCTAATCATCGCGTATCGCACGGGGGTAAAAGAAATTAAAAATAATTAATAATTTAATAATAAAAAAAATGTTACAACTTTCATACGTAAATGATTGATTTTTTAGTTTTAAATAAAGGAAATCACCAATTCAAAACTTTTATAATCGAGTTATAGTTATCATTTATTTTAATTATAAATTTCATTTAATTATAATTTAATTATAAATTTAATTCAAAAATTGGTCAAACCTTTTGCATTAATTGTCGAACATAATAATATGATAAGCGTAAAACGTGTATCTACTAACGTAATTTTCAGATCCCAACTAAATTTTTGATACGGCAACTACGCGTTTGTGTACCTCTCCTATCTCTCTTAGAATAATTCCTTTTCTATTTTCGCGCAGCTCACCCGCCAGCTCTCGCTTGTCGGATAATACATTGCTTCAATTTTGAGTTCTGTTAAAATTTTGTTGAGGTGGTCTTTCTGTTTGTAATATTTTTTTGTTGTTTCTTTTTTGAAACTGTATAGCTGTGAATAAAGAATGTTTACGCCATGGAAAAAATGACCTAAAGGTTTTCATTCATAGAAGCAAGAGAACCCCAATAGTGGTAGAGAAAGTGTAATAGTCGACAATCATTTAAGTGATATAAAAAAACAACGACACTGAGACTAAAACTGTAGAAAACGGTTGACGACTTTTAAATAAAAAAATGTTTTGAATAACCAATACGCGAAAATTTATATGAACGTTTACAAAAATCTATAAAATGATCCTGAAAATTGTTGTAAAGGCAATATCATAAGAAAAGTGACCTTTCTACCAGGAATTACGTATTGTACCATGAGCCACTTAGAGTAATGGGAAATACTGCTAATGTAAGGGTTAATAATGTGGTTTCGAAAATCTTCAAATTAAAATCTGAAGTTCGACAGGGATGCATAATATCCCCTATTCTATTCAATATATATATATTATATATATATATATATATATATATATATATATATATATATATATATACATATATATATATATATATATATATATATATATATATAAATTGTTATGATGTGTTGTTTCTGTAGGAGCTATAAGTAAATTTGAATGATGTATGTAAGTATAGGGTTTTATCGCGGTTCTCAAAGAATTAGTTTTTAAGTACTTTTTTAAATTATATGTATTATAACTATTATGAAACAAACATATCTATCTAATATAAGCAATATCAATTTAAAACAATCTATCTAAAATTTGAAATTCTTACTTCACTGTTCACTGAAATACGTTACACATACGACGTCACAAATAATAATTATGACCGAGGTGATTTAGCTGAACTAACGTCTAAAGGTGTGAGACTATCGATAGTGTTAATGCAATGTAATGTAAATTATAGGTTTCTATCGATTATTTCCCACCTCTACGAGTTTCATCTCTTTTTATTTCACAAGGTAACTGTGTTTTCTATCTCTTACGTTAAAAAGCCGGTTGATAAAGCACTCACCACTGTATTACTGTAGTAATAATTAGTCTCCACTTGTATTTGACTTAATTAATTCATTTAACTTAATCAATGCCTTCTTCTAGCTAATAATCTCTTCATAACCTCATAAATTCTTCTTAACTCTTCTTTATAATTAATAATCTAATGTAACTGACTTAACAATAATCCTTGAAATCTTAAATTCTTTAAACTAATCCACTTAATAATTGACTGTAACTTTTTGTAACTTAATTCACTTCGCGAATCAACTCTAACTTAATAATAATCTGTAACTCAATGCCTTGAATTCTTCTAACTAACTCACTAACTCATACTAACTGAATATCTGTACTTGACTTCATCTAACTGATAACTGATCATCTGCTCCAAATTACATGGTATTTATATATTTTTCCTGGTTTCAGAATAATCTAGCAATAAATAAGTTTCGAATCGTTCTATTTTTTTCTATCTGAACATTCTGGAATAAATGGAATGGTTTTTGTTTATGTGATGGACTATGCAAATAGTCCTATTGACGTTTCTAGAACTTTCTCTGTTCTACATGTACAATTTAACTAACATTTAGGCTCTTAGATCAGAATTACACTATCATATGTAACTTACACATTTATATCAAATATATTATGACTATTTTAAATATGTAATTATATTTTAAATTAATATTCCCAATAAATAAACTCCTTTTTGACTTTGACACTACAGTGTATATCTGGTTGCATATACATATGACTGACTTTATATATATATATATATATATATATATATATATATATATATATATATATATATATATAAAGTAGTTAGGTATTATTGACTGACACTTTATGTAAAATGAAGTTTTATTTTGAGGATGCAGTCATTTAAGTAGGGCAGGATAAGTTAAACTCTTTGTTCTTAAATCAAGCTTTCGCAAAATTTATTTGCTTCATCAGGATATGCTAAAATATGTTATGGTAAATACAATGAAATTCCAATTAAAAAACATTGTATAAAACTAATATAAAAATTTACCAGATGAGGTTAAACCATTAAATTATTAAATTTATAAGAATGTTTTGTGAATTTAATAATTTAATGGTTTAACCTCATGTTGTAAGTTTTTATATTAGTTTTATACAATGTTTTTTAATTCTAATTTCATTGTATTTACCATAACATATTTTAGCATATCCTGATGAAGCAAATAAATTTTGCGAAAGTTTGCTTTAAGAACAAAGAGTTTAACTTATCCTGCCCTACTTAAGTGACTGCATCCTCAAAATAAAACTTTATTATATATATATATATATATATATATATATATATATCTCTTCTTCAGCCTGTTTGCATCCACTCCTGGACAAAGGCCTCCCCATGAGTTCTCCACTCTTCCCTGTTTTGTGCTATTTGGTGCCAGTTTCTCCCCATTTTTGCTTTGATGTCGTCTATCCATCGTTTTTGTGGTCTTCCTCTACTCCGACTGTGTTCGCGTGGTCTCCAATGTACAATGTTTTTCGTCCATCTGTCGTTGTTTTGCCGTGCCACGTGCCCTACCCAGTTCCATTTCATTTGTGCAATCCTTCCAATTACATCTTCCACCTTCGTCCTGCTTCGTATGTCCTCGTTTCGTATATGTTCTCTTAGTGATATTCCCAACATAGCTCGTTCGATGGCCCTCTGTGTTGTTCTTAATCTGTTGGCTGACAACTCTGTAAGTGTCATGGTCTCCATTCCATAAGTCATGACCGGTAGAATACAACTGTTGAATACCCTTTTCTTTAGATTTATTGGTATCTTTTTGTTCTTCAAC
The DNA here is from genome assembly GCA_918026665.1 of Diabrotica balteata. Lineage (NCBI taxonomy): Eukaryota > Metazoa > Arthropoda > Insecta > Coleoptera > Chrysomelidae > Diabrotica > Diabrotica balteata. Next base: position 37,924,908 of record OU898278.1, read on the forward strand.
ACATCACTGAGTCTGCCTACTGCTGCCCAAGTCATTCGGATTCTTCTAGTTATCTCTGCTGTTTGATTCTGTTTGCCTAGTTTGATGGTGTGACCTAGGTATATATACTCTTCGACACTTTCGATCTCACTTCCATCTAAGTCGATTGTGATATTTTGATTTGTCATTACTTTTGTTTTATTTAAATTCATTTTTAAACCGATTTTTTCAGATTCTTGTTTAAGCTCCTTCAGCATGTAGATTAGTTCCTCTGTATTGTTGCTTATGAGTACTATGTCATCGGCAAATCTTAGATGGCTTAAAAACCTGCCATCAATTTTAATTCCGAGTTGTTCCCAATTTAACTTCTTGAACACATCTTCTAATGCAAGAGTAAATAATTTTGGAGATATGGTGTCTCCCTGTCGAACACCTCTTTCTGATCTTATTTTGTTTGTTGTTAGGCCTTCTGCTACATTTATTTGCATAGTTGCATTGTCGTATATGTATTTTAGGAGCATATATATATATATATATATATATATATATATATATATATATATATATATATATATATTTAAAAAAAAACTTTCAACATTTATTATATGCTAGATTCTTAAAAATACCCTCATATAATTATTTTTTGATAATATTATCTAGTATATTAACAGTGTATATCTGGTTGTATATACACAAGGCTGACTTAAATATATTTCTATGCTAATTTATTGTATTGTATTGTATTTATTGTATTTCTGTTGTCATTACAATATATATATATATATATATATATATATATATATATATATATATATATATATATATATATAGTGAACATATTATGCGTCAAGTTTTTGAGGAATGGCAAGGTGGAGCAACGATAGGAGGATAAAAGTCAGAAACCGACGTTATGCTCATTACACTGATGATACTGTTATATTGGCGTCATCATCAGAAGAACTAGTACAAACTATAAGTAGGCTTGGCACGGTAATTACGGGATATGGTTTGAAAATAAATATGCAGAAAACCAAAAACAACCAGGCAGAGACAAGAATCATGGCAGATTACGAAGTGGTCAGGCAATTTAATTACATAGGCTCCGATATTACTAACAGTGGAGGATGCGAAAACAAGATCCATCAACGCATCACAATGGACAGATCGGCAACAGCCTAACTCATACAAATTTGGAAGAACACGGACATTACAAAACACACAAAACTACGCCTTGTTCGAACATTGATATTTCCTATAGCCAACTATGCTTCAGAAACTTCAGAAACAATAAAAAAGCCGATTAAAAGCGTATAATGGGAATTGAAATGTACGTCTACCGTAGAATGTTGTGCATACCATGGAGCGTCCATCGCACAAATAACTCAATTCTAGCAGAACTTATCATAAAAACTAGACTCATCACAACTATCAACCAAAATATGCTAAAATATTTTGGACATAACTAGAAGAAGAGAATGCATAGAGTGAATGATAGTTGAAGGTAACGTAGCGGGTAAAAGTCGGACCAAATAAAGGAGATGAGTGGTTACTCATTATCTGAAGCAAAATAACACGCACAGGAGAGATAATTGGACAGAAATAGTCAAACAAATTACATGACGCCACTACATCGTTACGAAGGAGAAAAGATTGAGGTGGATTTGGTCTCATTGGCTTCTTTAATGTTTTTTCAATACCGAGCAGGCATCCAAATGTTATGATATTCCTTCCCCTTCAAAAACTAACCGCTACTCTTTTACTAGGATTAACAGAAAGTTTTTTTTTCTTTTGCACCACCTAGTAAAAATATAAGTCATCAACCAGGAGTGACCACAGTAGGAGAGACATTATTCTGACTTGTGTATTTACTCCATCGAGCAATAAGACAAAAGAGGGAATGTAAAGGAAGTGGGGATAAACATATTGATAGACAGGAAGTGCTATTTTGAGAGGCCACTTTAAACAAAGAAAGAGAATCTCTTTCCTTGTTTAAGAAATCAAATTTAGTTGGGTTATGTTATTGTTGATGTTATTGTTTGTCAAAACTGTAACATGAAAGCTTATTTATATTTTCTATTGAAGTTTTTTAACAATTGTTTAACATTTTAGACTATTATCGTTACTAATTAATTAAAACTTTATTGTGTTCTAGTGTTAAAAAAAGTATTTTAATAAATAAATAGATAAATATATAATAATAAATAAATAAATAGATAAATTAGAACCCCTACACCACTGTATGATTATTGTCAAGTGTCATGAAATTTAAATTTGGCGCATTTGCATTTCCGGATATGTCCGCCATCAGAGGCCACTTTTTTGATCTCCTTTTTATAACGATTAGATTCCCTCTTTTGTCTTATTGCTCGATGATTTACTTACAGTATCATGACCAGACAAGGGGAGAACGTTTAAGCCATGTCGAGGTATAGATTTATCATTATGCCTGCTCAGTTTATATTTTGAGTCTTTGTTACCGAAAGGACATATTACATGGTTTTTAATATGATAAATACTATTTTCCAACCAACGAGTTTCACTGATACTTAATAACGTTAAAACAGCGCTCGTATTTAATTTCACACAAATCCGGTACTGTCCAGTGCTTACGAGTTAGGTAATGATAGTTAAATAGATATATTCCAAATCTTATGAAGGTTAATGTATTGCGAAGCGCACTAAATGAATATCTAGTTTCCACTTTTACTATCTCTAAGCAGTCTAAGCAATATTTAAAAAAATTAGTCACTCGTTCAAATTGGATACCAACACAACGATATAGTAATATTATGTAGGTGTTTCAAATTTAATAATATTAAGAAAACGTTTGCCTATTTTATTTTAAACCAAAGTCCGGCGCTTTTGTTTTAAAATACTCATGCTATGACCTTCACAATAAACTATCAATCATCTATCAATGGTTTTTTATAAGATTCCAAAGATTGATGATATCAACATTGGATAATATTTTAATATGTATCATAAACAAGCTGGCAAAGTCCACTACTGGAAACAATTATTTATATTTGGTATCCAATTTTTTGTAACTTTTATAGTGAAAAACTTACACAGTATCATAATAATGTGATTCAGTCTCGTGAATAAATGTCCTTGGATATTCTTGTTATATCTCGACCTTTATTCAGGTAATTTTCTTGTCTATCTTTATGTGGTCATGGCCATTGCAATGATGCTCATGTCTGTTTCATCATAACATAAGTGTAATACCTATACGTGTTTCGATTTCGTGCATGTTATTTATAAATTTTCATTCAACTGAAGCAAGTAAGTCCATGGTTTTTAGTTGATTTTCATAACTGTTATTTTTTATAATTAAGTATTTAAGTATGCATGGTTTGCATTATCTATTACTATAATTATCATATGATTAGTGGGGCAATGATTAGTTTAAGGCATGCATTATAACTAAACCACAGAATAATAAACAATCAGAATGTCCACTCTCAGATGCCGCCTTTGAAGTTTTTCAGCACGCGATCGCCATGTTTTAGAAGGAAACACAGAGAACACAGACTCGGATTGAGAATCACATTTGGTGTAATGGGTCTTTATCGACATATGATTTATGAGGTTATGTCATTGTTTATATTTATGTTTAACTAAATTATATTTAATTATATTATATTTATATTTATGTTATTATATTTAACAATGTTAAAATAATTGCATAGTATGTCTATGATTGCCGTCAATTAAATCGAGTTAATTTTTCTATGCACACTACATAAATTTTCACTGAACAACGCTGGTGCCCTTTAAAACATTGCGGAACGTTTGCGCGAACGAGATGCGTCATGCGTGTACTTAAGTTTTCATGAAGAGTGGGCATTCTGATTGTTTATTATTCTGTGACCAAACTTTTATGACATTTAACATAAGCATAAATGATGTCAGAGTTGCTAAGTCTTCAGTTTTTTCATACTCTCACAATATTATAGAAATGCATCAAAATTATATAAAATTTGATAGAGTTTATTTAATTAAAGATAATATTAAATGCATATACAATAAAATTGATTAAAATTATATAAAAAATTAATAGTATTAATAAAATTACTGTATACAGTGGTGAGTGCTTTATCGCCCGGCTTTTTAACGTAAGAGATAGAAAACACAGTTACCTTGTGAAATAAAAAGAGATAAAACTCGTAAAGGTGGGAAATAATCGATAGAAACCTATAATTTACATTACATTACATTACCACCGTCGATAGTCTCACACCTTTAGACGTTATTATAGTATTAGAAGTGTTTTAAGTCGCTTTAAAACCCGGCAAAATAGCGGAAAGGATAGAAGATGGATTTTGTGAGAAAGAATGAGATAAAGCTAGTTCTGACTTCAGTCATAATAATTATACGGATGACCGCGAAAATATTTTATTTTCATAATTTCTGATGTAAGAATAAATGACTGAATAAATTAAGAATTAAAGTAAAAAACATTAATTAGTAGCGATTTTAAATTATAAATCTTTAAGTTTATTCAATAATAAAAATAAATCAACTGAAATATTTGACTAAACTAAAGGCAAGTATCTTCTATCCGAAAACATTAATTGTATGTGGAGTTGGTGTAATTATTAGACACGTGGTCTATTGACAAGAAGATTGGGGTTCAATTCCCACCAAGGATAAAATTTTTGTTTTACTCAATCAAAAAATAATAGAAAATATTATACATATTAGGTAACAAGTTTTCAAAAACTCATTATTTACAATTTATTCTTATTCCAATGTTATAAAATGGAAATACAAAATAATTCAAATTCAAAAAGATATTTATGTGTAACTTTAAACACTTCTAATATTAGTAACGACTGACATAAATGTTTAGTGATTCAAATCAAAACGATCTCTGCATAATTTCAAATTATTAAAAAAAAAGAAAACCACATATGGGTTTTGAACTCTAATCGTCTGCGTCGCAGTGTCGAATTCTTATCACTAATCCACAAAGGACTGATCTTTATTTTCGTGACAAAAGTGTATGAAACTCCTCAAAGCATAGAAATGATTTTGGTTATTAATTTCAAAACTTTAGATTAAATATTCACTAATAATTAATTTATTGTATTCACATTTTTGCTTTTTTTATTGTGGTCAATCATTTATCATTTTTTACTTTATGCAAATTTAAAAAAATGTCACTGAAATACGTTACACATACGACGTCACAAATAATAATTATGACCGAGGTGATTTAGCTGAACTAACGTCTAAAGGTGTGAGACTATCGATAGTGTTAATGCAATGTAATGTAAATTATAGGTTTCTATCGATTATTTCCCACCTCTACGAGTTTCATCTCTTTTTATTTCACAAGGTAACTGTGTTTTCTATCTCTTACGTTAAAAAGCCGGTTGATAAAGCACTCACCACTGTATATTAGAAATGGAGCGATTCGCAGTTTAGGGCACTCTACATAACCAAATATCTTTTCCTGAAGGCACTGCGTCACAGTGTTGCCGTATTTATTTTAGTATGTACAATATGTATATAAATATTACTTTTACGAAATAATAATTTGTGTTATGAGAAGCTAAAAATTTTAAATAATTATAAAACTTGCCATATTTTTTGTAAAATGTATATGAAGGTTTAAAATATACGTTACTTTTACGAAATTATAATTTGTATTATGAGAATGCATTGTATATTTCAGTGAATTTTTCTTATATATGTTAATTTGATTAATATTACTAATTTTTTACATCCTTTTAATCAATTTTATTGTATATGCAATTAATTATTATCTTTAATTTAATTAAAATCTATGATTTTTTATATAATTTCAATGCATTTCTATAATATTATGTGAGAGTATGAAAAAACTGAAGACTTGGCGACTCTGACACCATTTAGGCGTATGTTAAATGTCATATAAAAGCTTGATTACGTAGAGTGCCCGAAACTGCATATTGCCCAAAACTTCTTCGGAAATTTACAGTTTATGATTCACAAGTGTCATTGTAGGGGGTTGGCCATTCGCACCTAATAATAAGGTTCTAATAGACAAGATGTGGAAAGTGCTGTCAAATAATTTACAATATTTAACTGAAATTTAAAGTAACAGAAAATCTTTATGAATGCTGTTTTACACTTATTCAAAACTTGTAGCTTTTCATAATACAAATTATAATTTCGTAAAAGTAACTTGTTTTTCAAACCTTTTCAAAAAAAAAAATACGGCAACACTGTGACGCAGTCCCTTGAGGAAAATATATTTGGTTATGTAAAGTGCCTTAAACTAATCATTGTCTGAGTAATGTTTAAAAAATATATTGTTTTAAGATGTAATGCACAAAGAAGAAAGTGTGCGCACATATGCGCACTATTACTCTATAACAGCGTTTCTCGACCTTTTACCATTTACCACCCAATTTTCTATAATTAGTTTCACCTCGCCCCCTTTCGTACAATAACAGTATATTATGTTATTATATGAATTATTATGTATATTAATTATCAAATTACCGAGAATAAGTAAAATTGATATTTGCAAAACCGATCCAGAACCGATGTCTCTCTTCGCGAGAAGTTCCGAGATATTTCTAACATTCTCGACCATGGACGTATAAATAAAGATCTTATAAATAGAAATCTTTATTTATACGTCCATGTTCTCGACCGACTCCATCCTCATCTCCTCAGTTCTGAGTTCTGATCAGTCGAGTTAGTCCCTCTATGTACTGTTCGTTGCAACTTGCAAGATATTTCGGATTTAATCTTCTAGGTATAGTTGTATACAGGGTCGGACTTATATACTGATACACCTTATCAAAATTACGGCAATCCCACAAAGTAAAAGAAAAATAGATATAAGCAATACTTTTATATTAAAATATATATTTAACATAGTGAAAAAATACAAAAAAAAATAATTTTAAACTTAACTATCGTCTACATTTAAATCGGTATCATTATCATCGCTATCGTTTAAATCTATTCTTCTTCTTCTTTCAGTGCCTATTCGTTCCGAATATTGGCAATCATTCTGGCTATAATTATTTTATTGACTGATGCTTTAAATAGATTCGTTGTTGTTGTGGAAAACCATTTTCTCAGGTTCTTCAACCATGATATTCTCCTTCTCTCAATTCCTCGCTTTCCGAATACTTTACCCTGTAGGATTACCTTCAGTAATCTGTATTTAGTGCTGTTTCTCATTATATGTCCGAGATATTCCAACTTTCTCATTTTAATGGTATACATCACCTCTCTTTCTTTGCCCACTCTTCGTAATACGGTCTCGTTGGTTATCTTGTCTGTCCATGATATTCTATAACTACTCTATTTATAATGTTTTGGAACTGTAAGTATTTTTCTTCTAGTTTTTTGACATGCTCTATACATTTTTTCCAATTATCTGCTGTAATAGTATTACATTTGGTCTTAATTAAATCTACAACAGTCGAAAATGATTTAGTAAAATTATTATTTTTCCTCACATTACTTTTTACTTGACACCACAACAATTCTATTGGATTTAATACACAATAGCAAGGAGGTAATCTTAATACTTTATGGCCATAATTCTCAGCTAGGCTATCGATAACATAATTTTTTCCACATTTAACTAATTTTAATAGTTCTACAAGTTGTTTTTTTTGTGTAAGTATCCATAAAATATATTTCATGTTTTGATAAAAATTCTTGAATTTCAGCTTTTTTTGAATTGGTATTGGGAATTTTACTCTTTAGTCTACAATGATACCGAGCATTATCCAAAATAATAACGCTATTTTTTTAATTTTAGGTAGTAATTGCTGCTCAAACCACTTTTCAAACAAAGTACTGTCCATATCTTGATGATAATCTAAGTGACAATTACTTACACTTACACTCTTTTCTTCTCTAGCCTTAAGTAATCCAACTTTGGACATAGGCCTCCCCCAAATTAATCCAGTGTCTTCTATTTTGCGCCGCTTGCTGCCAGTTGTGTCCTCCGATCTCCTTAATGTCATCAGCCCATCTCATTTGTGGTCTTCTTCTGCTTCTCTTTCCTAACCATGGCCTCCGTTGTTGTATTTCGTGACTCCATCTCTTATCCTTCAGTCGGACATTGTGTCCTGCGAAGCTCCATTTTAATTTCGCAGCATGTTCTCCTGCGTCTTTTACTTTAGTTTTGCTCCTAATCCATTTGTTTGTTTTTTTTTTGTGTATAAGTCTCACCCCGAGCATTGATCTTTCCATCTCTCTTTGTGCTTTTACTATTTTATTCGTATTGGACTTGGTGAGTGTCAACGTCTGTGAACCATACGTGAGTATAGGGAGTATACACTGATTATAAATTCTGGTTTTATTACACACTCTTAGCAGAGAGTAATAAAGCATCTTCTACCCATCCTGATTCTCCCCCACAATGTCAAATACAAATTCTTTTTCCTGTAGAGGGAGGAACATTGGTGACGCAATTTTTATTACCATCGGTCCAACATTTTTTAACTATATCGTGGCTGTCGAACCAAGTTTCATTCAAATAATACAAGTTCTTCCTTTACTCCGAAAAGACCTTAGACTCTCCAAATAATCGAACCTCCACTTTATTAAGCGGCTGGATTCCATAATTGCCTGCCGTTTATTCACTGGTTTAAACATAAAACTTTTAGATTTTCTTGTTCTTCTTCTTCAAGTTCCACTCCTATCGGAGATTGGAAATCATTCTGGCAATTATAATTTTGTTGGTTATGCGCCTGAATAGTTCAATTGAACTGCATCCAAACCGTTCACGGAGACTGCGTAGCCACGAGATTTTGCGTCTTCCTACGATTCTTCTGCCTTTGATTTTACCCTGCATTATATTCATTAGTAGTTCGTATTTTTCACCTCTCATGATGTGCCCCAAGTATTGCAATTTCCTGATTTTTATGGAATTTAAAACTTCGCATTGTTTTCCTAGTTGTTCAAGAACTTGTTCGTTTGTTTTGCGATCCATCCATGATATTTTCCAAATACGTCGGTACACCACATTTCGAATGCTTCTAGGTTTTTAATGTTGGATTTTTAAGTGTCCAAGCTTCAACCTCATACAAAAGGGTAGAGAAAATATAACATCGAAGCATTCTTATCCGGAGCGATATTTTAGATTTTAAAAACCTCCAAAAAGTAGTTTTATGACACTCGGGGATTATTTGTTTGTTTTTTAATTTACTCAAAAGTTTATTTAAAGTTGGTAAGTTGTTCACTGAATACATATGATATATTGTTTCCCGTATAGCTGATAAATGAAAATTCGGTCTAACATTTGTAAAGTGCAATTAGCCCTAAGTACGCCTGATATCTGATAACTACTAAAATTACCTGTTTATTTGGTGAGTTTCTGAATGTGACTGACTTCTGTCTTCGATTTTTAATTTGTTAAATTGGTACTAAACAAAGTGTACAGAAAATAAAGAGTTAAAAATGTTAAGATTAATGAGATACATAGAATCATTGCGCTTAAAAGTGAACCAAACTACTGTCGCCCCACCTGGTACTGGTCGTTTTAAAATTCACCCGGTATTAGGAAGGTTAGCTAAAGAGTATTTTTAACGAGTGCTTACCGTTGTAAACGTTAAGCACGATTTGCTTTGCTTCGTGTAAGTAAAAGGACAGCAGGGCTACGAGTACAAAAAAAGTTAAATTTCTCCAGATCTGGGAAAAAAACGTCATCAAGTCTCCATAAGAACCCATGTATTAGAACGAGACAGAGCATCGATTTTTCCGTAGGTTTTCGGATAGTTTTCGAGAAATTCTTAGATTAATTCTGCTCATTTTTTGAGCGTTTTGTGGTGGGGGTAAAACGGCTTCTTGGATTGTAAGAGGGGTTGTAGGAAAGGGGCGCGTTGGCTCGTCGGATCGTGCCGTAACTGTGTACATCGTTGGGTCGTTGTAAAGGGTGAGGGAATAGTATAAGAGGGGGCATTGCCAAAAACTGTATTATATCCCAATGTTAATGGCATACTATTGAAGCTTGTGATATGTTAAAGATGTGGGGAGTATCGAATATAATTATTCGAATATAAATATAATCGAATATAAGATATCGAATATAAATATAATTACAAAGATAATTATGCTCCTATATGTAATATAGGTAATCACAAGGCAAAAATTAATACAGCAAGCCAAAAATAATAAAGCACCTGAACCAGAACAAACGCCTACACAGCTACTTAAACTTTTGGACGAGGAAAACACTACCTACTTAACCACTTTCTTTACAACAAAAGAATAATACCAAATGATTGATTGGGATCACTGTTTATAATATTACGAAAGAAAATCAGGCCCATCAAGTGCAGCGATTTTAGAGTAATTAGTTTGATGAGCCACACATGATACTTTTACGTATTAGACAAAGCCGAGTATTCCTTCTGTGTGAAAGTAGAATGGGTACTAAGCAGTTTGGATTTAGAATTGGTCTAGGAACTAGAGAGGCAGTATTTTGTATGCGCATTCTTTTGCAAAAAAAGCTATGAGTTCCAAAAGAACGTTTATGTTTATTCCATCCACTTCAAGAAGGCATTCGACCAAGTAAAACACGATAACTTTTCGATTGCCTGCGGGCAACATAACTTGACAACTACGATATAAGAATGCTAAAATCGGCAGTGCCGACCCACACATTTATAGATATTATATATTTTTTTAATATTTAATTTAATCAGTATTTTTATGTATTATTAATTCAATCAATTCGAGTGTTAAGTAATCCCTGCGCATCAAAACACTTTTTAACTTAATGATCCTAGATCCAAGTCATGCATCCGACTGGTGAACTCTTATACAGACCCGTTTCGGCAAGCCGATCCCAAGCTTGACGATTTACATGTAAAAAATCAACGAAATATTAGTCGATAGGCAACCATATATACATTTCTCCCCGTACGTCTGTAAACGGTAGGTACGGCAGAATTGAATTTGCCGATGCTTTATTGGTATTGGCCGCAAATGAAATGTCATTTCGGGATAAGTACAGTGATGGTGCACCGAATGGTTTTCCTGTGAGAGTATCGATCGATTCGTTTTGTATTGATTTGTTTTAATTTTTTAAAGTAATGTAAACAAATTTTAACAAATTCAGGTAACTTAACGTAAAAAATGCAAGATATGAGAGAAACTGTAGACACTGATAAATGTGATATTGTAAATTATATTTTGCAAAATGGTTTTCATCTATTCCATAAAAAGAACAAATTGATATTAAAAATAAGGGGCATCCTTTGTCTAAAATGTCCCGGCTTATAACTATTTTTGAAACGTTTTTTACTGAATTACCAACCAACATCATTTAATTATAAATTTCTCGACCGACTCTATGATTTTTCTCGATGATTTGATATATATCCTTGTCAATTGATTACGATATTTCTACCTATAATTTTATTATATTATTTTTACCTACTATTTTATTTACGATATTTCTTGATGGCTCGGTATATTATTACTGTCTTTTTGTTACAGATATAATGAAGATAACTATTTTAATTTTATCCACATTAATATATTCAGTGCATAACTATAATGTCCTCATGGTTAGCCCTATGGTTTCACCTAGCCATTTTATTCTTGCAAATGCACTAGGAAGAGGTCTTATAGAAGCTGGACACCAAGTAACAATAGTAAGTCCTTATGAAGATAAAAATCCGCTAAAAGGCTATAAGGATGTCGTTTTAACAGGTTTAGCAGAGGAAACAAAAGGTGAGGCACACTTCTTTTGCTATGTAATAAAATTTTTTAACTATCATATAAAATACAATATTTGGCATTCACATTCACATTTGCATTTACAAAAACACATTTTTAACTTTAAACATATTTTAAATAAAAAATATGTATTGGTCTAAAGGTTTTATTTTTTCTTATTACACTGAACAGTTATCGAAAATTGTAAAAATAGTTTGATAGCCTATCAATATATTCTTCTTAGTTTTCTCTCGTCCAATTTTGGACATAGACCTCTGCAAACTCCTTCGATCGATCTCTAGCCTGAGCAACATACTTTCGATTTGTTCCGGCTATTCTTTGATGTCATCCATCGTCATTTGTGGTCCTTCTCTTGGTCGTCTACCTTTGTAAGGTCTCCAATGTTGTATTGTGGCGTTCCAACGTTGGTCTTGTTGTCTAGCAGTGTGACCTGCGAAGCTTCATTTGAGTTTGACAGTTTTTGTTGTCATATCACTAACTTTTGTTTTTGATCTTACTCAGTCGTTGCTCTTTTTATCTGACAGTCGTATACCTAACATTGCTCTTTTTGTTGTGGCTAGTTTATTCAGCTTCAGTATCCAACTGAGTTTTTTAAATCTTGTCCATACCAGTCTTGCTCATCTAGTGATTTATGCACTTTGGTTTTCTTTGCCAAGTTTTAGAATATGGCCTAGTTAGATATATTTCTGGACTTGTTCTATCTGAAAGTTGAAAGAGTTTCAACTTACAAGCGAAGCAGTAACATCTCCAGAAGATGCCAACCCCTAATGTTGGCGAAACGTCGAGAACTAATCTCAGAAGACAACGGTGTGTTCACAGGAAACAGATTTTGCTACAATACTACAATATTTTATGAATATAGTGGTTAAGTTAGGATATACATGGCGATGGTTTTTCCACCACTGTAATGGACAGTTTCAATCTCCGTTCGAAATTTTTTGTCGGTAATATATCATCAGACAATTACATTACAAAAATACACCATGGACTTAAGTCATCTTTATCGGTTTATTTTTCTTGTACTGGTTGATTTTCAATAGTACAATCTTCTTATTCTTTAATTATAGAAGTAACCAGCTTCTTAAGTCTTTCTTTTGTTTTTTTACCTTCATTTTTATCAGAAAATCCCTGCATTTTAAATCGTTATTTGTCATTTGCGAATCTACGGTTTCCCACTGGTAAGCCGACTAGTTGATGGTTGATTAAAAAAAACTGCTTTTTGTGTAGACGTAAACAGAGGAACAACGAACACTTTACGTCGACGAGGACGATTAGTTGATCTGAGAGACTACAACAAAACTAAAAGTAACATGTGACTCTTTCGGGACAGTGTAAAGTCGGGCTATCGGTTGACGTTGAAAATAAAATAACTAGGTATTCTGATTAATGAATGAGTTTCGATTTTCGATTGATCTGCATTTTCGATTTCAAATCTTTATTGATAGTTCGTCAAAGGATTTATTTATTGTAAATATTCAATTAAGAATTCTTTTTCTTAGTCAAAATTATTGACCTAGTATAAGAATAATAATTTTATTTTCAAAAAATGCACATTTGTAGAAGATGCAGCTTTTATCGTCCACTTTCTGAATATTGCAATGAATGAAACTTCTCCTAACGCATTTCTGTCCGTTTCGACTACTTCTACTACAAGTACTGACATACTGCCACTGCCACCCAAGCGTCAAAAGGTGATGGCTACTTCCATTAATAAAAAGATTAGTTTAGAACAAAAGAAACAAATAGATATGGATTTACTAAACCTATGCAAAGACTCGTTCCATCCGTTTTCCGTAGTTGAAGAACGAGCTTTTAAAAAGTTTGCAGGGTGGATTCTTGGATATAAACCGCCAACAAGAAAAACTTTGTCAGGTTCATTACTTCAGGAATGTTATATCAAAACTGAGCAAATTATTAGAGCACAAGTTGTTAAAGAAGTAGAAAATATCTGTATTACTACTGACCTCTGGACATCTGGAGTAACAGAGTTTCATCGCATTAACAGGACATTATTTAACCGAAAATGTAGAATTTAAAACGGTTTTATTAGACTGCTGCCATTTTTCTGGAAACCATAATTCAGAAAACAACGCTTTTGAAATTAGTGAAATTATTAATCAGTGGGGTCTACAACGAAAAGAAAATTTTGCAGTAAAGCTATTAAAGATATTTTGGAATGGAAATATTTAAATTGTTTTGCTCATACGTTAAATTTATTGGTGGAGGACGCATTTAAATGCTGTCGTCAATAGTAAAATAAAAGCTTTTTTCGACATATTGGCAAAAACACATTTCAAAAAAGTACCTTATCTTCAGAAGGGCTTTTAAAGTATCAATTACAACATAACAAAGTTCCCAAACGGCCAATCCAAGACGTGGAAACTAGGTGGAACTTCACCTATTACATGTTAAAAAGAATGACCGAGTTAGAAGAGGCAATCCGTTCCACATTGGTATTAGTTAATGCAGACTTAGACCAAATGTAAATAATGAAGACTGGATTATTTGTTCTCAACTTTCCCAAATTTTACGGCCTTTTAAAAAAATAACAAGTACAATGAGTAACCAAAAATACTTAAAGGGTAGTTAAGTGATTGTTATGGTACGCTGCCTGCTCGAATCTTGCAATGAAATTTTAGAACACGGTTACTTTACATCCATGGTATCCGACGTAGTACAATTACTAATATCGGGTTTAGCAAAAAAATTTAGAGGGATAGAGTGGCACATTGTCATTATGTATATTTAGGAATTTACGATTTAAAGTGCAGGGATTTTCTGATAAAAATGAAGCTAAAAAGACAAAAGAAAGAGTTAGGAAGCTGGTTACTGCTATAATTAAAGAAAAAGAAGATTGTACTATTGAAAATTAACCAGTGCAACAAAAAGAAACCGCTAAAGATGACTTAAGTCCATTCTGTACTTTTGATCAATTACTTGGACATGACTCATCTAAACGTACACCTGTATCGAGAGTCCATTACAGTGGTGAAAAAACCAACGCCTTGTATATCCTAACTTAACCACTATATTCATAAAATATTGTAAATGTAAACACATGTTCAAAATCTGGTTTAATTTTAAATAAAAGAAGAACACGGTTAACAAGAACTAAAGTAGAAAAACTTATGTTTTTAAATAACAATAATAATAATAATAACGTGTAATGTGAATGTAAGTACGATTTACTATTTGTATTGTTTAGTTTATTTTTCAAGTTAAAACAAATATATCCTTCATTAGTTTCTTTCACTTCAATAAATATACACATAAACATAATAACCAATAATAATAAGCCACTTGAAACTACTGTTAAACAATCAACTAGTTACTTGTTTACGAAAAACGGTTCAGTTGCGTTAACGATAAAAACGTCAACGACCCACCTCTACTCGTAAACACTGTCCTTGCCGCGAGACGCGACGTTGCCAAATAATTTTGTATTAAGCTTTTTTATTCTGGCGTCATAATGCAGTTTATTATTTTTATTGGGAATAAGGCACAATGTGACTTTAAAATAAGCTTATTTTGATTTTTAGATATTTAATTTAAAAATCGTACTTAAAACACGAAACATTAATGAATTTTATTTATATAAAAACGGATTTTCCGAAGTGGAATTATAGCTGCCATTTAAATCAATTCACCCAAATTTAATTATCTTAGAACATTTCACTAAACCTAAGAATAAAGTGGGGTATGGGCAAAAATGCCAGCGTAGTTCAGACAGAACTGGCTGTTTTCTCCATATCCGCAAAAGAGATGAACCAAAAAAGGGTATAACCGGGAAAAATATATTTATCTGCACAGATAGCAGACAAGCGCTACTAACCTTGAATAGACCACATGTCATGTCAGGGTTAGTAATGGAGTGTCACGAGTCACTAACTCAAACTTTGGATGGTAATACCATCATCCTGAGGTGGGTTAAAGGACACGGTAGGAGTAAAGGCAACCGCATTGCAGACCAATTGTCTTGAACCTAGAGATTTTTGTGATTCGTCAACTACAGCAATCGTGGAAATTGTCAAATGTCACTCCCATATGCAAACCGTAAAAAGATAGGAAGAAGGGCAAGGATGTAGACTTGCCAGGGTAACACTAAGTAACCTTGAAAAATCAGCATTAAAGAAATACTTGGGAATGACCGGGAGAAACCTACGCTTGAGAGTTGTTTTTTTAATTGGTCATTGTCAACTAAGCAAACACCTCCACACAATGAAGCTATTAGACACACTTCTATGCAGGAAGTGCGAACGAGAAGACAAAACTGTAGAGCACGTCCTATGTGAATTCCCCTAGTTATCGTTAATACGAGAGTACGCGTTCGGCGAGTCCTGGCTCACACCTGAGCACATACGGGAGAAGTCTCCTGGTGACTTGTTTACATTCCTAGAAATGGCAGTATGGACAATGAGCTAAGGATGACAACTCCCTGGGAGGATGCACAATGGGTAAATTCAATGTTATTCACCCTATATTTATTCTAAACAGATTTAAATTAAAAACTGCGTAAAAATAACTAACACAATCAGACATTAAATAAGACGTAAAAAAATTAAAGATATGCAATAAAGATTGATTTACAACGATTGTCAAAATTTAAACGTCATAAATACCACCCAATTAATAACAACATTGAATCATCTGTTTAAATTTTTATGACAAATCTCGTTTTAAAATAATTTCATATAAATATAATTATTATTTTTAAACTTATTTAGTTTTTATTTTTATCTTATTTAGTTTATACAATAATTAATTTCCCTATCAAATGATATTTATTTATATGTAATAATTGTTAATTTAGTACGTCGTCTGAATTTTACTGGTCTGTCAGAAGTGAACAACGTATGCTTGGTTACTACGGTAGCAGGTAGCGTTAGAAGCAAACATAATAATTTATTGAATTATTTTAATACAATGTAATTTGTTTAAAATCCAAGCAATAAATAAATAATCAAATTACTTTATTCAATTTTAAAAACATTATTTAAATTTTAAAAATACAGAAAATATAGCATGATTATAGCTTCGCGCTAGTCTACTGTACCGCCTACTGTATTATCTTTTTTTGCACCTATCATCAATAAAAAATTCCATTTGTGTTAGTAGTTATTCAGATTATTAAGTTTACTTCACCTCTAATATTTCGGTTTTTCAAGGACTCATTTTTATCAGCACTCATTAGCTTGGGTATATCTGTCCAATATTGTCCAATATCACTATTGGACTGAACCTGGCACAGCATCGCAGCCAATGGAAACAGCACCAAGCTAATAATATTTAGACTGTTACCACGCCCTAACAAGGGCTCAAGGAATGAGGAGGAGGACCCTATATTGAACTGATACTTGTTCAGAAACTTGAATCTCTGGGTACTGCCTGCAAAATACCGCATACACATCTTGTCGATAATCGATCGTTTCTTGGCCCATTTTTGTCACCTTATTGGTAAAAGTTATTATTATTATTTTATATATTATATATATATATATATATATATATATATATATATATATATACAGTATTGGAAGATGCAAAACGGAACATACGAATTATTAATACAATTATTAAGATCCCCTGACCTGCAATTACCCAGTGTAAATTTCAATATAACGTCGCGATGTCTTATAATTAATTCATTTGTTCGACTGGATTGCTACTCCTTGGCGATTTCTAGTAGCGTATTCGACAGGTGTACGTCGACACTGTTGTCTATCGTCCACTGATTTTCTGTGTTTTTGTGCAGATAATAACAATGTTTTATTAATAACAATTTTTTTGTGTTCATTAGATATTATTTGAATTGGTTAGTGTATAGTTTAATATATTTATTATTCCAAATATTGTTGATAATTTAAAATTTAAAAGGATGTATATGATACATCAAAATCTACAGATTTTTGCCGAAGGTATCTATCGATTTGGCAACAGTCCCAAGGAACATCACTGGCCGAGCAAAACAAATACATGCCCTTTGCTTTGCTTCTCATTATAACGCCATAAGCTGAAATAAAAGTAGTGTTTCTAACCATAAACCATGTATACAAACAAAGAAAAAGTACAAATTTTAAAATGGTATTATGGGGGCAACTCGTACCGTGATATTATAAATTTATTTACTTGTGCGTATGAAGATAGGCCAATACCGACACAATCAACTATTAGTCGTATTATTAAGGTGCGCACGTGCGCAGCAGTCGAAAAATATCGACTGGAGAAGGAGTCCAGTCGAACAAATGAATTAATTATAAGACATCGCGACGTTATATTGAAATTTACACTGGGTAATTGCAGGTCAGGGGATCTTAATAATTGTATTAATACTTCGTATGTTCCGTTTTGAATCTTCCAATACTGTATATATATATATATATATATATATATATATATATATATATATATATTATATTTTATATTATTTTAATATTTTTGTTTATTTTTAGTATCACCTTTTGAATTGGGCAATATAAATCCTTTTATAATAAGTGGATTTATGAACTTTGTCGGTAATAAAATTACTAATGCCGTACTAAACCATAAAAATTTTAAGAAATTGATTAGTTCAAATGAAAAATTTGACGTAATAATAGTACAAAATTTTAAAACGGACGCTCTAAATATTCTGCAGTGTCATTACAATGCTCCATTAATTGTCTTTAGTGTAGCTGGAGCAACTTTCTGGGTAAACCCTATGGTGGGCAGTCCACTTGAACCATCGTACTATCCAGATTTCTTCTTAAATTACGATAGCAACATGAACTTGTGGCAAAGAACAGTAAACTCGGTTTTACTTCTGAGTAACTATATCACCAAACACTTATATTTTATGCCCCAACAAAAGAAGTTAATGAGTGAACATTTTCCAAAATGCACAGATCAGGATGCTGCTTTTTATAATGCTTCATTAGTATTTCTGATAACCCATGAAAGCGCCAATCAACCTATACCTCTAGTACCCAACATGATCAACATTGGTGGTCACCACGTCAAGCCTGCAAAAGAGTTACCGAAAGATCTTAAAGTATTTATGGACAAAGCCAAAGAAGGAGTTGTGTACTTTAGTCTTGGTTCGAACGTTGATCCAGCTCAGATGGCACCCGAGACACAAAAAGCTATAGTCAATGCTTTAGGAAAACTAAAACAAAAAGTTCTTTGGAAATACAATGGAAATATACCAAATTTGCCCAAGAACGTTCAACTTGGAAAATGGTTTCCACAAGCAGATTTATTGGGTAAGTAATAAAAATATTTTTCCTCTAATGTATTATTATTTGTCATTTTTTATAATGCATTACCTTGTAATACATACCTATAGTTTGGATAAATATTTGAAAATAAGCCACATATTTCACAATAAAAGGGTAAAAAAATAGGAATGTCTTAAAACGAGTAATTGATTTCTCGATTGATTGATTGAGTAACTTGTTTCTTGGGAGAACATGAATCAAGATTCAGAGGTCATAATGAAACAAATGAATCAGCTAATCGAGGATATTATATAGACCTTGTAATTTTTAGTATCAAAATATGATCCTAAAAGATCATTTTACTAATTCGACAGTTCATTTTGAGGTACCTTAAACAGAATCCAAAACGATTGAATTAAATGCACTGCTGATGATGTAATGATTAAACACACTCACATTAAAAATTAGAATAATATAGCAGCCTTTGTTTCAAATGCACTTGATAAAAACTAATTTTTGTAAGTTATCGATGATTGTGCCATTTATGTAGTTGATGGCATTCATCAAGAGCGATTCTTGGAATTTTTAAACATACTTCTTCTCGTGCCACTCCTAGCGGAGATTGGAAATCATCATGGACGTATAAACATAGATGGACACAGCAATAAGATACATTTAACACACAATGTTTTGAAGCTTCGATAAAATGTGATGCTTCCGCAATGAGTATAAGCGTGCTTGAATTTTTACTCGCGGGTAATTATTCAGATTTTAAAAATTGGAAGTAGTAATAATGTATAAAAACACGTTCAAAGAATTTAAAAAAAACGAGAATTTAACTATTAACAAATCACGTCTTTATAGAAAAATTAAAATACAATTTTATTATATCTTATTGAATACATTAATGAACATGAATAAACCCAATGGTACGCCTATTAAAATGTAAACAAACACGCTTTTTCATTTCCTCATCTTAAATAATGTAAATTGTATGTACTTACAAATGAAATGAGAGACCGGGATGTAAATATTTCGTTTATTTTATTTCACTTTTCACAAATATCACTCAAAATACAGCCAAAATATCTAAAAACAATGTTTCCTTATTTCCTCAATCGTTGTAAACAAACATGGAATAGCATTTGAAGTTTGACGTAGAACCGTAAAACAGAGAAATGTAAACAACCGTTGCCATTTATAAATAGTTTTCAGTGCTTCTAAATATAAAATAATTGATTGATATCTATTATACGCTATTATTAAATGATAATGCACACTATGTGCACACTTGATATTTTGATTACAATTAGATATATTAATATAACCAATAAATTATTATTTTGGTTTGATAGCACCTGTAGAGTATAAAATACGGAGTAATATTTTCAGCGACTCGCGAATAAGAAATTTTAATAAAAAAACGTGACAACAGTTGGAGGTGCTGAGAATGTGACATATTCAAATAATTTTGACTTCACAATTTTATGTAAATAACTGAGTCCATCTGTGTTTATACGTCCATGGAAATCATCATGGCCACTGCGACTTTGTTAGCAGCGCGCCTAAAAAGTTCAATCGAACTACACTCGAACCATTCACGTAGATTACGAAGCCACGATATTTTTCTTCTTCCCACACTTCTTTTGCCCTTAATTTTGCCACACATGATGTTTCTTAGAAATTCGTAGTTTTCACCTCTCACAATGTGCCCCAAGTATTCCATCTTTCTAGTTTTTATCTCATTTAGAATTTCGCATCTTTTGTCTAAAGTTTGCAGTACTTGCGTGTTAGTGACGCGGTCCATCCATGATATTCTGAGAATGCGCCTATAGCACCACATCTCGAAAGCTTCGATGTTTTTATGGTCAACTGTTTTAGTGTCCAAGCCTCAACTCCATATAACAGGGTAGAAAAGACATAAAACCGCAGCATTCGTATTCGTAACTTTATATTGATATCACGATTGCAAAAGAGTTTGCGCATTCTATTAAAGACTGATCTAGCGATTTCTATTCTACATCTAATCCCTTTTGTTTGATCAGTATCGTCTGTGATCCAAGCACCTAGATATTTATAACAGGGCACACGCTCAATCGTTGTATTGTCTATTACAAGATTAGCTCTGATGTTCTTTGATTTTGTGATTACCATAAATTTAGTTTTTTTCAAATTAATTTTCAAGCCGTAACTGTTACAGTATATATTGAGACTTTGAATGAGATGTTGTAGTTCTACTAGCGTTCCCGTTAGGAGAACTGTATCGTCAGCATACCTTATATTGTTGATCGTCTCACCATTTATTATCAGACCAAGATCTTCTTCCTCGAGTGCTTGTTCACAGATAGCTTCACTATACAAATTAAATAAAAGTGGCGATAAGATACATCCCTGCCGGACTCCTCGACGGATTTGAATTTCTTCTGTTAGTCTGCCCTCAACCTTGACATTTGCTGTTTGATTCCAATATAGATTGCATATAATTCGAATATCTCGTCTGTCTATATTTTTCTTTATTAGAACTTGTCTTAGTGGTTCATGTTGTACTTTGTCAAAGGCCTTTTCGAAATCAATAAAGCAGGCGTAAATTTCTTGGTTCATCTTGGATCATGGTTCATGTCTAAGCATCTCTGTGAGAGAACGTTCATTGCAAACAGAGCCTCCCTTGTACCCAGCCCTTTTCTGAATCCATCTGAGTGTTACTGATGTCTACGTTTAATTTTCTATAGATCCTATTATGGATTATTTTTAAGAACAGTTTTAGAGCATGACTCATCAAAGCTATCGTACGATATTCATTGCATTCCTTTGTATTTGCCTTTTTTGGCAGTAGTATAAAGGTCGAACGGAGCCATTCCCTAGGTATTATTCCAGTTCTATATATTGTGTTAAATAGATCTAGGAGTATTTTAATAGATTCATCGTCCATAAGTTTGAGCAGTTCTACGGGAATTTCATCAGGACCGGGGGCCTTACCACTTTTTGCTTGTGCAACATAACTAGCGATTAACTACAGAGACTATGTTTAAAGTTATTTGTGATACTTTTTCGAAGTTAGAATGTGATTCCAAACTTGCTGCCCAGAGCCATGGTGATGTTGCGGTAATAGCTGGCTAGTTAGCAGCTTTTTAAGCTAAAGTAAAGGAAAATTTTAAACATGCATTTTTCGTTCACTGATTAGAACACCGACTTAATTTGGTTCTGTTTCGAGGCATGGATAATATTAAAGATGTTAAAGTTTTCTTTGCGACGCTAATTGACTTAACCTTCTATTTTATAAAATAATTAAAAAGAACACATGCTTCGGATATGCACGTTCAGAAAAAATTTCCAAAATTTGCTCAGATGAGATTTTTACAATGGACGTTTAGTGCAAACAGTATATCAATACCATGATTCATTAATAGGCTTCTTTCAAGACGTTTGTGATAATAAAGAAAAATGGGATGCTGAAACTGTTACCGCTGCTATAAGTCCAACAATTTTCAATTAAAGCTGACTAATCTACAAATTGAACTAAACGGTAGCGGCAACCATGTAAAATTTCATTAGTAAATTCTTACCGGGGTCATTTTTATTGTGTATGCTTCGCCCATGTAAGTATGTAAATTTGTAACCCATGTAAGATAAATTTGCCCCCGTAACAATATAAATTAATGCGATTCACGAGTGCCTAGTGAGACAAGTTCAACGAATAGTTTGAAACATCGGTAAACTTATCAATATTTTGCTGGTCTATATATATTTACGTTCTTAGAAAGAATGTTAATGAGAGAAATATAATATCTTAGTTTATTCCTTCCAGATTATAAACATTTGTGCATAAGCGTAGTGTGTTATTGGGAAAATATTTTTTAAATAGACTTTATTATTAACTTTAAAATAGTTTTAAGGTAAGTAAAGTAAATTTGAGGCCAGTTTATTCTTTATATAGAATTAAACCCTTAACGGACGCTCAATATACAAAGAAAAATTTGACAATTAATTTGTTAGATTCGATTAAAAACACATAAATTAGGACTGATTCACAACCAAAAAAAAAATTTTTCTCATTTTCAAGGAAAACAGTACAATTTTAAATAAAGGAACATATTGTATCTTAAACGTAAATTAAATTTTAAGGTGAAAATTTTCGAAACATTCGGGGTGTAGATGCATTCTAAACTTTTTACATACAATAAATAGTATTACTTTTGTACATCCTAGATTTTTGCACTATCGTCTCTTTTTGTAACGTGGCCAATATTGTCGAATCTGGTTTCATCTGGTAAAGCAAATTTAGATTGACGTCCATGTACTAAGTGACACTGATGTAGCGGTTTCTTCACTATTATAAATTAAAATTATAAATCTATGTCGACTCATGCTTTCTCTTATAATATGCACTTCTTTATCCTCATCCTTTGATCAATGCATATCAACTTAAAGCGAAGTGTAAACCAGATAAAATACATATGCTAATAATTTTATTTAAATCTATGTTATTCATTTCAAAATTGTGACGGTTATTCTCAATTACTTTTTTATCAAAAAGAGTAAAAAAACTTCAATATATGACTTTCCTATGACTGATGTTGCATTACTACTGAGCACGAATGAATATCCGTTATTACAACTTGAGATAAATTTGGATTTACTATTTTTGTCTGGTTTTTTCTTTGGTCGTTTTATCTGTGGTTCAGAGGAATATCATAATCAGAATCATCAGAATTCCCAATCACTTGTATTTCATATGTACCTGCAATATCCGATTTTATTGATTCTTCACAAATAATATTATCATCAATGTCTTCAAGGAATACAATAATATACCAGCAAACGAATGAGAAAGATACCCGACGGAACTGTTTAAAGCAAAGGAAAATAATAATCAACACGATAACGTACCTGAATTAAGACACGAAATAGAAATCAGTTTTCAGGAAGTAGAAATAGTCATAAATTTACTCAAAAATAGAAAGTCACCAGGACCAGACGGAATAACCAACGAGCTTCTAAAATACGGAGGAGAAAGTATGACCCTACAGATGACAAAGCTTATACAAAAACTAATATTGCACTGCAAGATACCAGACGCATGGAGAAACAGCATAATAATACCAATGTTCAAGAAAGGAGATGAAGAAGACCCCAACAATTATAGAGGTATAAATCTACTGAACACCGCACTTAAGCTTACCACAAAAGTCCTAACCAACAAAATCAATAAACTAACAACTTTATCAGATGAACAACAAGGATTTAGATCCGGATGATCCTGCGTAGATGCCGTATTTGTACTAAGACAAATCACAGAAAAGGCCATCGAGTACAATAAACCAGCATATCTATGTTTTATAGACCTGACAAAGGCTTTCGATCGCATCCAAGTCGAAGACGTCTTACACCTACTGTATAAAAGAAACATACCAATCAATATTATACAAACCATCGAAAGCATCTACCTCCATAATCGAATACAGGCAAAGATAAATGGAAAACTAACACACTGTATACCAGTACAAAGCGGAGTCAGACAGGGTGACTCGTTAAGCCCACTTCTCTTTAATATAATAATGGACGAAATAATACAAGCAGTACGTAAAGGTCATGGCTGATGAAATGGGAACAAAGAAATCCAAATATTATGTTATGCAGACGACGCCACATTAATCGCTGGGACAGAAGACGAGCTCTAAAGATTAACACATGTCTTCAATACAACAGCTAAGAAATACAATATGATAATATCAGCAGAAAAGTAGAAATGTATGACAAATATTTAAATACCCACTACGGTGTAAAATCGAAATTGATGGGAAATAAAGCCGGAAGCAAGGTTTAGATATCTGGGAATAGATATAACTAGTTACGGAGATGTTGAAGAAGAAGTACGACAGCAAAGCTTAAAAGCAAGTAAAGCGACGGGTTCTCTTAAAGACACAATCTGTAAGAACAAACACCTAAGACAAGACACAAAAACAAGAGTCTATAAAGCAGCAATTAGACCTATATTAACATACACGGCGAGATAGGGGGAGAAGCAAGAAGATCATGCAATATAAAAGACATAAACGGATGGGTGACAAAACGAAAACAGGAGTGGAACACATCAGTAGAATGGCAGAGGATAGAATAGTACGAATAGCACGATATAAGTCACCAAATGGACGAAGAAGTATTGGCAGACCAAGAAAAAGATGGTAGGATAATTCAAACAATTTAGAAGGCTAATATTGAAGAAGAAACAGGCTTTAAAGCCTACATACTAGAAGGAAGAAGAAGAAGAAGAAGATCAATGTGTTCTACATCAGAAACTTTCTAATATAATCTCGGCGGCAAATAAACCACATGAGTCAGCATTTTCACAATCTGAGTATTCTTCTAACAAAGCTATTAACTCTTTAATAGTTAGTGCCATCTTCATTTCATATTTCGAGAATTTACTGAAATAAACAAATGCACTACTATATAAACATTAACTAGCATTCACCTAATAATAGTTTAGCTTACTTCATTTTAATTTATATGAACTTCATAATACATTTTCATATTTATATAAACAAATAAACACAAGGAAACTTTCAAATTAAGTTAAAAAAAACAAATATGTATAACGTTTACAGCACACAGCAATTCTATAAATAGAGAATGATGTGTAATGATGTGTTATTAAAATTGCAGATTGTTTTTAGTCTAATGAAAAAAAAAAAAGTATTTTCCAAAGTTATCTTTTTTTTGAAGTTCTGTATTAGATACTCTCTAATAAGAATCAAATTTTACTTTACTTTGTTAGACAACTATAAGATACCTGTTAAAAGAGACATGATAATTTACTAATTAAATCGGTCTTAGATTTAATTTTTACGTAATTACTTATGTGTTTAAATAAATAATTAAAATTTTTTGACCTCTGTAAAATTGATAATTTCAATACGATTTCGTTGAAAAGTTATCGTTAAGGGCTTCGTTAAGTACGATGTTGCCAAGTAATCACCTTCAATTAAAAATTGTTTTAGTATAAGGGATATTTACATTGGCTTAAAGAGAATTTTAATTTCAATTTTTTGCTGAATATTTTTGTAGAGATTTTTTATTAATGAGTTTCAAAATACGATAATAAAAAACGAGAGCAATTTAAAAATATTTGGGATAAAACTGAAAATATAGGGTTAAAACCTGAAAGAAAAAGAATGAAGATTAATATTGACGGCGACAGAGGGATCTTCCATCGACGATTAAAGTCGAAATTTTTGATAATATTCTACAACAAATGAATTCTCGCTTTCGAAATTTTAACATTTGTATAATTCTGCAATTTTATTATTTTTAATTACAATCAGATTGTACACTTGGAAGTCACCACAGGATAGGTCTGGGTACATCGTTAGAAATCAGATAGACTTCATAACAATTAACAAACGATTCCGTAACGCAATAATATCAGTCAAAACATATCCTGGAGCTGATATAAACTCTGATCATAATCCTCTTGTAGCCCAATTACGAGTAAGACTAAAAACCATAATCCAGAAACAGAATAACAAAAGATTAGATATGGATCAACTTAGAAATCCTGAGATAAAAGCCAAGCTTACAAATAGCATTAATAGTAATGTTGCTTTAACAACCAACACTGATGATATTGAAAGAGACTGGATCAACTTAAGGGACGCTATATGCAACGGTGCAAAAGAAGTAATTGGTGACTCTGAGCGGAAGAAGAAGAACGAGTGGATGACAGATGAAATATTACACCTTATGGACAGAAGGAGGGAAAATAAGAATAATCCCGAACAATATAAAGAACTGGATAGAACTGTCAGCAGAAAGATAAAAGAATCCAAAGAGAAATGGTTGCAAGAAAAATGTCAAGAGATAGAAGAGCTAGAACGAAGACACGATAGTTTTAACATGCATAAAAAAATCAAGGAGTTTACTTATACTTACAAAAAAAAACAGTTTGGTAGGTTAATAGACGAGAACAATAAACTTATTGTAGATAAAGAAGAACAGTTACAGACTTGGGCAATCTGCATAAAAGATTTGTTTACGGATTATCGTCATATTTCTACGAACACTCTTGATCTGAATGGACCAAAAATATTGAAAAGTGAGGTGATAAAAGCTATAGATCAAACGAAAGATGGGAAAGCAACAGGATGCGATGAAATACCAGTCGAATTCTTAAAAGTTTTTAACGAGAACAACCTGAATGTAGTATTGGAACTGTTTAATAAGATATACGATACTGGTCAAATTCCATCGGACTGGTTGAAATCTACATTTGTGCCCCTTCCCAAGAAATATAATTCTAAGACGTGTAGTGAATATCGCCTTATAAGTTTAATGAGCCACACCCTTAAAGTATTTTTGCGTATTATCCATTCCAGAATACGAGCAAAATTAGAACACAGCATAAGTAAAACACAGTTCGGTTTTAGATGCGGTTTTGGAACTCGAGAACCCCTCTTTGCAATACAAGTTTTGATTCAAAAATGCCTGGATCAACAGAAAGATGTTTACGTCTGTTTTATCGACTATGAGAAAGCATTCGATACTATCAAACATGACAAACTCATAGAACTATTACGTCTTTCAGGACTTGACACTAAGGACATCCAGATTATAAAAAATCTATATTGGAATCAAACAGCCCACATGAAGAATGGACATATGGTGAGTGAAAACATAACCATTTCTAGAGGGGTAAGACAGGGCTGTATTCTTTCGCCACTGCTTTTCAACCTGTACACGGAACAAATATTTCTAGAGGCACTAGAAGAGTACAATGAGGGCATCAAGATTAATGGCGTACCAATAAGTAATTTTCGATATGCAGATGATACTATTATACTGGCCAATAACAT
Source organism: Diabrotica balteata (assembly GCA_918026665.1). Classification (NCBI taxonomy): domain Eukaryota; kingdom Metazoa; phylum Arthropoda; class Insecta; order Coleoptera; family Chrysomelidae; genus Diabrotica; species Diabrotica balteata. Next base: position 37,952,638 of record OU898278.1, read on the forward strand.
CGAAGATTTACAGATGATGCTACATAGAGTTAATACAACTGGCAGCCGATTTGGACTGAAGATCAATAGAAAGAAAACTAAATTTATGGTGATCAGTAAAAAAAAATTTCAACATATCGACCTGCATATTGAAGACGAACGTATTGAAAGAGTACACCGATTTAAATATCTGGGATATACAGTAAATGACAAGTGGGACCCAGAAGTAGAGATTAAGATCCGAATTGAAATAGCAAGATCCAAATTCATCAAAATGAGAAAGCTTTTAAGCAACCGCAACCTAAGCATTAACCTCCGATGGCGCGCCACGAAATGCTACGTACTCTCTACGCTACTTTACGGCGTAGAAGGGTGGACGTTAACAGCAGCAACTATAAAGAAGTTAGCGGCTCTAGAAATGTGGCTGTATCGACGCATACTGAGAATACCTTGGACAGACAGAGTGACCAACACAGAGGTATTAAGACGAATGGGTAAAGAGGTGGAATTGTTAACAACTGTTAAAAGGAGGAAAGCGTCATACCTGGGCCATGTGTTCCGTAATGATAAGTACAGTCTGCTACAGCTTATCGTGGAAGGCAAGATTGAAGGTAGAAGAGGTTTGGGCAGAAAGAAGAAATCCTGGCTGAGAAACTTGAGAGAATGGTTTCAAATACCAGAAGCTGCGAACATAATTCATGCGGCACAAAACAGAGAAACCTATCGTATGATGGTCGCCAACCTTCGGTAGAAGACGGCACATAAAGAAGAAGAATTACAATTCACCAAAATTTCCTACTTCTTCTTTTTGAGTAAATTTTAACGTCGGTAGCTTCCTTCACGATTTGCCGATATCGTTTTCGATCTTGCGCGGCATGTAATAATTCATCTGCTGATAAGCCAGTCCATTGACGAAGGTTTCGGAGCCATGAGTATTTCTTTCTGCCAATTCACCTTCTTCCTTTTCCCACAGAGGCATTTAATTCATTACGATTAAATTATGGAAATTTGTTTGATATTGTAGCTTTACATTCTCATTTAAGAGTCATTTATTAAACAACTGACAATTGACTTAGTGATAAAGAAATACCCGGAATCTGTTGAATATTTTGGACGATGTTAAAGACAAATTTACATTGGTTGATAGTAGAATAGACCTCTTCTTCTTCTTGTGGTGCCTATCTGTTACGGATGTTGGACACTAACATGGCTATTCTGACTTTAATTGAGATGAGGTTGAATGCTCGGATAAATGAACTTTGAAAATTAAGGCAAATATCGAGCACAAATTTAATAATCAAATCTTGCCCAAGTACTTTCGCTTTCTACCGCATCATCAGGGGCATTTCGTCAAATGTGGGCTATCCAGTAAGCGCAGAATGTAATAAACATGAGATTGGACATAAATTGTACATAACACTACATTAACACAAAGACAAACAGTTTAAAATTATTAAAAATTATTCTATCGCTCTACATTCTTGTCAGCAACCGGAGAGAGAATGATGAGAAGCATTCTCTCAAAGTATTTTCCACTTGTATTTTATTTTTGTATAATCGGCTTTCCTACGTAAGATTTAGAATCACACATCTGATCCATTGCTTCGTTGACGTATACTTTTTCCAAAGTCAATTTTCCAAGTGGCGGCTTTTGAGCTTCTTTGATGCAAATGCCGACCATTGGCGTGGAAATTAAGAAAAGGGATCAGTTCATCAAACGCATATTTCAAGAAAAATCATAATTTTTATTAATTTTTACATAATTATATTCAGGAAAATTTTTTTTACAGAACAATTTTTTAAACAAATTCAAAATATCACCTTTTGTGCTCCAAAAAATATTTTTTAGGTTTTTGGGTGACTCTAAATAAGATCTATGTCATTTTTCTCAAAAGTTAATAGTTTTGGAGATATAGGCGATTTAAAATCCGAAAAATGCGATACCTAATATGCATTTTCGAGGCTTGAAAAATATGTAAATGAGTATTTTTGAGATTCAAGAGTATTTAAACTAAAGTCTCGACATTGATTTTGGTGAGAAATTGGGGTAATATTTTCCGTAGCAGAAAAAGGAGATCTTTTGAATTTGAATTGTTTCCGGCAAAAATGTCCGGCACCCTTCAACCTTCGATTTGTTTAAACGCGGTATTTTTGAATAGGAATCTTCAAAGGACAGAATCAGTTTTTTTTTTCAAATGTGAGCGGGCTCACAACATCTAATAAATAACAAATTAATTCTTTCAAATTAAAGCTTGTTAATTTTAGTGATTTATAAGAATATTGGACTTATTATTTAGTTTTTACATAAACCATAATATTTTTTTACAATTATCTGTAAATAATGGTTCATTCTGTCAGAAAATTTTAAAAGATTGTCTATCCAGCAAGGACAGAAAATCTCAAAATATTGTCTGTCCAGCAAGGACCACGAGGAGGTATGAGCCTTCCTTGCCAGGAAAGGAAAGGGTTAGGTATGTTAGTAAGAATATAAAGTTAGTTTTTTTTTCATTTTGTTTTTATTATTTTTTTTTTTTTTGTTTTTATATTTTTTTTTGTTTTTTGTTTTTTTTTGTTCTGACTCTATACAGTGTGTCGCATTTAAGATGAAGATACCCCTATATTTCGGCTATTAGAATAAATACCAATTTGAAATTTTGCACAGTCATACAGGTTGTCAATTCACATTTTTTAAGATAATCAACTGAAATTTAATTTTTAAACACGGCCTACTGTTAATGCACAAACAGGGTGAATCTTCAATATTTTGCTTCGAGTTAGAGATATCGGAAAAAGTTATTTGGAAAAGATGTTCCAAATATTATTATAACCCCACATAACAAAGTTTTATGTCAAAATTCGCACTTTTACTTTTTTCAATAATTGAAGAGCTTATTTCCAGTGTCTTAAATCCAAAATTTCGATTTTTTTAATTTTCTTTTTTTAAACTTTATAGATTTCTTCAAGTCTAAAATAAAGTTATATGTACCAAAACAACTTCTTATTTGCCATTTAAAAGTGCATATGAAAATTGTAAAATTGTATAATTTGTATGTTAAATTTGTATGAAAATCTGTAATTTCATGGATTTCATTATATGGATTTAAGACACTTTGGAAATAAGCTCTTCAATTGTAGTCAGGATTCTAAAACGGACAGTTGGCTGTCCCGAGATGCATCTTTAGACAGCCAATTGTAGATTTAGGATCGAGATTACAAATAATACTGAAAAACTAAAATTGCGAATTTTGTCATGAATTTTGGAATGTGCGGTTACAATAAGTGGAATAACTTTTCCAAATAAGTTTTTCCGATTTCTCTAACGCGAAGCAAAATATCGAAAATTTACCCTGTTTGTGGATTCGCAGTAAGCCGCGTTTAAAATTTAAATTTCAGATAACTAACTATCTTAAAAATATGTGCACTATCAACATGTATGACTGCAAAATTTCTAATCTGTATGTATTTTGATAGCTGATATATAGAGGTGTCTTCATCTTAAATGCGACACACTGTATAATAATGAATACTAGTGTTCAAGATGCATCGCGATAGCTGTAAAGAAATTAATTAGAAGGACTAAAAAGAATCGTCAGAGTCTTCTGAAGTCGAATCGTTCCCAGGTTGTATAACTATTGGTGCTATTGCCGGTAAAACAGGATATTCATTTTCTATTTTTACAACATGAGCTTCGCAACTTTTCCACACATCGCTATTAATGCCACTAATTACTTCTCGAATATTCTCAATGGCCACTGCGCTTAATGTTGGTGACTGATTATATTTTCGCAATCGTTTTTTTACGGTACCCCAAACCATTTCAATTGGATTAAAAATGCAATAGTATGGAGGTAATCGCAAAAGAGTATGGCCGTGCCTGCTGCAAATGGTGTCAATAACGTATTCGTTTTTGAAATTCCGACTTTTGATCATTCTAATTAATTCTTTTTTTACTGGAATCTTTTTAGGAACAGTGATATTTTTAAGTTCCATAAATTTTAAAATTTCGTCCTTTTTCGTGTTATTATTAGGTATTTTATTTAATATGCGGGAATGATACGACGCATTATCCATAACAATCACTGAATTCGGCGGAATATTGGGCAAGAGTTGTTCAACAAACCACTTTTCAAATAAATCGGCTGTCATATCTTCGTGATAATCGGCAGAAGACTTTGTTATATTTTTGGCCGACAATAGCAATGCATTAGATACAAAACCATCTTTGCTTCCGGCATGAAGAATAATAACACGTTTTCCTCGTGAACAGGGTGTATTTAATGCACACTTGTTTGTGTTGTCAACCCAGCCGTACTTGACAACATCATGCGTATCGAACCAGGTTTCATCTAAATAGATTATGTTTCTGTTTGAATTACGATACTGTTTTATTTTACTCAAATACTCTCGTCGAAGTTCAACAATACGCCGAGATTCCATTATTACCATTCGATTATCTAATTTCTTATATTTAAATCCACAACTTATCAAAATCTCGCGCAGTGTTTCCAAAGATGTATAATTATATTCAGGGAAATCTCTCAATTTTTCACGAATCAGTTCTAAAGTAGGCACTCTATTTTCTTTGTAAAAATTGTAAACTGTTCGCTGAATAACGTCTTTTGCAGCAGTGTCAATCCTACCCAATTTTTTATTTGGTCGCTTTCGTTTTAAGGAATGATCTGTAACAATGCCTAATTTAATAATTGTATATATCGTCTTATACCCGATTTTTGTTAATACATGAATTCTCGAAACAATTGCATTATCAGCCATCAAAATATTTTCTTTTTTCAAACACTCATACATATTTAAAACTATTCTTTGGGATTGTACGTGCAAATCTTTATTTTTTAATTCGGGGCTGTCATTAACATAATTGTCATTATCTATTGATAACACAGAAGTTGATGCATCTTGATCATTCGTATCAAATGGTCTCCAAAATGCCATCCTAGAAAAATATAATATTACTTACCTTATTATCCGCCTCTGATAGCTGCTTGCAAAATGAACTATTTAGGGTGTCATATAGCCAGACAAACAGGTGTTCCATCAAGATTTATTGCGATGCGCTTCGCTGTTGCCAAGTTTAAAATTATTGAATGTAACTTTAATACCATAATTAATATATCTGCAATTTTTCATGTTTCCAGGTAAGGTATAAAATCAATAAAATTTGGAAAAAAATAATACAATTCTTGAAACCGTTTTTCAGAACTTGGATTCTTAAAAGTTGTCTGATTTCTTAAAAGTCGATCATTATATCTATAAGAGTATTACCGCTAAATTCACCAACATGGCAACGTCGATATAGACCGAACATCGAAATCACCTCGAAATTCTGTCCAGACTACAATGTTGCCGATATTCGAAAATTACTTAGAGTATAAGTTATATATACAAAGTTCACAGTTGCTTTAATTCATTAGTGAAGAGTCCATGGAAATATTAGTACCTAGTTAATTAATTTATATAGATATATTTTTTGAGAATATGTTCATATTATTTTTTAAGAGTGTCGTTCGTTGACTAGCAATTGAATAATAACGAATAGAGAATAGAGAATATTTTTTAAATATAACCTTAGGAATTTTAGGAAATATGTCTGACAACCTTGATTTGAAAGGCGGTCTCTTTGAAATCAGAGTGAGGCATATTTATGTTGGAAAATTATTAGTGGATGTACTATACCATATTTTTAGCAGTATTTTTTTTATTTTAGCCCATCCTAATTTAAAACTCTTCATTACACATGGAGGCTTACTAAGCACTTTGGAAACAGTGTACCACGGAGTTCCTATATTGGCCTTGCCGGTATATGCAGATCAGAAGATGAACGCAGCTAAAGCAGAACAGGCAGGTTACGGTTTAAACCTTCCTATCCTAGAAATAACTGAAGATAAATTGATTAATGCTCTACACGAATTACTGACAAATCCAAAGTAAGTGCTTATAATATAATATTTTTTACGTTTACCCATATTACAATAAATATTAGACAATGATTTTCTAAACAACATGTAACGAACTGCGTGTGCCAGAAGTATGGACTGCATATCCAAGAATATTGAAAGTAGGGAAACCGGGGCTAGTTGACTAAATGAAAATAATAAATCTAGAATCATCTTCGGTACGTAATTACTTTAATTCCCAACATTTTCGTATTTTTATCTATAAAATATTGAATTCATAGCGTTTGATAAAAAACGAGTCTTTAAAACTTGATGGTTATATAAGTAAGGGAAAGTACATTTTGCGTATTTGTAGAAATCTGTGTGATTTCGCATTATTTCAGTTTCGTACTGGTTCCAAGAGATGCCGTCACATCCTGTTTTTGTTGGAATAAGATTATTCGTTTCACTGTAGGTCTTGATATTTTTTCATTCGGTGTGAAAGCAAAAATTTTGATTTTAAAAAGTAAAGTGTTATTGGATTTTCTGTTAATATAGGGTAACAGTTCCTATGTAGGTAAGTTTGTTCTATACTCTTCTTTTAAATGCAGTACTGACCGAATTTTTAAACAGACCCTAAAACACAATATGAACTTGGAAAATGGTATAGCTTTTTATGTCTTTTATATGTCTTTTCTTTGCTGTGATGTGATTACATCGCAGCTTCTTTTGAATTTTCTTGAGCAAGCGACCAATTTTATTGGGTATTTTCTTTTATTGTTGCCTATTTTTATTCTATTTGCTATTTCACGTCTTGATACATTTTCCAGTGATGAAATTGTCGGCTGATTGTCTTCCAAGTCTGCTGTCTCTGGAGCTTCGTTACTCGTAATTACTCCAACACCGGGGTTCGAATGGTAAGCTGCTGATGTCTCTGTGTAAAGTCTTGTACAAGGTACATTTTTTAGTAATGCAAATGATGGCTGATAATCTTTCAAGTCTGCTGTTTCCGGAGCTTCGTTACTCGTAATTACTCTAGCATCGGGGTCCAAATAGTAAGCTGCTGGTGTCTCTGTGTAAACTCCTGTACAAGGTACATTTTCCAGGAATACAAATGTTGGCTGATAATCTTCCAAGTCTGCTTTTTCTGGCGATGTAAGTACCGCATTGGTTTTTATTTCCAGAGAATGTCTCCATATTAGTTGACTTTGATTTGATTCTGGAAAATCGTAGTCTTTATAGTTGTAAGTTCCAACAAGATATTGCAGGCTAATGTCTGGATCAATAACCGGGTCATCGGAAAAGAACACGGATGATTCATTGTCTTCAGGAAGATTATGGGTTGTATTTTTTCTGTAACAAATAAAAAAACATAAAATTATACTAATCGTCAACATGTTACATGGAATAAATTCAATTTGTTTGTGCCCCTATTAATGTATGCCTCATGTTGAGCATATACATACGTACATATTATTATCTGCAGTATACTTTCAATCCGGCTTCTAACTGTGAGAGAGATTATTACATTTATTCAGCCAATGCGTGGAAGAGGCTTTTACATACGTCTCAATGGGGTCATGGCAAAATAGACTGACATTTTCATGATTTATTATTCACTAGGAACGCAATACTAGCAACTGTGAAACTTTTATAAGCTTTAATTTACTTATTTAATAAGGAAAATAATCTCAAAATATCATGACTCAGGCTATCTAACAGACTTTAATGAACGTCACTCTCTCTCAATTGATATTTTCCCAAATAAAAAAAAAGCATCATATACCAAACCACAACAAAAGCAAGCTTGAGGCTAGTTACTACTTCATAACCAAGTATCTCTTGTTAAATACTTTGTTTTGAAATAAGATTAGGGTACACCTATATTGGAACCGTATTTTTCCCGATCCGATCGGGTCCGATATAAGCCGATTTTTCGATCCGACGTCGTCGGCCGACGTGAGTGCCTATACTCGTTCAGTTAACGCCTGACCACCGACAATGAGTTTCGATGAACATTTAATGTGTTGGCTGTTGTTAGGAAACAACGTTCTTATAAGAAGTAGAAGAAAACGTACCTGGATACATAAATTGAATGGAGAGAGATCTTCAGGAAAATTTATTAAAACTTTCCACTTTAATTTAAACGTAACTTTACGTAATTATCCTGAAAAATTCAAAAAGTACCACCGCATGAGTATAGAAATCTAATTATACAATCTAAGCCGATCTAACTTCAGAGAATGCATCAGCCCCGAAGAAAAACCTATATTGGAACCGTATTTCTCAACCCGATCAATCAAAATTTCTGTGTCCATTTCTGCGATTTGGCTCTCGTCGGAAAGAAAAATCGGAATGAAACCAAACAAGTTTGATAGGAGAAGCTATTCAGTCCGACGCCGGCCGATATCGGTCGTTATCTGATCGGGGTTCCCACTGCAGTTTAGGCGCTATGCAATAATACCTGGAGTTTGTTTTCAATCCGATGTCGGCCGGCGTGGCCCGATATTGGATCAGGAGAAATACGGTTCCAATGTAGGTGTACACTTAGTGTGATACTTGGTTATGGTTTTGTTAATACAAAAAAAACGCGATGTTTCTCTAAAAATGGGCAGATACTAGTTTTGATTTCGAGAAATACATAATATAGAATTTTTTTGTATTATAGACCAAAAGAAAGTAAGTGTGAAAATGCAAAACAACGTGTTTTGAAAAAAAGTGTTTTGGGCCAGCCGTGTTGTTTAGTTTATCGGTTATTTATATTGTTAACCCTGCGGTGCACAGGTTGGGTCTGTGACGCCCATTCAGTTCTTTTAATATCTCTATTCGGTCAGCGAGTCTAAGTACGTTCCTGGCGGTCTAGGTACCTTTCGTCGGCATAGCTAGCTATAATCCCTTACGAATGCGCATTGAAGCAATAGTATCGATGATATATCCGTTTTCGTTCTCTCAGACCCAACCCGTTCCTTAATGTAAATTTTTTTATGAAAGTACAAAACAAAATTTGCAGTGTATTGGTTTTAGAGCTTAGTAAAACAATTTATTCTTACGAGAGAGAGGCAAAACATTTGCAACGTCTCTACGAGGAAGTTGCAACCGACGAGGAAGAAAATTATGAAGATTCAGATTCCGATGAGTCTATAGTTGGCAACTTAGAACACGAAGATGCTAATCATAACTCAGAGTCTGAATTAGATTTATCAGACACCGAATTAAACGTACAAGAATGTATTCTACAAGGTAAGTCAAACCAACACCTTTATTACAATACCAAAGATGGAATAAAATGGAATAAGATATGCGGATCACGAAATGTTAGAACTAGACGAGAAAATAACATAACAAAACTTTCTGGAGTTATTCGTGAAGCGAAAAAATGCAAAACTGAAAAAGAATGCTGGGAACTGTTTTTTAATGACAAAATTATAAAACATATTGTTGAATGTACCAATGTATATATCGAGCGTGTGTCCGTGAGATATAAAGACAGTCCCGATGCGAGGCTAACAAATATATGTGAACTAAAACCTCTGATTGGTCTGCTTTACTTAGCTGGAGTTTACCATGGAGGTAGAACTTCAATTTTTGAGTTTTGGGAAAGAAATGGTACGGGCATTGATATATTTCCGGCAACGATGGCTCTCCGCAGATTTCGATTTCTTATGAAGTGCTTACGCCTAGATGATATTCGTACAAGGGACGAACGGACACAAGCAGACCAGTTAGAGTCGTATTCGAGGATGTAGTTGAAAATTTTCAAAAATATTATACCATTGGTCAATATGTCACTATCGATGCGATGCTTTTAGGCTTTAGAGGTCGCTGTAGTTTTAGAATGTACCTTCCAAAAAAACCGGCCCAATACAGTCTGAAGGTATTTTCCTTGGTGGATTTTCGCACGTTTTATATTAATCAATTAGAAATATATGCCGGTACATAACCACCATGTCCATATTCTATCAGTTCTGCAGTCAACGATGTGGTTGAGCGGCTTTGCAAACCTATCTCCAGATCCAACCGGAATGTCACAATGGACAATTGGTTTACATCAATTGAACTCTCACAAAACTTACTGACAAATCATAGTCTAACAATTGTAGGCACCCTACGGAAAAACAAAATGCATATCCCAACCGAATTTTTAATGAACAATAGACCGCCAAAATCAACTATATTTGGATTTACCAAAGATATGACAACATTGTCCTATATACCAAAACCAAAAAAACATGTTGTTCTTTTGTCAACCCTACACCATGTTGACCAAATCAATCCGACAACGGGTGACGAAAGTAAACCTGAAGCAATAATGTTCTATAACTCTACGAAAGGTGGTGTGGACACCGTTGATCAACTTCGAGGTCCCTATACTGTCGCAAAAAATACAAAACGCTTGCCCATGGTCATCTTTTATGCATTGCTTGATGTTGCTGCAGTAAATGCATTTGTGATACAGAGAAGTAACGCACCGAATCTAAAAACAAGAAAAAGATGAAGATTTTTTTTTAAAGGAACTAGGTCTTCAGTTAGTGATGGACAATATAAAAGCAAGAGCTCAATCTACTCATTTGGCACGAGATGTAAGAGAGCTTGCTGCTAAACTCAGTAGTGTTGGACCAGTAGAAGCACCTGTAGAATTGCAAAATAAAAGGGGGCGTTGTGCTTTTTGTAGAGATCGTAAAACTCACTACATGTGTCACTACTGTAAAAAATGTATTTGCTTAGAACATACCGTACCTTTTTGTCTCATATGCATTGATAAAATGACTGAATAATTTATATACATGGTGTTCTTTAAACATCTGCCATATTGTAGTATGTAATTTCTTTTATATTTTTAGTTTTAATATTATAATAGCAGAAGTTACATTGTACTGTTTTCTCTTACAAAATATGTACAATAAGGAGTTGTTTCAAGGTACAATCCTAGTTGTTTTAAGGTACAACATTATGTTGTACCTCAAACCAGAGAGTGATTATTTTATTTACTTATTTTTTAAGTACTTATTTCATTTATAATAAAATTGTAACTTTATATTTACCCAAATATCGACTTTAAAAAAACACTTTCCCTATGCCAATTGAATATATTGCGATAGCTGTTATATTTTCTGTGAAAAAAAAACAGCAGATGTAAACTATTCTTCTTTAGGTACCGTCTCCTCTAAGGAGGTTGGTAATCATCACAGCTATTTTGACTTTTGAGATTGCAGCTCTGAACAAATCGATGGAACTGCAATTATACCACTTTCTCAGATTGTTGATCCAGGAGATGAGTCTTCTTCCAATACTTAATTTTCCCTTTATTTTTCCCTGCATTATGGTTTGTAGCAACACATATTTATCCTCTCTCATAACGTGGCCGAGATATTGTAACTTTCTTATCTTAATCGTATCCATGATCTCCATTTCCTTTGTCATTTGTCTGAGGACCTTAACATTTTTTCGTTATTCGGTCTAACCAACTTATTTTTAATATTCTTCGGTAGGTCCACATCTCGAATGCTTGAAGTCTATCGCTCACCTCTTTCTTTAAGGTCCAGGCCTCCACCCTATACAGCGGCATCGAAAACACATATGGACGTAATATTCTTATTTTGAGTTGCAAACTGAGGTTTCTACTGCATAATACTTTTCTCATCTTATTAAATGTTACTCGTTATTTTCATTAATAATTGTACCAAGATATCTGTATTTTTTTTTCCTTTTTCTATTGGAACCCCTCTTATGTTTAAAATATCTTGTTGTGTTTTGGAAATTGTCATTTTTTTGTTTTATTAACATTAAGCGTTAGTGTATAACATTTGTCGATATACCACTTCCCTTCAGCTGCCCGTATTTTTATCTTGATCTCTATTTTTGTTTTTGTATAACCTTCTTTTGTCCATTAGTTGCCAGATCTCATCTGTCATCCATGGAGTCTTAGCTTCATCGTTTTTTCGTTCTTAAAAGTTTCTCATTTTTCGTTGGAATCATCAGTATCAATGATTATTATTTTGCTTAACTATTCGTTAATTTTTAACATTAGTTCTCCTTTTATATTCGGGTGTTTTAGCAGAGTGCTTATTTGTTATGTCTTTTATTGATTTTTTATTTTCTTTAAGTAGATTTCGAATTTTATGATTACTGGGTTGTGGTCTGATGACACATCTGTTCCTGGATATATCTTTGCCGATTTGATGGAGTTACGGTATCTCTTATTGATAAGGATATAATCTATTTGGTTTCTGATAATTTTTTCTTTGCTATCCGCAGGTAATTTCCATATATGTAATCTACGTGGTGGTAACTGAAAAAATGTATTTGTCGCTATCATTTCAAACTCCTGACAGAATTCTGTCAGTCTTTACCCTCTTTCGTTCCTTATTCCTAGTCCGAATTCACCAATAATATCTTGGAATTTACCTTTTTCTAATGTTTAATTTATCATCCACTATCTCGACGCTATTATAGTGATGAACATCTTCATTTTCTGAGTAGTATATTTTGACATCACGTCGACCACTACACTCCCCCTGGGGGGTCAGGATTGAAGAGAGAGAGAGAGAGAGAGAGAGATATTTTGGCACCGTAGACTTCGATTTCCCCAGATCTAGGCCATGTGGTCTCGCTTAGTCCCATTATATTGACTTTTAGTTGCCTCATCTCATGTATTACATTGTGGATCTTCCCTGCTTCATATATAGACGTCACATTCCAGGTACCTATCTGCAGTTCGTTTATATTTTTGTGTCTGACTCCGGGTTTTTGCATGTTGCCGACCTGGGAGGCCCCGAGGTCTAACTGAGAATTGCCTCCCTGCCGGATCTTAGTATCCGATGTCCATGATCAGTAGTTGTGGAATTGTCATTTATAATAGCCATAATAATTGACAAGACATATCTATTTAAAGACCTTTAATGTAGTGGTTTTTCGTTGCCTTCTTCATTATTCTGCCGTTGACCACTTCTTTGGTTCATCCGCCTTTGGAGTCGATTTTTAACACCAGGACAAAAGAGTGCCCTATCACTTACCAACTCATTCGCCCGTAGTTGTTGGTCAGTTAGTGAGAGATTGCTTATACTGGCAATCACTCGGTTCCTATCTGCATTGGCCATCTATAGACAGATGTTGCCCATGTTCTACCACGTGGAGATTGCAGATTTGAATTTTTCTTTCATTGGGATTAAGAGCTTTAGAAGATATGTAAACTCGGTAAACTCGACCTACGTAATATGTAAACTATTAGATTAAAAAGGTAGATGGTTCATTCTTCAATACCACGAAAAAATCTATAGGACAAACAAAAAATGAGAATAATCTCAAGGCATCTTAAAAACAGATTCCTAAACATACAAATGTTTCTCTATTAGTTGAATTGTTTATTAAGAACTAAAAACTACTTATTAGATTTATCATAATTAATTTTTTAGATACAGAGAAAACGCTAAAATCAGATCTAGTCTATTCCATGATCGTCCCATGAAACCGCTAGATCTGGCAGTTTATTGGACTGAATTCGTAGTCAGGCATAAGGGGGCGCAACACCTGAGAGTAGCAGCAATGGATCTACGATGGTACCAATACTTGCTATTAGACGTGATTGCAGTTGTAACAATATTTATTTTTAGTGTGTTTACAGTATTATATCTATTGTGCGTTAAGCTGTGTTGTTCAAAGCAAAACAAAAAGACCAAAAAAGAGTGATTCGTACATTTTTTTTAAATATGTTTTAAAATATAAACAAAAAATATTCATCATAATACGTTATTATCATATACACAACGGAAATTTTAAAGGCCACGAATAAAATTCGAAAAAAAAATAACTTTTTTGTCAGGTAACAAAATCTGAATAACATTTCTTAAATAAAAATATTGATAGTTTGAGTATATTTTGACAATCTTTATGGCATTTTAAAAAAATATATATTTTAGTTTTTTATTATATAGTTTTATCATATAAAAATGTTAATATAAACATTTTATGACATTTTTAAAGAAAATTGGAAAACTACTCTGCCGTCCTAACATGAAAGGTCCTATCTGCAAAATTTAGGTTTTGAGAAAATCAAGTTTTTGTTTCTTTTCATTGTATAACGCTTGGTAATTTAAGAAAGTCTTTATGTTTTATTTTATATATTATGTCAGAGAATAGAATTTAAGTGCTTGTCAGAATTTTGTTTTATTCTTTCCAGATTAGTAGATTACATTGCCACTTAGGACAATTTAGCTTAGTGTATCTGAAGTAAGTTTTTTTTGTATTACTTACTGACATTGAACTCTTTTAATGTTATTATACTAAGTTTTATAAAATAATAGAACAAAAAACAGAATTCCTCAAAAATGGAGATCAAGGGAATGGGAATTAATTTATGAAACACAACACTAAAATTAACAACCAAAGTGATAACAAATAAACTGAATGAAATTATAACACTAGCAGAAGAACCACAAGGTTTTAGGTCGGGAAGATTATGCATCGACGCTATATTTATAATGAGGCAAATGCAAAAGAAATCATTAGAATACAACAAACCGGCATATCTATGTTTCGTGAACCTTAAGAAGGCATTTGACTGGGTTAAACTAATAGACGTTATCCACTTACTGTACGCAAAGAGAGATACCTCCAGGAATAATCAAAATGATCGAAAATAACTACCAAAAAAACACAATAAAAGTAAAAATAGAAGAAGAACTAACCGACCCTATTGTAGCTGGCAATGGGATAAGGCAGGGAGATTCTATGAGTCCTCTATTATTTAACCTAATTATGGATGAAATAATAAGAAAAATAAGAACTAAAAAAGGATACCAAATGGGAGAAAAACAACTTAAAATAATCTACTATGCAGACGACGCAATACTGCTCTCTCAAAGTGAAGATGATTTACAACTTATGCTACACCAATTTAATATAATCGCCAGAAAAATGTTAATTTCCCCAAAAAAGACAAAATGCATGCTTACGACAGCAAATTTACAAAGATGTAAATTGGAGCTGGAAGGTCATATAATAGAAGAAGTGATGGAGTTTAAATATATAAGTATCACATTATCTAGCTACAGAAAGCTCAAAACTGAAGTAGAAGGCAAAACATTGATGACAAAACACTATGGGATAGAGCTACGATGAGATACATAGTACAGAGATACGATTTATATGCAATTTGAGGTACATCAGGCAAAGTAAGAATATCAAAAACTGTGTAAGAAATACAAGAGTAGAATGGAACGATCATACAAGACTAATGACAACAAATAGAGTAGTAAAGACGGCAAGAGACGGTTTCCCAATAAGAAGACGATCAGTAGGAAGACCACGAAGACGATGAGATCAGTAGGAAGACCACGAAATGATGAAACGGCAACTTACTGGAGGTACATTGAAAAACAGACAGAGTCATATGTATATAAAAAAAAGAAGTTTTAAAACTTATTACACAATTTACATCCTAATATATGTAACATAAATGATAATAGTTAGATTCGAAACTAGAATCCGAATCATCTTCATTTATATTATTGTCGAATTTATTGGACGGCCCAGGTGCTTAATCTGGATCATTCTCACTTTTGGCTAAATACCATACGTTTACATTTATCGCTGTTCTGGCTGAGACATGCTGCATTGCTACAACCAGAAAATATAGATGCATGTGCGTCTATATTTTTTGCTACTACTACAAATAATAATTACGATCAGTTATTGCTGATACCTAAGGTAACATTATTAAACTTACCCATCATCCGTTTCTCACAATATATTTACTTAAAATACCAAAAAGCATAAGAGTACTCCCAATGTCTGACAATAAAAAATACGGTTTTTAATTAATTATTTAAAGTTATGTTACAAACATGCTTATGTCATACTACGCAAAAATTGTCCTAACTGATGCCGCTCAGTATAAAATACTAGCTGAAATAGTCCTAACTGCATTTTTAAAGTTAAAACGGACAATTTTTCTTAGTATATGTAAGATAGGACAATTTATGTTAGTGAACATGCCTTTTTAGTCAGTTAGGACAAACCTGGAGAAAAAACTTGAAGCCTTCGAGATGTGGCTATACAGGCGAATTCTAAGGATATCATGGACAGAAAAGATAACCAACGAGACCGTATTACGAAGAGTGGGCAAAGAAAGAGAGGTGATGTATACCTTTAAAAGGAGAAAGTTGGAATATCTCGGACATATAATGAGAAACAGCACTAAATACAGATTACTGAAGGTAATCCTACAGGGTAAAGTATTCGGAAAGCGAGGAATTGGGAGAAGGAGAATATCATGGTTGAAGAACCTGAGGAAATGGTTCTCCACAACAACAACGAATCTATTTAAAGCATCAGTTAATAAAATAATTATAGCCAGAATGATTGCCAATATTCGGAACGAATAGGCACTGAAAGAAGAAGAAGGACAAACCATTTAGGTATATAATAAGGCAGTTAAGACGCTTATAGGACAATTTCATTTTGTACATACATAGATAATATGTTTACGCATACCGTGAGCCAATAAAGTCATTTTACCAAATTTTGCAGATAGGACCTTTCATGTTAGGACGGCAGTACTGTGCGCTATTGAAAAAAAGACTCTTTTAAAAATACTTGCTATAGCCTGAATTTATTTTTCTCATGGATTTTTAGCGTTTTGTCAGAAGAAAGATTAAAAATTAACTCCCATCTTAATAACTCAACTAATACGGTCTGTATCTTATCTAAGTTTGTGTATAACATTTTGGTTTCTCATCCCTCTCATTGGGTAACAGCAAGCAGTAATTGTGTTTTAATTCATCTGTCTCTGTACTTTGAATAAATACGAATAAACTTATGATTTTATTTTTTATAAGAGAAATATCACTCAGGCTCAGAAAAGGAAAAGCAGCTGGCTATGATAAGATAACTACGGAAGTGCTAAAAAATATGAGAGAAAATGGAAATGAAATGCTTAGAAAAGTTTGCAATAAAGCATGGAATGAGAACAAGATCCCAAAAGACTGGGTATTCCACCCATTTTCAAAAAAGGTGACAGACGAGACTGCAGCCACTACAGAGGTATAACTCTCCTGAGTATCCCTTTCAAAGTTTACGAAAGAGTACTGGAGAAAAAACTACTACAAAAAGTAGACCATAAGCCGAAGCAGTCACAGAGCGGTTTTAGGAAGGGAAGAAGCATCCATGACAATATTTTTACACTCAAGCATCTAATACAAAATGCGTAAAATACAAGCACGGAACTATACCAAGCGTCCTTAGACCTCGAAAAAGCATTTGATAGAACCCCGCGAACTGAAATAGACAAAAGCCTAAGAAACAGAGAAGTAGACAGCAAACTCAGAAAAGCTATTGTGAGCCTATACAAGAACACAAGAAATAGA
Organism: Diabrotica balteata; assembly: GCA_918026665.1. Lineage (NCBI taxonomy): Eukaryota > Metazoa > Arthropoda > Insecta > Coleoptera > Chrysomelidae > Diabrotica > Diabrotica balteata. The sequence goes on from OU898278.1 coordinate 37,969,871, forward strand.
ATAAGAACAGATAATATGGAATCAGACGAGTTTATAGTCAATGATAGCTTACGACAAGGAGGTGTACTAAGCCTCATCCTCTTCAATATTGTACTAGATAATGTAATGAAGGAAACGATGAGAAGAAACATCGGGAATATTTGTTGGGCATAGAAACCTGGAAATGATACAGATAGCGGAGTGCACATTTGCAGATGACCTCGTCGTATTTGGAACGAACGAGGACGCACTTAAGAGAAACCTACAAACATAGAGAGATAAACTTGAAAACGTAATCTGAGAATTAATGAAAGTAAAATCAAGGTCATGGTATGTGGAAAAAAACCAACATACAAACATTAAAATCAATAACGATACTTTAGAACAAGTCGAAACCTTCAAATCCCTGGGAGTGCAACTAGAGAGTAGGGGTATACAAGAAGCAGAGATAAACACATTCCTATCGAAAAAAGAAGTATCCCAAAAGACAAGATAGCTATCTACAACACAGTTTTTGTAACTATCTTAACATTTGGATGTGAAAGCTGGACGTTCACCACCAGACCAAAAAATAAACTGCAAATATTGCATAGAAGTATCTAAGAAGAGTACTAGGGGTGACCAGAATGGACAGGATACGGAACGATGAAATAAGAGAACGCCTTAAAGTCCAATAAATAGAGAAGAAAATCGAAGAAGCCCAACTGAGATGGTACGGCCACATGGTAAGGATGGATAAAGAAAGCCAAGTGAAACAAGTGTGGGAAGCGAGAAGAATCTTGAAAATACCGAGGGGCAGACCCATGAAGACCTGGGACGATGAAATTGCTGTTATCCTAAACAGGAGATAAGTCACCAAAGAGCAAGCGAAGAAATTGGCAAGCAACAAGAAGAATTGGAGGAAGTTTGTATACAAAACCTAAAAAGAGACTTAACACCCTTGGCTGGATGCCAATCCAGCTACAACTGTCGAATTTTAATAGCATTTGTGCGGTTTCATTTTCAAGAGCATCTACTTGTTTGCAAACCATTGATAACTAACACAACTCGTGTCGAAATTTTCAAGTTGATAGAAAGCTTTTTCACAGAAAATAGCATTCCCTGGAATAACTGCGTGGATGTATGCACAAACGGCACGAAGGCGATGACTGGAAGAACGTCGGACGTCATTTCAAGAATAAATGAAAAAACCAACGAATGCAACAGTAACCACTGTATAGCCTCCACCGCTATAACCTCGCCGTGAAAAAAATTCCGCCTTCCTTAAAAGTAGTATTGGACGAAACCGTGAAGATAATTAATTTTATCAAATCAAGATCACTGAATACAAGGCTGTTTAGAGTGATGTGCGATGACATGGGCAGTATACATTCGTCTTTACTTCTTCATACGGAAGTAAAGTAGCTTTCTCGCGGAAAATGTTAAGCTAGACATTTTGAAATGAGAGCGGAAGTTACAACCTTTCTAATTGACACAATAAATTAATAACAGACTCGGTTAGAAACGCACAACTCAAATTTTGCAAGAAAAATGACACCAAAAGTGAAAAGATTAGCAAAGATACAAAAGCTCTCATGGAAATACGACGAAACCTAAGCGAGAACGAAAAGGGAAACAAAGACGAATATAAAAAACTAAATAAAAGAATTTCAGGGGAAATTAGAAAAGATGTAAGAAGATATAATACTAATGTAATTACTCAAACAGTAGAAGAGAACAAAGGTTTAAAGATAATGAAAAGAAAACTCACACAAAGTAAAAAAGAAATATACAAGCTAAGAGATAAAGACGAAAAGACAACAACAGATAAACAAAACATTCTGAAAATAACCAGAGAGTTTTATAAACACCTCTATACTAGCCAAAGACCACAAGACAATTTCCCAACACGAGCAAAGACTCTCATAAATCAGGGATCGAAAATACTTTGACCCATTACTGTATCAGAAGTAAGAGCAACTTTAAAGAAAATGAAGAACGCCTGGTGATAATGGACTCGTTATCGAGACAATAAAAGCAGGTGGAGAAATTTTATTAAGATCAGTAAGCGAACTGTTTAATAAATGCTTACATGCGAGTACGATTCCAAAAGACTGGAACAATGCAGTAATAGCCTTGTTACACAAAAAAGGCGATATTACTAAATTAGAAAATTATAGACCCATCAGCCTCTTGACACATATGTACAAACTTATTATGAAAATCTTAATAAAGAGGCTAACCTAAACTTGATTTCTATCAGCTCAAAGAACAGGCAGGCTTCGGGGCAGGATATGACACAAATGACCATTTGCATACCATACAGATCTTAATATAAAAGTGCATCGAGTACAACATACTACTGGTTCTTGCATTAGTCGATTACGAGAAGGCTTTTGATTCTGTAGAGTTTGAAACAATTTTGGAAGCCCTAAATCAAAGCCGAAAAATATAGTTTAGCTCGAGGAGTTGGGCAAGGAGATAATATTTCACCAAAATTGTTCACGGCAGCTCTAGAGTCAATATTTAAGAGTACTCAATGGCAAGATGTGGGCATCAATATAGTTGGGGAAAGTTTAAATCACCTAAGGTTTGCAGATGATGTTGTATTAATCGCAGATAACTTACATGATACAGTTTCTGTGATGCATTCGCTTAAAAATCTGTCTGAAAGAGCAGGATTAAAGATAAACTTTGAGAAAACTAAACTTATAACAAATCTCGTAATGAGTAGAAATCTAACTATTGACAATAATACCATACAACAAACAGACACTTACAAATATCTGGGACACGAAATCAAAATAAACAGAGACAATCAAACACATGAAATACAGAGGCGAATAGGCCTAACATGGACAGCATTTGCCAAATTAAACCATATTCTAAAAAGTTCAATTCCCATGTGTCTCAAGCGAAAGGTTTATAACCAATATGTTTTGCCTGTACAAACTTATGGAGCAGAGACTATAACACCCACCAAAAATCTGCAAATAAACTCAGAGTTACACAACGAGCCATGGAACGTGCAATGATGAACGTGAGCCTTCGAGACCACATAACAAACCAACAAATCAGGCAAAGATCAGGAGTTCAAGACGTCATCAAAAGTACCACGACGCTTAAATGGAACTGGGCAGGGCACTTAGCCAGAACACAAGATGGACGGTGGATAAGACGTATTATGGAATGGAGGCCCAGAAATTAAAAAAGAAGCCGAGGACGACCACCGACTAGATGGACCGATGACATAAAACGTGTAGCGGGAAACTGGTTACAAGCGGCCCAGTGTAGAGAACACTGGAAAAAACGAGGGAGTCCTATGTCAAGCAGTGGGCGCAATTGGCTGATTGATGAATTGGGATCATTTGGGATCATAGCAACGTTTTTTGCTTTAGCGGCAAAGGAAACTATCCAGTATTCCAGACGAGCGCGTAAAAATTACCAGTAAGGCGCGCCTGTGTCTGTGACTTCTGTGTACTTGTGGTGTTTAGTTACTGTTTATTTATACTTTATAGTATTTTTGTTATAAAACTAAAAGTTTTTATTTGTAACTGTATGGTTTTTTCCCTTTTTCAAAATGCGCTATGCAGCTGCTTGTTGCAATAGTGACAATGAAGATACAATCTTTAGAAATCAGGAAATTTTAAATTATGTTTTAAAAATGGTCTAACACTCAAACCTGAGGCATTACCTAGTGTCTATTTGCCTAAATCAAAATCGGCTAACCTTTCAACCAACCAAAAGAAACGCGTACAAACAGCCGAACACAGAGAGTCCAAAAATTATGTTAAGCAGCTTCTTAGTACTTAAGTCAACGACGTAAGTCCAAATCTTTATTTTTATTAATTATTAGTCATGAAAAATAAAAAAAATATCAATACATGAAATAATCAATTTTTATGCCTAGAAAGGAAAAGCATACTTTTCTTTTCAGTAGGTATAATGTAATGATTATTCTAAAAGGATATTACTTACCTATCTTTCTAAGAAAATAATAAATAAATCTCACATCAGATGCATCACAACCATCTGCATGCATGGTAGCTGGCATCAATTCACTACTTATTTATGATTAAATATTATAATAACATAATTTTATCATGTCTTTATAATAACTATAATTAAATTAGCCAAATTACACAAAAATAAACTTAAAATTAAAAGTCTTTACTATAAAACTGTATTCAAATAAGCGGTCTTGACTACGTCATGCGCGAAAGCGAACCGATTTAGGAACATTATGTATCATACCTTGTGTTCATTGTACCATAAGAAAATAATAATGCAGATTTTGTAACGGTAAATTGTCAAGATAATAAACTTTTGAAGAATATGGTGTGAGAATAAAAATTTTCAAAAAAACGGAATGTTTAATAGACACAATTCATTTTACTGGTGCAAAGTAAATCAACATTTAACAAGACTACGTGGTTTTTCAGGGGCGATGGGAGTTAAATGTCTTCTGTGGAATCAAAGACAATCAGGTTGTAGCTTTCCACTTTTATGAAGGTAACTTAACCGGTTAGAAATTGCCGTTAAACAATTTTATAAATTTTGGAAACATATTTATTTTCTTAAACCTAACTAACTTTTTATGTGAAAGATATCTTAATATATTAAAAGAATTAAAAACCAATTATTTAGATCATTTACCACCGCATGAATTTAGCAAACTATGTTTTCTTCACGATTTAGCTCCTTCTCATAATTCAAAAATGGTAAACCAACTGTTAAGTTAACATTAAACCATCATTGTCTTCAATAATATTAACTTTAGATATAGGGAACCCTAATACTATTTAAAAGACAATAATTGAAGTCAATTGCCTTTTAAATGTTTTCATCAAAATTATAAAATGCAGGGTGTTTTATATAAAATTATCGACTTACTGTGGTTTGAAGTGTAAAGAAATGGCGTGTCATATGTGAATACCCTGAATTTAGAAATTCAGTTTCGATGTAAATTCCTGAAAGAACGTTACCTAGTCTTTATGTGAAAAAGTTTTCAAATTATTGTATTTGTAAATGGATGAGCTTTTAACTTTAAAAAGTTTGTCTCTGTCTGTAATTTTTTTTTTGAAAATGACGAATAACTGAAAAAATGTAATAATATATAGATTATCCCATTTAAAATACCAAAGTTGTTCATTTCCGGTATAATATATCTGTCAAAATATTTTCTTCGACATGCGTATGCTTTAACTGATGACGTAGGATAAAGAACCATGGACTCAAGGGTACAGAACCATGGACTCAACTGTATGTAAAGACAAAAAAAATTCTAGTTGACTTCACTATATATTTTGTAATAAAAATTTAGTTTAAGGCCGATCCTCGCGATTCTGGGCATAGGTAAATTCCAATGTAAAAGTTTATATCAAATAACGCAAAAACTATGGCAGATATTGAGATGATTCTTTTTTTATATGGAAGGTCTAAAAAAGTTCTAGTGCACTATTTGGTTGTAAATTAATAAATTGTTTAAACAGTTTTTTTTTTTCAAATATTTTTGGTTAAAATAAACGAAAATTTTTTTTTTAATAGGGCACTACAGAATTTGACCCAATTTCCGAATCTGTTTTTATTTTTAACATAAAGTGTAACACAAAGCAGCTATTTGATATAAACTTTTAAAAAATTTCAAATTTTTGCTAAACGCAATTTTCTCTCCGTCAGCACAGGCTGTCCTTGTCGGTAGCTTCTGGATTCTCGCCAGGTAGGTAAAACCCTCGGAGGAGGATAAATAAGGTTGAATAACATTATTAGGGCTTATTCCGACTTTTGACAAACCAGTGTGTTTATTGTATTTAAAATAGGAAATGTTATATAAATAAGCAGTAAGTACCTATAATTTTATTAAATTTTTATATAAATAGAAATATTTTCTGTTGATTTTCCATTTTCTTTCTAAATATTTATACTGTTTTTATAATAATACAATTGTTTCAGTATTTGCTTATATAATAATAATTTATTATATAGAAACAGCGTAGAGTTTTGGTCAATCATCCAGTACATTTTTTTTGTATTTCAATCAGAATTATTATTTTCTTTTCTTCTTTACATGAGCTCAGAGTAATAACCAAATTTGCAGTATTTGAATATGAAATTTAATTATTTATATTTATTGGTTAGCAACCTACCAATCGTAAAATCAAATACTGCTCAAAGAAACAATGTACAGTCTCGGAACCGGATTGATACTATTGACTACGGCAAGAAATAAGGACAAGCGAAAAACATCCAAAACCCAAATGAGAATTACTTGGAATATCAGATCCAACTCAAGGGACCAAGAAATAACCCAAGTGTTGAAAGAGAAAGAAATAGACATTTGTGCTCTACAACAAACAAAAAATAAAGGAAAAGGTCAATCAAAATTAGGTGAATACATACTTATCTACAGTAGAGTAGCAAAAGAAAACAGGGCCAAAGAAGGTGTAGCCTTACTAATACATCAAAGGTATCAAAATTACATCAAAGAGTGTCAATACATATCAGAAAGAATAGTAACATCAAAGATAAGAATGGAGAAGGAAAACCTGAACATTATCGGAGTATACGGCCAAGAAAATAATAAGCCTCAAACAACAAGGGAAGTGTTTTACGACCAATTACAAGTAGTAGATCAAGTCAAAGAAAAGATGATAATTCACAGCTAATTTGATTATAATAATTAAGGAACCTCATTTTTTGCCATGTTAAGGAATGGGATTTGTATTTTTTGTTAAAAAATTTGCACAAACATTGTATCTTTACAGGACCCTCTACGAATTTTTAAAAATGTAGTTCAAATGGTGACTAGGAAGAACCTACAAATCCAAACCGAACAAGCAATTTCAAACTAATAAAATTTTCTATATCTCCGGATCTACTCAATGGATTTTGATCATTCTTTTTTTAATTTGTATGTAATTTCTACGTACATTAGGAACTAGTAATTTGTTTATATATTAATTTATTAATAAATAGTCTAGTTTGTTTAAACAATTAGTGCAAAACAATCTTCTTCCAAAAATCTATTTTTTTTAATACTAGTATCAATAATCTTAGAAACAGTCGCGTTTTTTGCATTAAATTGACAATAATTAAAAAACAGCTCCAAATTCAAGGCAAAAAAAAGTAGGTTTTCTTCCTAGAGGTCTACAATAACTAAAAAAGTTGTCAGCGACGTGGATTATTGAGTGTCACGAACATGGTCTATTTTTTGCTTATTTCCCTGGAGTATATATTTGATTAACATCTGTGTAATTTCTTTGTCGCTTCCTCGCTGGTTTTGCATATTGCTATGATAGCAATATCTTCGGTAAATGTTGCAATTGTATATTTTCTAGGACAATAATATAACACGTATACAAAAGGTAAAGACACTTCTTTGTGGCAGCCCTGCTGTAATATCTGTCAATTCTATGTATGTTTCTTCCTGTTTAATTCTGAAATATCTTTCCAAGATGGAGGAGTCAATTATTTGAGAGTATCGTTTTGGTAAATGTAGTCTTAGTTTATAGTTATGGCGTCTTTGCCATACTTTATCATATACCTGAGTCACATCCTAAATTATTGATATAAGGTTGAATGCTCGAATAAATGAACTTTAAAAAATGAAGGCAAATCTCGAACACAAATTTAATAATCAAATCTTGCCCAAGTACTTTCACTTTCTACAGCATCATCAGGGGCATCTGCGCTTGCTGGATAGCCCAAATTTGACGAAGTAAGTCTAAAATGTTAATCACAAAAAACTTTTATCATCCATTAACTTCGAGTTTTTTATCGAAGTTTATTAATTTTCTTCATTTAAAAAAACTTTTCTTGGCTTATTTCAGATGCCCCTGATGATGCCGAAAGTACTTGGGCAAGATTTGATTATTAAATTTGTGCTCGATATTTGCCTTAATTTTTCAACGTACATCCTAAAATGTCAAAATGTCCATCATATTATCCTTCATGATCCATATTTCACATCCATATAAATAGTTATACAGTATATTTCATCATCAATGGCGCTACAACTCTTCGTAAGTCTTTGCCGCGGTTACTATTGCCTTCCATGTTTGTCGGTCCTGTGCCAGTAATTCCCATTAATTACTATTTATAACTGGGAATAAGCCACATTAAAGATAAAAATACATTTATTGACGTTTCAATTTCCAATTCGGAAATCGTTCTCAAAATACAAATAGATTTCCGAATTGGAAATTGAAACGTCAATAAATGTATTTTTATCTTTAATGTGGCTTATTCCAGTTATAAATAGTAATTAATTTACAATGCCACAAGAAAATAGCTTCAGAACAATATTAGGTAATTCCCATTGTCGCACTCCCATTTTCTCTAGATCTAGGAGTATATTTACATATAACAAATTAAATCCTTAGTAGTAAATTTTTGAAATAAGTACTCAGTATACATCTAAGTTTCATAAATGCTTCCCATAAATCTCATAAATCTAAACTTTTGTACTCCTTTCGTTGTTGACAATTAGTTGCATAGGGCCGACGTTTACTAACCACAAGCACACAAGTAAATTATCTTATTTCTTTCATTTGACAATAATAATTGTCGGTTAGATTAGCATTGTAAGAAGTAAATTAGTCTCTTTGTAACGAGTGCGTTACTTAAATAACCGTTTACCTTTTTTGTGACTGGAGTCTTTTAATTTAACTTTAATTTAAATTCATATTTGAAATATTCTTAAACTGAATATTTAAATAACTGCCAGCAAATTTTACTTTCTAAGGTTGGCATTAAATCCCGACCTCTGGTGTAAGATTCTGAAAGTACGTCGACTTGACGACTTGTAAGTGTTAATAGAATGACTTGTTGACTGGGTGTGATCGAAGACAGATCGATCGATCATAGTGGCGGCTGGGAGGTGCCATTTTTAAGAAATTTAGTTTAAGTTTATTTTTTTTTTTATGAAGAACCGCTGATTTAAGGACAACAATTTAAGTTATTTTTGGGTGTTTTGTACGAAGATACTTTAAGTTTTGGACCACCTCAGCCGCCAACTTCCGGAACCCAGTCACAAGTCAGGGAAGAAACCTTTAGTTTTGGGGTTATATTTATTAAGGAGAAGGGGAAGAAATTTTAAGTTATATGGGGATTTAACGAAGATTTTTTTATATACATGGAACCCAGGTTTGGTGTACTTTTACCCACTGGAGTCTAGTTCTTTACCGGATCATCTTCCAGGGCAACCTACGGAAACCGGCAGGAAGAACTTATTTTGTTTTTGTTTGTCATTCCAATATTTTTTATAACCTTTTTCAACATCCTCTTCAAGGTTTTAACTTTTGTTTCATTTTAATTTCAATATATATCATTAATAATAATTACATTCACTTTTCATAAAATATTAATCATTGTAACTTAATTTAATTATTTATTGTCTACCAAGGGATGAGGTTTTAACTCTCCCTTGAATCTCTCTTTGTCAGGTTATTGTGTGCACAAATATCCGGAGAGTTTCATTTCATTTGAAAATTTAGACATTTACTAAACGAAAACTATTATATTAGTGAGTAGTATTTTTTTATTTATATTATTATATATTTCTTTTTATATTATATACTTAACTATTGCATAACCTTAGTCAAAATTTCACATTATCAGGTACATTAGGGGGGGGGAATTGTTTTCATCATTATATTCAGGGTTTTCATTGTAAATATAGATTAGTTAATTGTATATAAGAGGTGTTGGGTTATATTGTTATATATAAGGGTTTAAAATAAGGTGTACATAATATAGGTATTTATTAAAGTTGGGTTAAAACAATTTAAGATTTCACTTGGTACCTATCCTTTAATATTTCAGCAATACAAGATATCTCGGAAGAAACCATTTAACTTCCTGGCGCCCAAATATTCAGTAGAGCAACTTTATCTTTTATCTGTTTATTTCTTGGTAGATTTCTTGTCATTAGTTCTTCTATCTTACGGTCACTGTAGGGCATGCAAATTGGCCTAATCCCTCTTGAGTGTCAAGTGGTCATTCTCCTGCATAGTCGCTAGCCAGCATTAATTTTATTATATTTTAAAATTCATATTTACCCTTTATTTATTTCTTTCATATAATTTATTTCTATCTA